>PVJH01000295.1:56088-363416 GCA_004026705.1 Nesogale talazaci | reverse complement strand
CCCCCCTTTCTCCTCTCTCCCTCATCTTCAGTCTCTACTTCTGGGTCTCTTGGCCCCTGCTCTTCTCTGGCAAGGGTTACGAAGCTCTGTCAGCATTGATAAATGCCCAGAAGGCGCACCATTCTACAACCCAGACTCCTGCTGAAAGAGTCTCCATCATATATACATCCCATGGGCCAGAAAGACCACCATTCTGTGGTCCCTGAAGCCCACCACTCCAGCTCTTGGTTTGGGAACTCTGATCCTTTTTGTAAGTCCTGTCTGGGCCCCAACTTTGCTGCCAGCAGGCCATGCTGAACACCTCCAAGGCAACTCAATGTGGCCAATCCGCACCTGTGCCATGCCTGTTCTCCTGGTGGGGAAAATGAGGGCAGAGAGAGAGACTGACTCTTGTGGGTACCTGGGGGTCCAAGGATATACCGACGCCTGCGATGCCTGCCATATGTGCTCAGGGCTGTTGACGCAGCCCTCAGGTCTGCATGCGGGTGCCAGGGCAGTACAGGTAGTACACACCTGTAATGCTCACTAGGGTGGATGGGGGAGCTGAGCACGGTCTGACAGGGATGACTGCGCCGACAGTGCGCGTGAGCTGTTCCATCCCCTGGTGAACAGACATGCCGACTTCTGTCTCACCCAAGCTCAGGCTGAGCGATCTGCGGGGCTCAGAGGCAGGTCAGCCCTGTGGGGCAACCCAGAGTGGGTGCAGAGCAATGGAATCGTTAGTTGAGTAGCTGAGGCTACCACCTGGAGTGTCCCTTCACCCCCATCCCCACCTCAAACGTCTTTTCTGCCTTGATAGAGCCACCTGCACTCCGCACCCTCCCACGGGGAGGCACGTTAGACGCCACAGCCTTTGCTTTGTGGAAGCCTCCAGGGCTTGGAGTTGGAAATACTATTTTGCCTTCCTCCTGGGGGCAGGATCGCAGAGGCTGAGCAAGCCAGCCCTGGGCATCCCCTTGCCCTGAATCAGGACAGCAACGTACCCCTCCACACCCCGGCCAGTGGATGGCGAGTAAACATCAAGCGACACGTGGCATCAGAGGTGCCCAGTGGGGTTTCCGTGGGCACAGGACAGCGAGGCCTTCTCTCAGCCGGGAGAGGTATTCCTGAGAAAGCTCCTCGCCTGTAACCGGCAAGGCCAAATCAGCCCTGACATCAGCGATCCACCCTGTGGTTTCTTCACAAGCACCGGGAGAGGAACGCTCCGCAGCTGTGGAGTCAGGGGGTGCAAGCAGGACCCCGGCCCTAGCTCCCCTTACTAAGAACGTGATCCCGGGAAGACAGCTCCCTTGGACAGGCCCTGTTCCCCGTGGGGCGAGGGCATAGAAGGATGTACGGGAAGTGCGTGGCTCCGGCACTCGTCACTCCTGAAACCCTGGAGGTTACGCATCGGCCTGCTGTGATCCCTCTTGGTCGCCAGTTTTCAAAAGCACCAGCACCTCATGGGGTAGAAAGGTCCCCGTGGGGTGGCCTGTGGCCGAGTTTTCAATAGCTCCCCATTGTGTCGCTGGCAACTCCCAGCCTCGCTGAAGGACACGGCAGATGGTCCCCATGGGATTCCGAGATTAACTTATCGCCAGAGTAGAAGGTCCAGGTTCTCTCCTTGTGCTCAGCAGCCCGCCTTGTAACCACTACGCCCCAGGGCTCCTCGGGGTGCCCCTAGGTGGGCTCACACCTCCAACAGATGGATGGATACCAGCCAAGAGCGCTAGTCGTTTGCACCTCCCTGGGGCTCCCAAAGGTGTGGCTTGGGTGGAGAGGCCTGCCGGCCTGCGCATGCCCACCCTCACTAGCCTGCTGAACACCCTGCAGCAGGGGCCCTTCTGTGGCACCCTTGCCGTTCCGTGAGGCTTGAAGTCTGACTGGTTGTTTCTCAACCAGGGTAAGACGATCAGCTTCACCAGGGGACCTGTGGCAGTCATGGACTCATGTCAATTTCATGATTGGGAGTGTAGGGGCGGAGTCTAGCCTGTCACTCTGGAAATGGCCAAGGAGATCTCTCTGTGGGCATGGCTTTCCCTGAGAATTCTGGGAAATCACCAGATATATCCCCCACCCCACCCCCCACCCCGGTGTAGCTGAGAGACTATCAACTCAGTCCCTGGGAGCTGCTCTACTGACAAGACAAGATGGCAGCATGCTGATAGACTCTGAGTCTTGGAGGAGCCGAAGGAGAAGCCACAAGGGCTTACCCTGATGGAACCAGACCTCTGGGGCTGGAGAAGCCATGTGGACACTCCCGCCCATGCTGAGATACTTGGGAGGCCACGGGGAGACCCTGCCAGTGCTGAGATGCTTCTACCACCACGGAATACACAAGACTCTGCACCCATTGGCCTGGCATCATTGCATGTGCTTCGTGAGTCTGCAGAGGACTACTGGATTGGTGTCAGACATGTGGGCTTATCTCCGACTTAAGACTTTGGACTGGACTGAGTTGGGATGCTTTCTTGATGTTCCATTCCCCTTGTATAGAAACCTCTTCCTTATATACAAATGCGTGTTTATGCATTTGTTTCTCTAGTCTACCCGGACTAACACAGGACCCAACCTGGCATATCCTGACCCAGGAGGTCTTGGAGCCCCATTGTCCCTGTGCACTTACAGACAATCACACGTGCACCCCGCCCACTGAGGCAAAGAAGTGAGACCCTGAACGGAGAGGAGGCTACAGGACACAAGAACGCCGGCGCTCTCTCTGATGCCTTTGAAACCGTGCTGGGCAGAAGTGTGGGCCTGCATTGTGGCCGGCCCTCCCACCAAGAGCCCCCTCTTGTCCTTGCCGTGGCCCCGCCGGTTCCCAAACTTCAGACCCAAGAAGGTCAGCTTGGCACTGCTTCCCTCCGGCCGGCAGTGTCAGTGGCTGCTCCGAACTTCCTCGTGTCGCCGGGTGACATGATTCAGCTCAACGGCCGCTGGAATGAAAAAAACACCCTTCTCTGGTTTTCCTAGCTTCAGAGAGAGCCCCCCTCCCCCTCCACCACCACCGCCGTATACACCGACTAGCAGTCTGACCGTGGAGAACACTTGGGGCTCTGACCTCTCATGCTCCCGTCTCCTCCAGAATCTATCCTTGAAAGGAAGTCCACCCTCCCCCTCCTCTGTCCTTGGCCAGAGTCTCAGTGGGGACAGAGATCCACAAAACCCAGATGCCCTTTCGTTACTCCGGCTCCCTCTGCTCTCCTCCTTTGTTTCGTGCCCTTTGAGTTCCCCGGCCCCGTTTCTGTTCAGAGGCCGCTGGTAAGCCAAGCCGCGGAAAGCATCGCCAGCCGCCAGGGGCTGTCTCCCCAGGAGGTGACAATGCATCTCACTAAGCAAACACCACCTTTGGCGCCCGGCCACGGTTGCCATGACAACGTGGATCAGCGTGTGTCTTGGGGCATGCGGTGGCCTCATTCTGGCTACCCGGGGTCCTTTGCTCCAACTCCGTTTTCCCAGATCCTTTCAACGGGCGCGCACCAGCCTGGCGCCGTCCCCACACTGCCCCGTCTTCGGTTTGGAGGAGCTTGGCCTCGCTTAGCAAAAGCCCTCCTGGCCTAGCCATTAAAGGAGAAGGTTAGACCAGTCCTTTCTTCCAAAGCTTCCGGCCCCTCATGTCTCCCAAAGCTACATCTTGACCATGGCCTACAAGACCCTGCATGATCTCACTTCCGTGTCTTCACTGGCCTCGATCCCCACGCTGTCTTCCCTAGCAACTGTGCCAGGGTCTTAGACTTCCTTTCAGCTCCTAAGACAGATCGGGCAGGCTCCTGCCTTAGCCCCGCGGCACTCAGTGTACACTGCGCTCCTGACTTATGCACATGTGGCCCTCCTCCTGGTCTGTGTGCAAATGCGCCTTCCTCAGAGAGGCCTCCCCCTGACCACACCAGCCTCCTTAGTTTCCTACGGCTGCTGTCAAAGAGATCCCACAAGTGGGTGACTGTCAAGAACCAGGATTCATGTTCTCACAGTTCTGGAAGCTGAAGTTCAACATCAGGGGCCTGGTCACCATGGTGGTGTCTTCCTCGGAATCGCCCCGTGTCGACTTTGGTTCTTGCCTCTTCTCCTTGGCATCTGTCTTCCCAAAGTGAGTGTTCAGGTCCCTGTGCCCATGTTAGTCTTTAAGCAACGCGGACCTAATTTGGTCTACAAGATACCTTACCCTGGTCTGGCCTCCACTGGTGGATTTACTGCACAGCATTAGACTGCGGCGTTACATAATGCACTGTGTGTATTGGGTTGTGTTGCGTGACATCACCTTGCATCCATTGTATTATAGGAGCTGGGAATCAAACCAGTTTTGGGGAGACAAAATTCAGCCCAGTGCATTACCCAATCTGGAAGCTGCCTTTTCTGTCATTTCAGTCAGCATTCTCTTTTCTCATAACTCTTTGTATCTTCCCAAGTGCTTTCCATTGCTCTCAGTGCCACTAAGTCGATTCTAACACATAAGGACCCTATAGGACAAGGTGGGCCTACCCCTATGGGTTCCTAAGACCGTAACTCTATTTTAAGAAACAATACTTTCATTGGGGGCTCTTATGTCTCTTATCACAGTCCATACAAGCACATTTATTTACACATATGCCACCACCCTTTCCTGCCCACCCACCCTCACAAACCCTAAATAAGCTGTAGATTATTTTTTCCATATCTTACATCATCTTCCATCACCCCTCACCCACATTTCCATTATTCGTCTCCCTGGGACAGGGTTCTGTATTTACCCTGGTGATCGATTCCCCCTTCTCCCTCTCCACGCCCCCCTACTCTCTCCTAATCCTACTGATAGCTCTACTCTCATTGTTGGCCCCAAGGGGGTTATGTATCCTGGATTCCTTGTGTTTGGGGCCCTTCTCTGTAGCAGTGTACGTGCTCTGACCTAATCCTATTTGTAAGGTAGAATGGAGGTCATGACAGTGGGAGGGAGGAAGCACCAAAGAACTAGAGGACAGTTGTGTGTTTCATCGGTGCTATACTGCACCCTGACTGGCTCATCTCTTCCCTGTGACCCCTCTGTGATGGGATGTCCAATTGTCCACAAATGGACATTGGATCTCCACTCCATTGCCTTCCCCCCGCCCCCCCACTTTGGATATGGTTTTGTTCTGGGTCTTAGATGTCTGTTACCTCATCCCACCTACACCTCATGATCACACAGGCTGGTGTGCTTCTTCCATGTGGGCTTTGTTGCTTCTGAGCTAGATGGCCATTTGTTTATCTTCAAGTCTTTAATACCCCAGACACTATATCTTTTGATAGCCGGTCACCATCAGCTTTCATCACCACATTTGCTTATGCACCCATTTGTCTTCAGCGATTATGCTGGGAATCACAGAAGGCCAGATTGTCAGAACAAAGTGTCCTTGTGTTGAGGGAGTGCTTGAGTCGAGACCCAATAAGACTGTAACTCTCTACAAGGATAGAAAGCCCCATCTTTCTCTCTCAGAGTAGCCGGCAGTTTCCCACGACTGACCTTGTAGTTAGCTGCGCAACACATAACCACTATGCCGCCAGGGCTCCCCTCTTTCAATTCCTAGCACCGTTTTGTGTGCTCAGTATTCCATCTTCTCCACTAGAACGATTCTGGAATGAGGACAGGCACACCATAGGCCCTTAGCAAATCATCGTTAAGTAAGCGCATGGATGGCAAGGCCTGGGTTGAGCCCTGGCTCTGCTCTTCAGTAGCCTAGTGGGGCTGTGCAAGCCACCTAGACTTCCCCAACCCCCAGTCTCCTTGTCTGTCACATGAGCATGATCACACCTGCCGAGCAGAGTGATGGGAATAGATGCGCGTGACGAGACAGTGACTGTGTTCCATGGATGGGAGCAGATAGTAGCTTTCTGCTCTGCAACCGGTTGTATTTGGGATGTTCTCCTTCCCCGGGAATCCTGAGCACCCTACACGTGCCAAGGACACTGATAGCTCTATTCTCTGCCAGAGGAACCTATAACATGTACAAGGAAGACAGCCCACCAGTGAGGCAAGAATCTCTCTCCCATAACAGCTCTGTACCCAGTCGGGGACAGTCACAGACTTTACATGGAAGAAAAAAATCATCTGAGTGTTTCTTCCCACCTTCCTTTCATTCAAGAAAGTCCTTAAACTTTGGTCAGGTCAAGAGGACCACTGTGTGCAAACTCAGCAGTCTTTCTTCACCCAGCTCCAGCAGCCTCCCACGTGGTGTGTGTGCTGCAGGACATTCAGCCAGGCACCTCAGAGCAGGGACCTCACTGTGTATCTTGACGAAGATGAAGTCGCTTGCTAATGAAGGTCAAAGGTTCATTGGACCGCACTGGAGCAGAAAAAAAGCAAAAATCCTCACAACTGGATCAATAAACAACATCGCAATGAAGGAAGAAGGCATTGAGGTTGTCCGTGATCTCATTCTATCTGGATCCACCACCAACCTCCCTGAAAGCAACAGGCAGTCTTTCAAATGGTGGTGCATGGCATCAGGCAAGCCTGCAGCAGAAGACCTCTTTATAGAGTGGTAACATGCTGAGATATCACTTTGAGGACTAAGGTGTACTTGACCTGAGCCATGGTTTTTTCCATCACCTCATATGCATGCAAGGACTGGCCAATAAAAATAGGGAGGTGGAAGGAGAAGTCTATAAGGTACATGTGCTAGTCAGAAACAAATTCATAGACACTTTTCTTTTCTTTTTTTTTTTTTTTGAAGTCAAAAGCTCAGGTCAGGAGAGAGAGCCTTTTATTGGCTTAAGAACTACTACTTGGGGGAAGGGGGGGGTGAAACGTGACGAGTGGGTGGCTCCGATGCCAGGCTGGCCGTGCTTGACAGGCTTGTCAGTGATGGAGAACTCACCCCGGCAGTGACCCATCATCTCGGGCTTGATCTCCACCTGGTTGAAGGTCTTCCCATTGTACATACCCACCATGCTGCCCACCATCTCCAGGACAAGGAGCAGGTCTCCAAGGTGCGTCTTCACCACCTCCGACTTTTCCATGGGCGGGACCTCCTTCTTGGCTTTGCGCAGCCATTTCAGGAAGGAATGATGCTTCTGCTGCAGGCCACAGTTCAGGCAGCGCCACGATTCAGTCGAGCGCTGTACAGCTGCATCAGCAGCTCGTAGGACATGTCCAGCAGCTGGCCTAGATCCATGCCACAATAGGTGAACTTCAGGAAGATCCGCTTCTTCTGCTCCACCTCCGCCATCTCGTCAGTGCTATGGGAAAGAGCACTTCCATAGACACTCTTAAGTGTATAAGAAAGAGTTTTCTATAAAGAGTAATTGTATTTTAAGAAAACATCCCAGCCCAATCCAGATCAAGTCCATAAGTCCAATATTAATTAGCCCATATGTCCAATACCTGTCTGTAAATTCCTCTTCAGACTCATGCAAAACATGCAATGATGACAATGAATGCAGGAAGATCATAGACAAGTGGGTGGAGAGTCTTGTGGATCCAGTGGCAGTGGAAGCATCTCAGTGCTGGCTGGGGCCTCCAAGTGCCTCCTCTAGGTGCAGGGCTCTAGCATTGTAGCTCCATGTCTCTTGTCAGCAGGAAGACAAAGCCAAAAATGTGTACCAACTCTAGGGAGGGAGCCAGGAGTTCCCAGAATCCTCAGGAGAAAGCCATGCCCACAGGGAGGCCTTATTGGCTAGACAGGCTAGACTCCACCCCTTTGCAAGTTGACAGATTATGTAACTGCCACACCACATTGCTGGGACCTCAGGTGAAGGAATTGGACAGAGTCAGGGGGAGAATATACCGTCACAGAGTTGGCATCTTGTTGTTGCTAAAGGGTTCAAAGGGCCATCAGATTTAAAAGGAGGTATGTGCTGTGTTGAGCTGTTCTGAAGAGCTGAAGAAGTGAGCGGGACTGACCAGGGCTAGACGCAGTCAAAGTAAGAGGACACAGAGACGCTCACAATGCTATGTGGTACTGCAAAGCAGCGAGCTCCTCCTCACCAGAAGCATCTGAGAAGACATGGCTCCATCAGAAGGACTGCAGGAGAAATCTCTAGATCAAGGGTCCTCAAACTATGGCCCGCGGGCCACATGTGGCCCACCAAGGACATCTTTCTGGCCCACTGGGTGTTTTTGCCACTGCCCCCATCCTCCTTAGCAGCCGACTCATCCCGGGCCCACAGTGAATTTATTTGTAGTTTTGTTATTGTTGTTTTTAACTGCAGTCCAATGGTCTGAGGGACAGTGAACTGGCCCCCTCTTTAAAAACTTTGAGGACCCCTGCTCTAGATGCAAAGTCCTGGAAGCTACAGACAACTGGACCTGACTCTAGATTCCCAAAGGTACCCACGTGACCTTGGGCATGTTAACACCTTGGAGTTAAACGGGAACGATTGTACTTGCCCTCACCTGTATGCTGAAAAGATTACCTCTTATCCCATCCGGAGAGGACCTTGGACCTGAACAGGTTCTCCCCTCCACGGGTCAAAGGCAAAGCTGTGTGGCTTCTGAGATGCAAAGAAAACTGGAGCATCCGCAAGAGACTCCCAGGAGAAGCAGACCTTCCCCGCCCACCAGCTGGTGCAGAACCAAACAAGGTCTGAAGCCAGAGCAGGCAGGGAGGCATCCACAGCAGCAATGTGGTGGCCAGACTCTGACAGGCGGCAGGGAGATGCAGTTTGTAGCCACCCACTTATTGCTCCTGACAGAGCCAGCCTTCCCTCAAGCGCCGCCTGGCTCTCCAGCCAAGGCTTGTTGGCAGGGTCTCTGAGCAGGGTCTCCACGCACGACTCTCCACTCTGTTTGCTAACTACCATCATGTGAGGAACACGTGGACAACACACGGCTGTTGGCCCCTCTCCTGGCCCTGCTAATCCAGAATCTTTCAGGTTGAGGCCTTGGGGTGTGTGTGTGTGTGTGTGTGTGTGTGTGTGTGTGTGTGTGTGTGTTTAAAAGGCTTGAGAACCACTGCCTTAGAGGGAAGTCAAAAACAGAAGGCACAAACCACGAGGCTAGGAAATTTGCCACTTCAGCTGGTACAGAGATACAGGGCAGCTTAGTGATGTTTTGTGGACCTGTGAAGTACTCTCCATCAGAGGGTGGGAAAACGCTGCTTGGCCTCCTCCCTGGGGACCCGAGAGGAAATGAGTGAATTCTGTTCTAAACGGATGTCGGGGAGACGTGATGAACACTTCTCTCCGAGTGACAGACACCAGACAGCACCACGGTGGGGACGAGGAGGGGCGGAGGCTGGGCTTTCAGCCAAGCAGAGATTGCCATCCAGTGGAAGCAGTGAAGCCAACCTCCCCTCCCAAAGCCTCAGGAGGGTCTCACAAGGTCCTCTTCCACCTTGGGATGCATGTCCATGATGCCATCTGCCCAAAGTATGACACTGGCCCTGGTGCCTCCCGCCCTCCCCCTGTGAAGTGAGTAACCCCCGGCTTCTTCCTCTCACAGGAATCTCGGAAAACACAGTCATGCCCTTGACACCCGACCAGCAGGAGGAGAAGCTACGTGCACAGCTGGAGGAAGAAAAGAGGAGGTGGGAGAAGGGGGCTGTCCTTCCTACTGCCCACACTCTGACCCCAGTCCTGTGGAGCTTTCCAGGGGACACAGCAGAAAGGCCATTCCCTGTCCCAGGGGTGGAGCTCCAGAGGAACTGGATCTCACGGTTGGGCCCTCAAATAGCAAGAGCAGGAGATGGACAGGCCCTCCATCAAGTGCAGAACCCCTGGGCAGGATGAGGTCTGCACAGAGCAGAAGGCCAGGCCAAGGCAGGTCTCAAAGACTGGGAATTTCCACCGTTCACCCACCCAAAGGCAGCTTGACTTGTCTACTGCTGCCACCTAGAGGAGTCAAGCAGTAGGGCTGCAGGGCTGCTTCCCGAACGAGGCAAAACCCTGCACAGCCATGTTAGGTGCCATTGCTCATGGAACCATCTCTGACGCTTAGAGTCTCCCTTAACCCCCACCCCGCCACCCCTTCATCATGCTTCTTGGTTTACTGGTTCATCCTTCCTGCCACATACGGTGCCCTCCCTGCCTAGAGGAACTCGTGATCGATCCAACACTGTCCACCTGAAGCTGGCCAAACCTGTGCCGGAGCAAACCCCCACGCCCATGGCCACTCCCACACCCACATGCCTGCTATTCCAAGGACACAGAAGGCCCTCAAGACACTGCGCTATGGCTTCTCCTACCTGCCTCCCCCTCCTTCCAGCATGCCCTGCACTGCCTTCCCAAACATCCAGTTTTATTGCCTGGCTCTGTGGGTGCACGGTCTTTCCACCCTTGAGGGCCCTCCCCGCGCCCCTGCATACCAAAGGGCACATGTGCCAATTAGAGAAACAAAGTCATCGACATTCATATGTGTCTAAGAAAGAGCTTTATGTAAAAGAGCAATTGTATATTGAGAAAGCATCCCAGCCCAGTCCAGATCAAGTCCATTAGTCTAATATTAGCCCATATGTCCAATAGTAATATGTAAATTCCTCTTCCGACTCACGCAACACATGCAATGGCGCCGACTGCAGGAAGATTGCAGGCCACTGGGTGGAAAGTCTTGGGGATCCAGTGGCAGTGGAAACATCTCAGTGCTGGCAGGGGTCTCCGGGTGCCTCCTCCAGCTCCAGGGGTCTAGTATAGCTCCATGTGGCTTGTCACCAAGAAGACCAAGGCAGAGAGAGTCAGAATGTATCCGTCCTCCAGTCAACTGCTTATCTCTGTGGCGCCTCCAAAGGAGGTCATCAAACTGCGACCTGATAGACTCCACCCCTTCGCCAGTTGCCAGGGGATTATGTAACTGCCACACCACACATGCAGTTACAAATAGGCTGAACTTCAGGTTCTCCACGTGGAGATGAGGTTGTTGAAGTCATGGATTCTAGCGTCAGTCCACCCCGGTTCAAATTCAGGCTTCTCTGTTTATTCGCCATCCGTGCCTCAGGTTCCAAATCCGTGAAACAGGGGTGCTGGCAGTAGCATCTTGTTCGCTGGGTGATGAAGAGGTTGAATGAGTTCATTTATACACAGTTCCAAGAAGAGTAGTGGGGCCTTAGTAAATCATCAATAAAGGCCAGCTGTCATTGTTGGGTAAAGGTTGCCATCTCACACAGAGCCCCACGGGGCCCACTGTGTCTTGCTTTGTTTCTCGTTGGTGGTCTCAGACCCTAGCACCCTACCCTGGCCTCGGTGAGTTCCCCTAGGATGCCAGGGCCCAGAGCACCAGGACAACACTGTCAGGCCTGTGGTGCACAGCCCACGCAGGCGACATGCTTCTGTCCCTGTGGCTGGGTAGTCCACTTACACCCCTCCCTCTGAGTGACCGTCTGACTCTCCTTTCAAGGAGGCAGAACGTGAACTCTCCCCATTTCACCGTAGGTATAAAACAATGTTCACGCGCCTCAAAGCCCTGAAGGTGGAGATCGAGCACTTGCAGCTACTGATGGACAAAGCCAAGGTGAAGCTGCAGAAAGAATTTGAAGCCTGGTGGGCCGAAGAAGCCACCAACCTCCAGGTATACCCCGCCACCCTTCCTCCCATGCTTAGGGCAGCTGGGGACGGGGACTGGCAGGAGGGAGAAGGAGTGGGGTTCTCCCCACTGCCCCACATGCTCATAGCCCCTGGGTCCCCAGACAATGCCTCTTGTTAGTCACAAGGTGTTAACAACAACAACAACAACAAGCAAGAGGTTCAGTGTTTATTCATGCTCTAAGTGCCTGACATAAACACCTGTGTACTGAGGAGTCACGCAGTAAAGGCGTGCCTTCTCAAATCAATGGATCGTCCCGGTGATTTGGGGCAGTGTTCCTCAGTGGTACCCTATCCATAGCACTTGTCTTTCTTCCATAGGCCTATCAAGCATAGACCTTTAAACACACACACACACACACACACACACACACACGACAGAGGAGGAAGTAAAGTTCCCCATCACACCACCCCTTAAGGAGAACCAATGTTAGCATTTTGGAGTATATTGGTTTGTTTTATTCCTATGAATACATATATATGTAGAACTAAAGTGGAATCATACTGGTCTGAAAGCACCATAAATGGCTGTTTAAAAACAACCCTAAAAGGTGACAGCATTTCCGCTGTAGTATTCCACAGCACTGTGCTAACCACTCTGTGAGGGCTGTCAGGCAGATAGTATCTCACTCCTTGACCCACCTCCCATGGCTGGATACTTAGGCTGCTTCCAGAACTTTTCGCTCAGAACACATCTATGCATTTTACCTCTTTGCTCGACACATTTCTAGAAGTTCCGTAGACTCTTGGGGAATGGTCTCCGTGCAAGACAGAGAAAGGGGTGAAATTCACAGAAACATATCACTCCCGTGGCCGCCAGAACCCTTCGAGATGATCGAAGAGACTGGCTGGCTCCTTTGTTTTGCGGGTAAAGACACTAAGAGATAGGGATGGCACTTGTCCAAGGACACCACCCGGCCCAACAGGGGCCACCGGCCATGTGACAGGACCCGTGAGGCAGATGCTGCTGCTGCTGCTGCTGCTAGGTGACATCCAGTCTGTCCCGCTTCATAGCCACCCTAGGTCCAGCAGGAGGAAGCAAAGCCCAGGCCTGTGTCATCCCGACATGGTCATGTTCTGAGTCCATTGTGGCAGCCACTGTCTCAATTCATTGAGGGCCTTCCTCTTTTCCACCACCCCCTCTATTTTGCCAAGCATGAGGCCCTTCTCCAAGAACTGGTCTCCAGCAGATAATGCATTGTCATTTCTAAGAGGCCTCTGAGACAAGTGTGTTTATCTTTCTGATACCCCGTGATACTCTCAGTACTCCCCACCAGCACCATCATTCAAATCCATCAGTCCTTCTCCAGACTTCCGTATTCACTCTCCAGCTTCCCAGGCAGATGAGGCGACTGAAAACGCCATGGCCTGAGTCTCTCTAATACTTGACACGGGTCTTGTCCCATAGATTGCCCAGTGAATGCCAACACAAACCTCCTGCATTTGTCCTTCTTGGCCTAGTAAACCATATGGTGGCCTGATTCAAAATGGCCAAGGCCAGTCCATTGCACGCTTAATTTATGTTCTCCATTTCCCTTTCTGAAAGCTTACCATTTTCCTAGAGTCATCTTTTGTACATTTCGCATCCCAGTGATCTACGGATGCTTGCTGCCATTGCTACCCACTCTGCCCCATCAGCAAATGAAGGTCCCCAAAGCTTTGCTGCCTCCACCTCATTGAGTCAACTCTCCTTTGAGGAGGCAGCTCTTCCCCCAGTTGTATTTTAAGTGCCTTCCAGTCACAGGGGTTCGCCTTCCAGCACTATGTCTGACAGGGTTCTGCTGCTGCTCATAAGGTCCCCTGTGGCTCACCCCTCAGAAGCAAACACCCTGTCCCTTCTTCTTACTCTGGAAGCTCTATCCACCATGTGTGACCCTGCTGGTATTTCAACGACAGTGACATCGCTATAGCATCTCCGTGGGGACATGCAAGCCCCTGTCCCTGACAAAATGAGATAAAAGGATGCTCATTTAATAAATTCTCAAGTAAATTAGGTTTCATACCAAAGCACAAATAAAGTTTAATAATTTAATAAAAATCAAATGCACAGTAATGTGAGGGGACTTCAAGGAGCTGGTGGGAATGTATTTTTTTTAAAGAATTTATTATGATTTAAAATTTGAGTAAATTGGTTTTCCCTTCAACAATTCACACATTGATTGCAGTCCCCAAGATATACCAGCACTCTTCGCACTTTTGTCCTCCCTGTGTTTTTCCATTATTATTCATCCTTCTTTCCTGTCCGTCCCTGTTTTCAAGAACTTTATTATTTTTTAATTCCATTTTTTCCCATGAGCTTTTGGAAGCTCCCCCCACCCCACCCCTATATTTAAAAAAACAATTAAATTGAAATCTGCCTGTCAAGGTCATTTATTTTATTTTATTGGGGACTCTTCCAGCTCTTATTACAATCCATACATATATCCGCTGTGTCAAGCACATCTGTACATATGTTGTCATGTTTTTCAAAACATTTTCTTTCTATTTGAACCCTTGGTATCAGCACCTCATTTACTTTTCCTCCCTCCCCGTGGCCCCTTGATAATTTATAAATCATTCTCTTTTTTTTCCATGTCTTACACAGACTGCGATCTCCTTTCACCCACCTTTCACCACTGTCCATCCCCCTGGGAAGGGGCCCGTGCATTGATTACTGTAATCAGTTCTTCCTTTCTCCTCCCACTTTTCCCTTACCCTCCTAGCATCACTGCTCCCTTTATTTGTCCTGGGGTCAAGATAATTTAAAGGCAAGATGATGGTACAATAATAAGTATACTTCATCCCCATTAATTATATGATCTAGGGCAGGCATCCTCAAACTACGGCCCGCGGGCCACATGCGGCCCACCGAGGACATGTATCCGGCCACCGGGTGTTTTTGCTGCCGCTGCCTGTCCTGCTTAGCAGCCGACTCATCCCGGGCCCTCAGTGAACTTGTTCGTAGTTGTTTTTGTTTTTTTTTAACTACAGTCTGGTCCTCCAATGGTCTGAGGGACAGTGAACTGGTCGTGCAGTAGGAAAAGCCCCCGATTACTCTCCAAGCCACCAGGCATTCTATGAGAGGTAGCTGTGGCAGTCTGCTGCAGAGTCCATCCTTGCAGGCCCTCCAGGGCAGTTCTGTCCTGTCCTGTAGGCTCCTTTTCCCAGTCAGGATCGACTCAACAGAGACTGGTACCCACCTAATGGGGTATGGGGTAGGGGCCCTAATAACTGCCCATCCATTCAAAGTAACAATAAACCCCGTGTGTCAAGGAGTCTGCAACACCGCCATGCGGTATAAAATAAATGTGATCAAATATGTGACAGAGTCACAGGCACTGCCGTGTGTTGTCTTTGAAGAACCTGTTTGATTTTCAGGGAGAAGGGGAAAGGAATAGGCCATTATTTCCCGCTGGGTCTTGTCTGTGGGCTCCAGGCACAAGACGCTTCCTGGAAGGCCCTCAGTGAGTGAGCCCTGCCGTCGCAGTGGGTCCCTCAAGAGGTCTCGGCACTGCCCACTGCCGAGCAGACAGAGGTCCTCCGGCAGGATTCAGGAGAGGTGCAGGGGAGGTTGGCAGACTCACCTGGTAAGGGAACAATCAGTCCTCCTCATGAGAGCCTCAGTTCATGAATTACATCAAGCAAACCAGGGGCGACGCTTCTCGGGGTCCCCTTGCCCCCACAGAAGGACAGGCAAACAAAAAGGACCAGAGGACTGCAGCTCGAATGGCAGGACACCCCATGGCTGGGGAGCCGAGTCCTCATGGCAGCTCAGCAAGACACAGCCTCACACCTCGTCAGAGCAAGGGCGGTGATGAGAAACTGGTGACAGCCTCCGGGGAAGCAAGGGAGAAAGAGCCTGCGAACAGCGGCTCACAATACCCCTCTGTCCTGGGAGGAGCTCTTAAGGGTCAGCTGTGATTTAAGTCCTGTCTAGAAAGCCTGTAGCGGAGCCCTGGTGATCTGCTGTTTGAAACCACCACCCACTCCATGGGAGAAAGGCAGCTCTTCCGACGCCCGTAAACAGTTATGGTCTCGGAAACTTATAGGGGCAGTTGCACCCGTCCTACAGGACCACTAGGACATGGCACCAACCCGGTGGTGGTGAGTTCCGTTTTTTGCCCCTAGAAGGAAGCCTGGTGGCACCGCGGGCTAAGCGTGAAGCTGCTGGCTGTCAAGTCAGCAGTTCACTTCCACCATTTGCTCTCTCCAAGAAGCAAAGACGAGACTGTCTGCTCCCATTTAAAAATCACTGCCTCTGAAACCTGATGGAGCAGTTCCATCCTGTGGGTCCATCCTGTGGGTCCATCCGGTCCATTCTGTGGGTGCAGCCTGCTCCATTCCGTAGGGTCAAGGTGAGTCAGAATCGACTGCATAGGAGTGGGGTTGTGAGACCAGCAAGATCACTGGGTGGCCCAAACAGCTTGTGCCCAGTCACTAGCTGGAAGACTGGCAGTTCAAACTCACCCAGCAGTGCCATCTGGGGAAGAAAGGCCTGGAGATCTAAAGATTGCAGCCAACAGAACCCCATGGAGGGCCGTTGTACTCCGCAGCGATGCAGGTTGGACTTGGCACAATGGCAATGATTTTGGGAGGTGGTTCTGTTTTGTTGGGAGACCTCAGTAGAGACACACAAGGTCACCCATGTGACCTGTTGGAACTGTTTCATACTTGATGGACTTCTCCTGACTCTGATTACTGTCTCTTAGGGCCAGTGGCAAGCAAAACAAGAAAGGTTTTCTGAAGAATCATTAGATAAGTTTTTAAACATTTTTCCCTTGACCACAAAGAGCAACCCATGCCTAATTTAGAAGGCCCAGAGTCTATATAGATAAGATAGGCAGGATAAACAATCTGAAGGAGAAAGCAATGGGACCAATGGTTTTGGGAGGGCATGGGAGAGAAGGAGGTGGTGGAAAGAAAGTGGGTGCGAACCCAGGGACAAGGGAACAACAGTGATTCAAAATTGATGGCAAGAAGGGTATAAGAGGCCTGGTATCCTTGATCAAGGGCAATGTAACTGAGAGGAATTACTGAAACTCAAATGAAGGCTGAACATGATAGTGGGACAAGAGGAAAGTAAAAGGAAATAGAGGAAAGAACTAAGAGGCAAAGGACATTTATAGAGGTCTAAATACAGGCATGTACATATGTAAATATATTTATATATGACGGGGAAATAGCTCTTTGTGCATATATTTATAGGTTCAGTATTAAGGTAGCTGATGGACATTGGGCCTCTACTCAAGTACTCCCTCATTATAAGAACATTTTGATCTATTAAACTGGAATTCGGTGATGCTTACCTTCCCTACACAATCACTGAAGACAGAGTGAGTGTATAAGCAAATATGGTGAAGAAAACTGATGGTGCCTGGCTATTGAAAGATATAGCATCTGGGGTCTTAAAGGCTTGAAGATGAAAAAAGCGGCCATCTAGCTGAGAAGCAACAAGGCCCACATGAAAGAAGCACACCAGTCTATGTGATCATGAAAAACAAACAAAAAAAAATCATAACATTGTGAATGAGGGGGAGTGTGGAATGGAGACTTAAAGCCCATCTGTAGGCAACTGGACAATCCCTTACAGAAGGGTCAGAGAAGAAACAAACCAGTCAGGGTGCCGTGTAGCACCAATGAAACATACAACTTTCCTCTAGTCCTTTAATGCTTCCTCTGCCCCAACCCACCCCCAATATCATGATCCCAATTCTACCTTAAAAATCTAGCTAGACCAGAACATGTACACTGGTACAGATAAGAACTGAAAACACAGTGAATCCTGAACATATAAACCTCTAATGATCAATAATGAGAGTAGCAATATACCAGGAAGGGAAGGGGAAGGTGGGGTAAAAAGGGAGAACTGATCACATATAACCCTCTCCCTGGGGACCAGACAGCAGAAAATTGGGTGACAGGAGATATCAAACAGTATAAAACATGAATAACAATAATTTATAAATTATCAAAGATTCATGAGGGATAGGGGTGACAAGGAGGGAGTGGGAAAAATGAGGAGCTGATACCAAGGGCTAAAATAGAAAGCAAGTGTTTTGAGAATGATGGTGGCAAAAAAATGTACAAATGTGCTTGACACAAATGATGTGTGGAAATAAATAAATAAAAAGAAAAAAGAGAGACTTGATTAAACAGTATCTGTATTCCTACCACCCCTAAATAATATTTTAAAGTTCACATGATGGTCGTTACCATGTCCCCAGATAGACTACATACATCCAGTCCCTGAGTTGAAAATATCGTGGCATATACAATCCATAGTTCTGAAGCAACCTCTGAAAAGTCTCTTATGTTGAAATTTTGGGAAACATGTAGTGGTTCATAACAGGAAACAGACATAACTTTGGAACCCACATAAAAATATTATTGTTATTGTATATTTATGTTAGATATGTTTTTGTGTATCTGAAAGTGTTTCTTAGCTGATTTTTATAGGGAGCAAGGTCGACCTTATACTGCCTACTAAGCCAGACATATGACTAACTGGTATTAGCTATAACCATACCTAGCTGTTTCAAATTACAGACAAATTTGACTTACAAACAGACTTAAGAACAGGGCTCATTTGTTCTGGGGAGATTGCCTGTTTACCAACTCTTGTAACAGGGTTTCCTCTTTAAAGTAATATGTCAAGAACATTTTCTCATAGCAGTATAGTCAAGCTAACTTTAGGAAACTCCTTCTTGTGCCAATAGACAAATTCTCCAGCAGCAAATTCGCATGATCCCATGAAACCATCCTCCCAGACACCTGAATCCCAGCGTGAACAGCCCTGGACACTCTCAAATAAAAGGTAAGGGGGATTCATGGAAGGCATAACACAGGTAAGATGTAGATACTACTCAACGCAGTCTATAAATTCAATGTTATCCCCATCAACTCCCTATAGCCTTCTTTAAAAAAATGGATAAGTCAATCCTGAAATATATATGGAAAGGCAAAGGACCCCGAATAGCCAACACAATCTTGAACAAGGGTAAATAAAGTAAGAGGACTCACAATTCATAATTTTAAAACATACTATAAGGCTATGTGAGTCAAAAGGACTTGGCACCAGTGTAACGATGGACGTATAAACCAAGGAGAAAGAATTGAAAATCCAGAAATATACCATACATCGATAGTCAACTGACATTCAACAAGTGTGCAAAGTCCATCGAATGGGGGAAGAAGATACTCTTTAATAAATGGCTCTAGGCAAATGTGTGCATATGCAAATGTGGTGAAGAAAAATGATGGTGTTCGGCTAGCAAAAGATATAGCATCTGGGGTCTTAAAGGCTTGAAGGTAAACAAGTAGTCATCTAGCTGAGAAGCAACAAAGCTCACATGGAAGTACACCAGCCTGTGTGATCACAAGGTGTCACAGGTATCAGGCATTAAAGAACAAAAAGTTATATCATTGTGAATGAGGGGGAGTGCAGATTAGGGACCCAAATCTCATCTGTAGGGAACTGGACATCCCCTTACAAAAGGGTTGCAGGGAGGACATGAGCCAGTCAAGGTATAGTATAACAACAATGAAATATGCAACTTTCCTTTAGTTCTTAAATGCTTCCTCCCCACCCACTATTATAATCCCAATTCTACCTTACAAATCTGGCTAGATGAGAGGATGTACACTTGGATAGGTAGGAAATGGAAACACAGGGAATTGAGGACAGATTATCAGTGGTGAGAGTGGTGATACTGGGATGGTGGAGGGAAAGTGGGGTAGAAAGAGGAAACCAATTACAAGGATCTACATATAACCTCCTCCCTGTGGGACGAACAACAAAAAAGTGGGTGAAGGACTGTAAGATACCAGACTGTAAGATATGACAAAATAATAATAATTTATAAATTATCAAGGGCTCATGAGGGGGGATCAAAGAGGGAGGGGGAAATGAGGAGTCGGTACCAAGGACTCAAGTAGAAAGCAAATTTTTTGAAAATGATAACAGCAACAAATGTATAGATGTGCTTGACACACAATGGGTGGGTGGATGGATTGTGAAAAGAGCTGAGGAACCCACAATAAAATGATTTTTTTTAAGTAAAAGAAAACTCCCAGGAGCTGAGCCCCAGTGGTGTAGTGGTTGAGTGTGGGACTGAAGCCCACTGGCTTGGCAATTCAAATCCAGCAGCAGCTCTCCAGGAGCAAAGCTGGGCCTCCCACTCCCACCAGAGGACAGTGATGCCCCCCCCCAAAAAAAATTTTTGAGCTCCCCAAGCAGTCAAGAAATCTAAGTAAAACGTATACTGAAACATGCAAAGACTTGGAGTTAAAAACCAAAAGGGAAAAGTGTGTTATGCATTTCTCCAGCTGAAAGAACGGAAAAAAAAATCAGGCCTCAGGTTGTAATATTGAAGAATTCTCTAGGCAAAATGTTGCATGATGCAGGCAGCTTACAAAGGCTTGGAAAGAATACACACTGTACTAAGAAGAATTGGTTGAGCTTCCATTTATTTCAAGAGGTCATATATGATCCAGACCTGATGGTGTCTAAGGAAGAAGTCCAAGCTACACTCAAGGCATCAGCAAGCACCAAGGCGCTAGGAATTGGCAAAGTACCAATAGAAACATCCCAACAAACCGGTGCAACACTGGAAGCACTTTAGAAGGCATCTACCTGGCCAAACAATTGGAAGAGATCCATACTTACGCACATTCCACAAACTGGAAATTATCTAGCAAGAGCCTCAATAATCACATTGACAGGAGGCTGCCAGAAATTCAAGCCAGTTTCAAAAGAGGGCTAGCCATGGCGAAGTTAGATGTCTACACGTGTTGTATTAACTATTCAAAGGTATTTGACTGTATGAGTCATAAAATATGTATATATAAAAAGGTTGTAAAAGAGGGAATTCCAGAACACTTCATTGTGCTCATGGAGAGCCTAAGGGACGGTTGTTTGAACAGAACAAAGGCACACCGCATATCTTAAAATCAAGAATGATGTCTCTTTTCACCATACTTACTCTATCTGGTGAACAGACAACCCCAGAAGTTAAACTCTCTGCAGAAGAACATGACGTTGGGATTGAAGGAAACCTCATGAACCACCTGAAATATGCGGAGGATACAGCCTGGCCTGTGGAAGCAAAGAGGATGTGAAGCTGTGCTATCCGGAAAAGCCAAACTCCAAGCAACTGAACCGATCTAGAACACCAGGACAACTGCTGAGTGGTCAAGAAATTAAATGACTAAATGATTTATTAAGTTTCTTAAAGGAATTAAATGCCATCTGGCTATGGACAAATGTTACAAATGACTTCTATAAAGTATTAAAAAGAAAAAGTTATGACTTGGAGGACTGAAGTGCACCTGACCCAAGCCACGCTATTTTCGAACACCTCATTAAGCATGCGCAGGCGGAACAATGGGTAAGGAAGACTGGGGAAGACTCAGAAAGACAGTGTGGTTAAAAACCATTGAACACACCGGGGACTGTCAGAGTGAACATCTGGCTTGGAAGAAGCACAACCAGAGGGGTCCTCAGGAGCAAAGATCCCATCCCATGTCAACTTGAGGGTATTAAGAGTGAAGGGGGGAAGTCTAGCCTGTCCATCAGGTCACAGCCTGATGACCTCATTTGGAGGAGCTATGGAGATAAATAGTTCATGGGAGGTGGCACTCACACTTACTCCCTGCAAGCGGAGAAATCCGATCTCCCACAAATGGAACCTGTGCTCAGCGGGGGACCAGTCCCTGGAGGACATATGCTCAGGTGAAATAGAAATCGAAGGAGAGGAAGCCCCTCAAGATGGGTTGGCATAGTAAGCACAGCAAGGAACTCAAGCATAATCGCGGTGAGGTTGGTGCAGGACGTCACAAGCTTCCGGACTCTCGTGTGTGAGTCAGAACCGATTCACGACAGTGGCGGGAAAGTGGGGAAAGAGGAATGAGATTGCCTAGAAAGCACCACCAGGCTACATCACTGACATGCAGTACTGGCATGCCCAAGGCCAGGCCATCCCAAACGGACCTTTGGCTGCAGTTGAAGGGAGCTGAACCCTCACAATGGAAATGAGAAACAGCTATATTTTCTTTACCAAAAAAAAAAAAAGAAGAAGAACAAGCAGTAAGTGCCCTTGATGTGGATGGCGTGATGAGAATGACAACCTCGAGTTTGTTTCTGGTGGTGAGATGGTTTCAGAAAAGCGTAGTGGTTGTGGTGGAACAACAGGCTGAGGGACAGGGTGACTTCGGTAAACACTAATACATGCAAACATTTCAGACTTAGCAGATGCTGTGTCATCACGACTTTTACCAGAAAAGGAAAGGAAGGAACTCCACCAACAGTGTTGGGGTGCCAGGAAAGGTTTCCTGCCCCTCTGTCTCTCCAGTCCCTGTTGTCTGCCCTAAATAGCTTCTCGTAAGCTGCATGGCCAGGGAGGACAAACCACTCTCACTGTTTCATTCGTTGTCCATGTTCAGGCCAGTGACTTCCAAGTTTCTCTGAGCACACCTGGCTGCATGGCTGCCCCCACAACTCTGACACCCAGTGGACGTACTGCCCTGATGTCAAGGAATCTCAGAGTACAAGCCTGGTACCTGCAAACCATGTGCTCCTATAAGAAGATGGGCCTGGTGGCGGGCAAGGAGCGGTGTGGGTGACAGAGGGAACAGAAGAGGCAGGCAATCATGGAGCAAGCAGAAGCCAACCTGCCAGGGCATAGGCTTACTTGAGTAAGAGACCATCTGTTTCCTAGCAAGGACACGAGAGAGGTGTGGGAAACCTCCCATCAGTCCCCATGAAGATGACCCAAGCCAATGCTCTCCATCAGGAACTCAGTGTCCCCATGCAGACCCTTCCACACGCAGATGCCTCCTCCCACCGTCCATGTGACTACTGTCTTCTCACTCAGCAAACCCAGATGGCAGAGTCAAGGGGGTGGGTCTCCCACCCCGCTCCATCATTGAGATGCAGTACTGTCATGCCCAAGACCAGGCCATCCCAAGCGGGCCTGGCTGGGGTTGAAGGGAGCTCAGTCCTCACATTGGAAACGAGAAACAGCTGTATTAAAAAAGAAGAAGAAGAAGGCCAAGCAGTAGATACCCTTGATATGGTGTGATGAGAATGACAATTTCCCTCCGTGTTCTTCTCAGAGCCTTTAGCCGAAAGCTAATCCTGAGCAATCTCCAGAGGAGAACATCTGTGTTAGTCTAGGTTGAGTAGAGAACATAAATTCATAGACACTCATATGTGCATAAGAAAGAACTTTATATTGCAAGAGCAGTTGCATATGGAAAAAACATCTCAGCCCAGTCCCAGTCCAAGTTCATAAGTCCACTGTTAGCCCATCTGTCCGATGCCAATCTAGAAAGTCCTCTTCCGACTCATGAAACACATGCAATGACACCGAATGCAGGAAGACCACAGGCCAGTGGGTGGGAAGTCGTGTGGATCCAGTGGTGGTGGAAGCAACTCGGTGCTGGCAGGGGCTCTGACTCCACGTGACTCCTGTGGCTCCAGGGTTCTAGCTTAGCTCTAACCTAACTCCACGTGTCTTGTCAATGGGAATGTCTGCCAGGGAGTACGTGTGGGTCCCACCTCCCGTGAGCTATTTATCTCCTTAGCTCCTCCAAATGAGGTCATCAGGCCGTAACCTGATTGACAGGCTAGACTTCCCGCCTTCACTTGTAAGACCCTCACGTTGACGTGGGATGATGTCACTCTCACAGTGGCTTCCTCCCACCGTGGGAATGTGCCATCCTTCACTGGGCTTTTTTTATGGGACACGTGCTGAGCACATGGGCTCGGCAGGTACTGCTCTCCTCTTCCTTTTACAGATGAAGATATTTAGTTTTTTGCGGTTTTGGGGGGGGGGTTGTTGTTGTTTTTCTTTAGATGAAGATATTTAGACTCAGGGAATTTGAGTTACTGTCCCAGAGCCCCACAGGTAAAAAGCAGAGAGACCAGCATCTGCACCTTAGCCCCTCAGAACCTTGCCACCACCCTTCCACTGATGGGTTTGTTTTGTTTCGTTTTGTAAAGAACTGAAGTATAACGGTACTTGGCATTCTCCAGTGCACATTCTGTAACGCCTCATCACGCTTTACATCCTTCCACACATCATACCCTCCTGCCTGGAACCTCTGCCTTCCCTGTGTCCCTGCAACGGATTCCCCTGAGAACCGGGGTCGGCAGAGCGCAAAACTATGCTTATAGGGAAGGCCAGCTTCTGGCTGGTAAACTGGAATGTCCTCGTATACGCTCCACCCCAGCAAAGCCTTGGGGCTTGGGAAAGAACGGGGGAAGAGGGGGGCACCCACTCCAAGCCCACTAGCCGGAAGGAGCCCCTCTGGTTCCACAACCCCAGGGTTGTTCCCTGGGTGTTCCGGCTCGACCTGCAGGCAGGTATACCCCTGCACCTGGGGCCCATACCAGCGCTTGACATATCCTGGCTCTTCTCTCAGGATGCCCCCCTGAAACCTTGCTATCCTCCAACTCCCAACCCCTCCTGCTGGCCTGAGGCCCATGGGCCATGCAGAGTGAGCCCTGTTGGCCCATCCCCGTGCTCAGCTTCGTGGGAGAGGCAGCGCTTGCAGTGTGCCCTTGGCCACTCGGGGAAAGGCTCTCGGAGATGGGGCTGTGGGTGAGGACCACAAAGGGGCCCACTATGGAGGCTCCAAGGGGCCCCTAACACTTTTGAGGAACATGGTTGTCCCCATCAGCCAGTCGAGCCTTGCAGGTCCTTGTGGGGCAGAGATCACTACCATTGAGTTGTCAACCAGGACTGCCATGTTCCTTGAGGTCATCTCCTAGGGCACGAACCATGATTAATAGCAGGAACAAGAGCGGATGGATGTGGTGCACTTCCTCAGATGCTCCGGGGGCTTTCTTTCAGCATTGATTCTGCTCGGCTTGGGTCCCAGTCTCTGGAAGAGGACATAAGACTAGGCCAAGATCCGCTGCTGTAAACCCTGTGGGGCAGTTCAGCTCAGCTCCCGTCTTAAAGGGTCCCTGTGAGTCAGAATGTACTCCGAGAAGATTGGGTTTTAGGCTTGGGGGTGGAGGGGTCTCCCAAGAAAGCTCATACAAACCTACTGCCTTGGGGGCAATTCTAGCCCTACAACAACACCCACTCCTACCCCACCCCCACTCCCACCCCACCCCCACACACACACACACAGACCCAGTCCCTTTCCCCCTCCCAAGAGCATCAACGAGTCTGTGAACAAGAAGGAAACAGCATGAGGGAGATGGCATTTCTTTCTGTTTGTCTGTCCAAACCCTGATCCTTGGACATCAGCCCCAGGTGAGAGGCCCTGCCACTTGAAGGCAGGAGAGGTTCCAAGGCTGAGGCTGGCCAGGACTGTCCTCTTGGTGGGACAAGCAATAATTATATAGGACTTCTCCCTAACCCACCTCTCAGTCACGCTGGGCACCTCCGCCTCTAAGAGGGCAGCTCTGTGGCTGTTTAGGCCTCTCTCACAAATCCAACAATTCCAGATCATCCCATCATGGGAGTCCTTACAGCCAGGACTCAGGGGCCAAGACCACTGGAGATATACCTGTAGACTTAAGTGACCAGACATCCCACTTTTGGTGGGACAATCCTGATTTTAAACAACTTTTCCCATGTCCCGTGGTGTTTTTTTAAAAGTCCCTATTTTTGGAAAGAATGCACGACAAGTGAGGGGATGGTGGGAAAACAGAAAGGGAATATACATATCTCCTCTCCCTCCCACCACCCCCGTCAATGGTGTCCTGCTTTACCAATGTTGAAATCTGGTCACTTTACCATAGGCAGCACTGGCACCCTGAGCTGGCATTGACTGCTGGTCTCTGGGCCTCCCAGGTGGCACTGCTGGCTCCACTGTCTGCCACCAGTGAGCCGAGTTCACTGGACGGTTCTGTACCTGTGAGACTTGCTGCATCTGACCCTTCACTGTAGGAGCCAGAGCTGGTCACCGGGCCACCCAGGGCAGGGGTGCGGTCTGCATTCAGCACCCCGAGGCACACCAGGCTGAGATGCCTTGCAGACTCGGAGCTAAAGAATGACTGGTCTTTCAGGATTTCCTTTGACACACACACCCCTCCCAAGCCTCAGTTGGCTCTGCTGTAAAATGGGGACATGGCTCGCCCTCCTCCAGACTGGCATGGTGTTTGCAGACAGACTGGCACTCTCACCAGGCCTGGCGAGCTATCCTGCCTGCACAGCCCCTCTATGCAAAACCACACTCACTGTCATCAGGCCAATGCCCACTCCTGGCTACCTCTTAGGACAGGGTAGAACTGCCCCTGTGGTTTCCAGAGACTGTCACCCTTGATGAGAGTATATGGCCTCACCTTTCTCCCACGTAGGCAAGGCTCCAGAAACTAGCAACTATGAACCACTCAAGACGGAAGATCTGACACGACTGAACTCGTAAGCTTGGCCCCCAGAAGCCTCCTCCCCCACCTCTCACTGTGGCCCCTTTGTTTCTCGACAGTGACAGGAATGCCAGGAGAATCCTGCCCTCACCGCTTGGCCCAGCACCACTCAGTCACCAGAGAAGAGGCCCCAGTCCCAGCGCCAGCGCCTTCCTGGAAGACGGGTCTGTGGCTCCTCCCCTCCTTCCGCCCTGGAATCTGCCCCCCCCCCCCCACAATCTGAGAAACCTCTTATTTTGTGGTCCCAAGGACAGAGTAGCAGAGCTGGCCTTGGTGTCCTAGGCAACCTCTGTCTCCCGAGGGGGGATGGGGGTAAAGGGTGTCCATGAGGCTTCAAAAAAACTCATCATATCGATTTTGACTCTTATCACCTCCATAAGAACAGCTCCTATATACTAATATGTTTCCGTAGAACTGTTCATTCAAAAGGGAATACGGCCCCTCCTCAAAGTCATGCTAATTGACAGGCCTGTGCTCTCCAACAAGAAACTCTACCTGCCCTTTCTCACCCAGAAGACCGTACTCTCCCCTGAAAAGCCACCCAAGAGAGTATGTCACAACGTGCCCCTCCCCAGCCCAGCAGCTGGATGAAATGGCCCAGTGCAGGCCCTGCCATCTGGCCTTAGCTCTTCCTAATGCCTTGTGGCTGGAATGTCCAGAAACTAGCAGTGACTGTGGTCATAAAAACACACAATCCCCGCAGCCTCCTTCGGAAGGGGTTCTGTTCCCGACGTTGAGTGATGGGTATAAGGACGCAAGCTGGAGATGGTCAGAAGGTGCCAGAAAGAAACCCTTTTACTGAAGGAGTGAGTTAGCTGGAGAAACCCGTGGAAGAAGGGCACCAACCTCCCTCCCATCTAAAGGGACTTCTCAGCCACCCTACACTTCTGCTTATGCATTGGCCAGGGCCTGGTCACCTGGCCACGTGCAACTGCCAAGGAAGCTGGGAGATGTAGTTTTTAGAGCTTGTGTGGCGACTTGCCACACTAGGCCTGGTGGTTCTGCTTTCAAGGAGAACATGGAGAAGAGGCATCCCTCTCTCATGGCAAAAGACCTAGGCTAGGGTTGGAGATGGAAACGCACTGGGGAGATTTCCTAAAGGGCATGGCATCTAAACTGGGTGCCACAGGACACAGGATCCAGGCAAAATGCTTTGGGGTCCAGCAGGCAAATAGGGGGTGAGGAGTGGTGGGGACTGGCTACGTGCTGGCCCAGGAGGAGAGGAGTCCAGAGAGCGGAACAGGAAAAACAGAGGCTCAAAGGCAACTCTGATGGACAAGGATGAGCCTCCTGCGAGAGCATGGGACTCCTGGGGGCAGGGCAAAGGGAGGGAGTGCTAGCAGGTGACAAGGTCAAGGGTCAGTCCATACAGCGGCCGGTAGGTCCTAGGATGGACTTAGACTTTCCCAGGAGATGACTCTGTTTGCACTGTAAGCCAAGGCTAGTTCAGGCTGCAGGGCAGAGGGTGGGAGATGGAGGAGGAGGAGGAGGAGGAGGAGAAGGTGGCAACCACCTGCACCTGTTCCTGGGCGAGGTGCTCCGAGTTCAAACATGAAAAGTGCACTGACTGTGTCTCGTGGTTATGCGCAGGGCCCCCGAGAGACCCACATCATCCATTCCGCTCACCGGGGACAACCAGACCGACTCGGACATCCTGGCCTTCATCAAAGCCAGACAGAGCATTCTGCAAAAGAAATGTAAGTCACCTCCCTTGGTGGCCCTGCTCTGTCTGCCCTCCCATACCGAGGCTGGGGGTGGGGAGCGGAAGAAGGGAGACCTTGGAGCAACTGAGGTGAGGAGGAAGTAGGAAACTTCCTGCGTGTGCCCAGAGCCCCGAGCCTGGCTCCCAGGCCCGTCACCACGCCCTGCCCGGAAAGCTCCAGAGACACCCCCAGATCCTGGTCTCCCCTTTGTCCTCCGTGGCCCAGCCTTCTCCAGACCAAAAGGGGTGTGGGTGGCGGTGTAGTGACGTGTGGGCACTCTGGCTAGAAATCCCACGCTGGAGAGTCCACTCTTATCAACAAGCTGTAAACACCACTTGAAGTTCAGGCCAGAGGACATCCTCAGTGCCGGAGGAAATGCCTGTGGAAGGCCGACAACAGGCAGAAACTAAGAGGCATCTTCCTGGCCTTCCCCTCAACATGCCCATCTCCTGGATAGGCCTTTGTGTCTCCTGCTTCCTGTCTCACCCCAGCCCTTCCCCCAGCCCGGCTTTCCCATTTATGCCTCTTTCCAAGACATTCAACAGACTGAGCAGTGCTTTCACAAGACAGAGGGGCAGCCTGCTGCTGCTGCTGTTGCTGTTGTTGTTGTTGTTGTTGTTGTTTCTAGGTGCCATCAATTCTGTTCTGACCCATAACAACCCCATGCACAGGGAAATGAAACACTGCCCGGTCCTGTGCCATCCTCACAATGATATCCATGCTTGAGTCGGTGGTGGTCATGTGCTTATGTTAATTTCATGATTGAGATGGAAGGGTGGAGTCTAGCCTATTAATCTGGAGATGGCCATTGAGTAGCCAATGAGGCCTCCGTGTGGGCATGGCTTTCTCCTGAGACTTCTGGGAAATCTCACGATATTCGCCTGATGGAGATGAGAAGCTATCTCCCCAGTTGTTGGGAGTTAGTCTCAGAGACAGGGAGTTAGTCTCAGAGACTATGAACTACGGACAAGACAAGATGGCAGCATCCGAGGAGCTAAAGGAGTCAGAGGAGAAGCCACACAGCCTTATCCTGATGGAACCAGACCTCTAAAGCTGAAGAAGCTACATGGAGATCCCTGCCAGTGCTGAGTTGCTTCTACCACCCCTGGATGGTGTTGCTGGACCCTGAGTCCTGGAAGCGAGGAGCCATGGGGAGACCCCTGACAGCGCCGGTGCTCTGCACCCACTGGCCTGTGACTTTGTGAGTCAGAAGGAGACTTTATAGACTGGTATCAGGCATATGGGCTAATATCAGACTTATGACTTTGAACTGGACTAGGTTGTGATGCTTTCTTAATGTCCTATTCCTCTTGTATATAAACCATTTCCTTATATCCATATGTGTTCTATGAAATTTGCTTCTCTAGTTTACCCAGACTAACACCGAGCCCATTGCTGTGGCCACTGGGTCAGCCATCTCCTAAAGGGCCTCCTCCTTTCTGACCGTCCCTCTACTTCGCCAGGCATGATGTCCTTCCCCAGGGCCTAGTCCATCTGACAAAGTGTCCAAAGCATGTAAGACAAAATCTCATCATCCGTAAGGAACATGCTGGCTCTTCTTCTTCCAAGACATATTTGGTTGTCTTGTGGGCAGTCCATGGTAATAGCCATATTCTTTACCAGCACAATTCAAATGCATCCATTCTTCTTCTGTCTTCCTTACCCAATGTCCAGCTTTCATATGCAGATGAGGTGGTTGAAAATAACCACAGTTTGGGTCAGACTCAGCTTAGTCCTCAAAGCAACATCTTGTGTA
The DNA here is from genome assembly GCA_004026705.1 of Nesogale talazaci. Classification (NCBI taxonomy): domain Eukaryota; kingdom Metazoa; phylum Chordata; class Mammalia; order Afrosoricida; family Tenrecidae; genus Nesogale; species Nesogale talazaci. The sequence goes on along the minus strand of PVJH01000295.1, from coordinate 334,150 downwards.
GCCAATTTGCCCAACGGACTCTGCCATTTGAACTCTTAACTGCTGCTGCCATGAGCATTGATTGTGGACCCAAGTAAAAGAAGATCCTTGACACCTTCAATCTTTTCTCCTTTGATCATGATGTCACCTATGGATCCAGCTCTGAGGATTGTGTTGGGTCACCTTCACAGTTAAACATGTACATTCATAATGGGTGTAATGGGTACATCTTCATCCTCCAGCCCTACTCACGGGGCACCTTGAATAGTATAACATGGAGAGCTTGAGTCAGGTGATGACTGCCAAGCCTGATTTTGAGGGTTTGAAGCTACCCTCGGCTTCACAGTCAACTTTCTGCAAGTGGATTGGGGGGGAGGGGGTGGACAGTAGGGGAGCACCCCAACAAAAGGGTGGCCTCTACCTTGCCATCCTCAACCTTGTCAGAATGCCAGTCTGCCAGCTGTTCTCTCATCACAGGGTCAGCACCATTAGCACCGTCAACAGGTCTCTGGGAAGGGCGAAGACCCTTCAGTTCTGCCATCAACTTGCTGTGACCCCTTGAGCCTTCTCTTCCTGTTTCCCCAAAGGGGGTGGGGGTTGTGGGGGGAGGAAATTGGATTCAGTGCTCCACAGCCCCATCCTTCTTATTCCCAAATACTAATGCTAGACATGAGATAGTAGTAATGGATGCTCAATCGATTGGTAAATGCAGCGGTGGCTGTCTTCTCTGTGCTGGGCCACAGCAGTGAGCAAGACAAAGAGTCAAGTTCTCAAGGAGACAGATAAAGAGCACACCAACCAATACATGAGACCGTGTGAGGTGTTCCCATGGGCTGTGACCAAGTTACAGCACACTATGCTAGAGACAGTAACCAGTAAGGCTGCTTTGGGCTGTGGTAGGTTGGGGAGAGAACTTCAAACTGGTGGCTGAATCATGAGAGTGGAGCAGTTACATGAAGTCCTAGAAGCAAGTCTTCTAAGCAGAAAGCAAAGAAACCTATCTTAGCTGTGGATTTCTGCTAAACAGAGACACAAGAGAAGGGTGTTTACAAGCAAATTTACTCTCTCGCCATTCAGGAAGCTAGGTGTCCAAATTCAGGGTGTTATCTTTAGAAGAAGTCTTTTTCTGCCAGCTCTTGTCTCATTTCAACATCTGTGGGCACAGGGCTTCTTGGGATCTTCATATGTCTTAGCATCGGTCTCCCCCTGGGTCTGGGAGGTTCTCAATGCAGGAACTCCAAGAGGTATACTCTGCTCCCAGCTCTTCTTTTGTTTGAGGTCTTTCTGCTTTCTGCTCCCCCTGTACAATCTCTCCCACCCACCCCACACACATACTTACACACCCCAAAGGAGATTGACTCAAGACACAAGCCTATCCTGTAGATTGCATAAATGCCTCATTGACGTAGCTGCCTCAAATCCTGCCTCGGGAACATCATAGAGATTGGACTTTACAACACATAAGAGAGTTACATCTGATCCCAGATACAGGCTTGTTACAGAACACTGAGAATCCTAACCTAGCCAGGCTGATACAGTATGTTGGGGAAGGGGTGTCATAACTCAATACATAACAAGGTCTGAATGGAATGAGTAGGAGCTTTGCTTGCCCATGAATGAGAAGAAGGCCATTGTGACTTGAGTACGGGGGTGGGGGGTGGGGTTTCCAGAGAGCAGTACCGGATCATATCAGCCTGATGGGCCAACCTGAAGAGTTTGGATTTAATTCCAAGTGTAGTGGAAACTGAGGGATTGTAACCACCCAAATGAAGCTTTAGAAGGCTCCTGCTGCATAGGGGCCAAGAGTAGGCCATTCTCAGGTGACTACGAAGGCAAAGGAGGAAAATGGCCTGGGATTCAGGTGGGATAGCTATGAGTCAGCATGCTGGAAGGAGGAGAGGAAGCATGGCTCCCAGACATGCAATCTGAGCAGCTAAGAGCAGGGTGGTGCTCTCACATGGACAAGGCCGTCCTTTGGTTGGGGTACTCCATCCCACTGACTTTAAGTCCCCTCAAAGCAGGAATGCCAGTCCACATATGATCTCACTGAGCTGAGAAAGTCAAGGGCAAGGAACTCTAGAGGGAAGGGGTTGGAGTAGCCAAGCGTTCCAAGTGACCCATGAGAAACTCCAGCTGTCCTTTGCTTTCCAAGCAGAGGTATGGAGTAGGTAGGCAGCTGGGCATATAAGCGTAGATTCAAGGGAGAGGCCTGGGATGGAGAAATAAATAGGTATTTAATATTCAAGTATTCAAGATACTACCCACGTGTGGGTAGTATGCAAAGCCATGGGACTGGATACCATCTGCTTCAAACAGCATAGAGTCATCTTGACTACAGAGAACAGCGCCCTGCAGGCACTAAGAAGCAGACAAGGAAGACCCAGCCAAAGACCCCGATGAGGTGCAGGCAGGGAGTGAGCAGGCAAGAAAGGAGAGTGGCCTTGGGGTCTGTAGAAGAACCAGAACCAGGAAGGCCACAGCCAACAGAGTCCCGGATGGCTACGGGCTTGAGTCAGCTAACACAGATCATGGTCCACTGGCCATTTTGCACATCACCCAGATGAGAGCCATTTCCAGTAGGAAAAGAGAGCTGGAACTTCCTGTTGGAAGGGTTGGGAAGGAAGCAGAGGCAGGAGGAGGGACCACTGTCTCCAGAGAAAATTAGGCAGTGAAGATCAGAGAAATGGGGGCCGTGGTATGTTTTTAAGTAGGCGCTGTGACAGTGTGTGACACCTTGAATGGCAGGGGCCAGAAGACAGAAGGACAGAGCTAGTGTGGAGCAGGAGAAAACCCCTTGAGAAAGGGAGAGGCAGCAGCGGCACCCAAGGGCCTAAGTGGACAGGTTGTTGCCCTGAGACACTGGGACACTCCCTTTCCCCCGAGTGTCACCCATTCATAGAAAGGTGCCAGCGAGAAAGTAACATTGGAGGGTCACGTATACCCTGCCTTTGTACCCATCAGATGGCATCAGAGCTGCCATCTCTCGGTCTTTGAGAAGAGACATGAACAGCGTGTCTGTCCACAGTGGTGTCTTCCTGTGGGTCCCATCGACAGAGAGCTGGGCTGAAGGATGGCGGTGCTGCCCATGTCGGCTGCCACTGAGCCAGGGCTGACCCACAGAACAGAACAGAACACTGCCCTGTCACTCACCGTCTTCACAGTCATCTCAGTGTTCGAACCCATCGTGGCAGCCTCTGTGCCATCCATTTCACAGCAGGTCTGCCTCTTTAAATGCAGGCACACAACTGTCCCAAGCTGATGTCCTTCTCCACAGACTGGGAAGGAAGACAAGGTCTGGCCCTCCTTACCTCTAAGGAACAATCTGACATGCCTCCTTGCAAGACAGATTTGAGTGAGAGCGGTCCATGAAACTGTGTCATGTGCTAATCCTCTGAACAGACCTGTAAAGCAGACAGAGCCAAGAGGATGAACCCCTTTAGAAGGCAAGAGAACTGAGGCCCACGGAGCTTGGGTAATTTGCTCAAGAAATGACAGGGCCAACAAACACCCCCCCCAACCCCCCACCCCACCGCATGCCCACACATCATTGCATCTCTGACCACAGGGCCATGCAGTCCTAAAGGGGGACAGCTGCCAAGATGGCCCGGCAGGGTGTCCAGCGTTGACCCCGTGGCCTGGCAGGAAAGAAGCAGAGTAACCCCGGCCCCCACCCTCATGCCGGAAGACAGCTTTGTTCTCCCAACAAACAACAGCTTGGAGGTCATTCATCACCACACACACGCTCCATGTCACTCCTAGCGCAAGAAAAACAACCTTGGTGTCTTGGTGACCCGGGGCCACAAAGGAAGGCACTGACAGGGCGACCAGGGACCCCCCTCTCGCCAGGTCAGGGCGCCGGGCCAGCAAGCCGGACCTCTCTGCACGCAGCAGATGGCCCGGCCCCATGAGGCAGCGCTGTGTAAGCAGCCCATTTATCAGGCGGCCTCCTGCCGCCCGGCAAACACGCAGGCAGACGAGGACCCTTCCCCCCCCCCCCCCCGCCCCCCGCCCCAAGAAAGGCAAACAGGCTCCCTTGCAGGCACGCGCATGCACGCACCCTCGGGACTCCCACTGTCTTTGATTTAGCGGCGCCGTCGTGGGCGTCTTCAGGCGTGCTCATTAGGGAGAATTTGTGCCCATCTGCCTGGGATCAGGGCCCCAGAGAGGGCGATTTCGCCAAGGGCTGGGATAAATCTGCTTGATTTAGGATCCACGCAGACGCTTTCAGATGCTTAAATCCCAGCCACAGGCTCAGTCGGATGGGTCTATGTTCCCCCTAAGAGACATTAGTCCTTCGTGGCGTCAAATTTACCATCTCCAACAGCCACTTCTTCCTTCCTTTCTTCTTGCTCCGCACCCCTCTCTAATTCTTCCTTAGTCCCTGAGATTTAAAATATTTCCATCTGGAAAGGACCAACCCTACCCCACTCCACTGCCGCCCCCTTGAGACCCAGACTCCTCCTCCTTTAGGAGGGGACAGGTGCCCCACCTCCACCTCTCCCTGCCCCGCCCTCTTCATGCATAGATGGACACACAAACAGGCCTGAGGTGCCCTGGTCAGCTCCATCCGCCCTAAAGACTGGCGAGGGCGGTTCTCAGGGCCACCAGGCTAACACTGCAGGACTCAGGCCGGGACCTGCTGCTCATTCCCTCTGCATCGGGGCCGGGGAATGGAGCTGAACCAGCGTGCACCGCAGCAGCAGTCCCGGGAGATGACCAGGATGCGGGCAGACAGGGAGAAATACTGCAAGGCTGGACTCAGAAACGCATGCCTGCATTGAATTTTCTCCCAACCTTGACACAGCGACTTAGGTGTCTATTTGGCAGTTTCCACAGGAGTCCTGTGGCGGCTTTGGTGACGGGACCTGTGTGCCCTCTGTTCCCTTCCCAAAGGTCTGTCTCCCTGCCCCTTCCCTTCTTCCCATCTTCCCATCTGAGTCACCATTGGCCCTTCGGTCTCCTCCTGACAGTTTTTAAGTAGGGCATTGATCGGTTTGATTGACATCTTTCATCACGTGGGCCGCTCTGTCGTTTTTCGTGAAAACGTCACTCTGGGGTGGGCCCAAATCAAGGATTATCGCCTCTGGGTGAGAGTTTCAAGGGGTCTTCTGTTCTCCTACTGCTCCAGCTTGTCTGGCCATTTCTCCTCCAAATAAGAACTGGAGTCTTGCCCCTATTTTCTTCTGGTCTGTCCAGAAACAGCTATTGTGACATCCGACAGAACCATCTGCAGTGGAAGCTGGCCACCTTCTAGTTCCACTAGTCTCAGGGTAAATGAAGTTGTGACTTGTGTGGACATGTTTCTGCTCAGCACTTTGGGCTAGACTTCTCACCCTTTTGCTCCCGGTGAGACGAGACCTGTCGTTGTGTCACAGATGGCTGTTCCCAAACTGTGGAGGCCCTGGGTGCCACTCCCCTTACCAGGATGCAGAGGATGATGTCATGCCAATTGATTAAGCCGTCCCATGACACTAATGTTCCAAGTCTTTGAACCCAGAAAGGCAATGTTGAAAGGTGTGTGGGTATGTCTAAAGACAACTACCTATTTCAACTGTCACTTACCTATAGATCCCTCTAAAGTCGTGGTTCTCAACCTGTGGGTCAAGAACCCCTTGGAAGTCAAATGACCCTTTCACAGGGGTCGCCTAAGACCATCGGAGAACACGTATTTCCAATGGTCTTAGGAACTGAGACACCAGCTCCTCTACCCATCTCCGTGCGGGTCCGCCCACATATAGAGAAGCCCACATTTGAGTACCCAGCATGATGACATCATTCTGCCAACTCCATCACATATGCCTCATACAAATGCAAGTGGATGTGACAGGGTTGGTGCCATAATGTACTTATGCAAACCAGTCACACGTGTAGAGAGCAGCTACTGTATAAAGAGCAGGTACTATGTTGAAGGCAATTACTGTGTTAAAAGCAGAAGCAGCAGTATTGGAGGTAAAACAACACTTCATGAATTATAATTACTGGGTAAATATAAAATCATGTACTGTAAAATCATCAATTACTGCAAAAGAATCTGTACCATGGGAACTTAATCTGGATGCTGATCGGTCTTTTTATATTCAACTATGGTTATGTTCAATTTGTAACAATGAAAATACATCCTGCATATCAGATATTTACATTACGATTCATAGCAGTAGCAAAATTACAGTTATGAAGAAGCAATGGAAATAATTGTATGGTTTGGGGGTCACCACCACATGAGGAACTGTATTAAAGGGTTGCACCAATAGGAAGGTTGAAAACCTCTTCTCTAAAGGAACCCTGGTAGCATAAGGGTGATGAGATGGGTCATGTGGTAAGTAGGTTTGTTGTGCCAACATGGTCAATGAACCCATGTGAGATAATTGAAGGGAGGAGCTATAGATGGCTCCAGCAAGCCTCGCCCCTCTCTCTCTCTCTCTCTCTCTCTCTCTCTCTCTCTCTCTCTCTCTCTCTCTCTTGCTCTTGGATCTTCGGATCAGCCAGCTTCCTTGCTTGTCCTGTGCCTCAGTTTGCAAACTACACTACCCATGGGACACCTAATCCATGGACCGTGTTGCTCTAAGTTGAGGTACCTTCAAACCCTGCTTTGTCAAACAACTGGAATATACATCTCTTGAGCTGGGGGCTATCAGACCCTATCATCTGGCTGATTGTTGGTGCCCTGCCTTGCTGTTTGCTTCCTGTGGTCGGATAGCCTGAATTGCTCCCCAGAGGATTACCCAGTGGCCCTCAAGACTCAAAGGACTGCCAGTGTATTAATTGTCTCACACAAGTGAGTTCCACCGAGCCATTTATACTGTTTTATAGATGAGCTGTTTATTTCTTATGTGAGATATCTTTCTATCTATATACATATATGTATAATTATTAGTGTCCTGGTTTTGTTTCTCTAGAGAACCCTAACATAGGTCACTTGCAATAAGCTCAGCAGCTTTGCAGGAAAAAGATGAGGGTTTCCACTCTCATAAACAGTGATAGGCTCAGAAACTCACAGGGGCAGTTCTACCCTATCCTGCCACTAATTATGAGTCAACCCACTGGCAGTGAGTTCAAGTACAGCTTCTCTCTGTACACAGAGAGTACACAGGTCTGCACTGCTGGCTTTTGCTTTGCTTGCGATGTGCTCACCATATCCACATCTGGTACCACTGTTCTCATTGCCATCGTGGCTACAAGTTGGGCTAGAAACCACCAGGTCATCAGTTGGGGCCCACCTGCCACTGTGCAGGAGAAGGACACGGTCTTCTACTCCCACAAAAAGTCACAGTCTCGTAGAGGAAAGAACAAGAAAATAAAAATTATATGTAGGTATTTGAATATGTAACTATATAAAGATAGGTGTGTTTATATATGTATGGATTTACAACAAGGAAACAGATGGACTTTGGACCTCTACTTTAACCTAACCTCAGAACAAAAAGAGTTTGTCTTAAGAATGTGCCAATGTATGATGCCTTCCCCACAGGATCGCTGAAGACCAAATGGGTGCATAAGCAAATGTGGTAAGGAAAGCTGGTGGTGCTCAGCTGCTAAAAGATGAAGCATCTGGTGTCCTAAAGGTTTGAAGATAAATAACCAGCCGTTGAGCACAGAAGCAGCAAAGTCCACATGAGAAGCACACCAGCCTGTGTGGTCATGAAATGTTGATGGAAATAAGTATCAGAAGTTCTAAAACAAGCAACCACATTGGCATGCAGGAGCATAGACAAAGTGAAGACCCAAAAACCAACTGTAAATTAATTGGACAGTTCCTCACAGAAGGGCCATATGAGAGGGATGATACGTCCAGGGTACAGTACAACAGTGTTGAAACACTTAACTATGCTCTAGTTCTTTAATATTCCCTCCCCCTACTGCTACAATTTCAGTTTTAGTTAATTAATCTTGTTAGACCTGCATTGTATAATTAGGGTCACTTAATGCATGAAATCCAAGATAGATAAAGTCTTCAGAAATAGTAACAGGAGTAATGATTCCTTGAAAATACAAAAAGAGGGTAAGGGTAGGGTTAAGGGGGAAACTGATAGCAGTGATGGCTATATAACCCACTTAGAGGGGAACGAATAACAGAATTACAGGTGAAGCGATACGTTGAATAGTGTAAGATATGTTGGGGGGGAGAACAATAATAATGATATTTAATATAACAACAAGGGTTCCTGTGGGCATAAAGGGAAGCTCATATGAAAGAGTGCAAGAAGAAAGAAAATGTTTTGAAAATGATGGTGGCAACAACTGTATAATCATGGGTGATCTAATCAAACTATGGGTTATTGTAATATCTGTAAGAGTTCCCAATAAAATGGAATGTATAAAAAAAAAGGCCCAGGGCTGAGCCCCGGTGGCGTAAGTGGTTGAGTGCGGGACTGCAGCCCGCGGGCTTAGCAGTTCAAATCCAGCGGCGGCTCTCAGGAGGAGCACTGGGTAGCGCCCACAACCACCAGAGGCAGTGATGCCCCCCCAAAAAAAGAGGCCCAGTCTTAGGAACCCACAGGGGTAGTTCTGCCTTATCCTACAGGGTCACTAATGAGTCGGAATCAACTTGATGACATTGAGTATGAAGCCCAGCCCCTACCCCTGATAGCTACCCATGAACATTGGTCTCTATTCTTGTCTTCTAATGACAAGGGAATCATGCCACCTTTGTCCTCAGATACTTGACTTATTTCACTCAACGCCGAGCCTTCCATGTCCATCCATATTATCACGTGGTGTGTGGAGTTGTTGTTGTCCTTTGTAATTGTGTAGCATTCCATTGCCTGTATATACCAGAATGTGCTCCTCCAAATCCAAAGAGGCCCCACCCCAGAGATTTACGTGTCCCGGGATATGGCTTGGGTATCAGTTTTCACCTGATCCAGAGTGACTGGAACACGCCACCATCATAAGCTGTGCTCTGCTGCGTGCCCTTGCCTCCTGTCTGGAATGCAATTGGGAAATTCCAGGACCCCTTAGAAAGGCGGACCCTCTCTGTTGAAACAAACAGTCAGGTCTGCCTGGGACCTCACCGACAGAATTTGATCTGAAAGTCCAGAGACTCACAGCCTGGCACTGTTGGAGGCTTTTCCTCCATGAGCCTCCAGTGTGTCACTGAGAATTGCCAGTCTCCTCTTTGACTGATACGCACACCCACCCACCACTCACTGCCAGGTGCCCGGGGACCACTCCCCAATGGCTGATGGGTCTCACCCTTCCATCTCTCTGCCCACTGTCATAATGATTTTTAAATCTTGTCTTTATTCCTCTGCCCGAGAAACTTCCACCCTCCCTGCTGGGTTTTATTCCACTAGACAAACTTCAAGCAAAGTAACTATGTCACCCACGTCACTAATTCCCCCTGCTCACACACAGATCCCCCAGGGGCTTTGTGACAAGTTCTGGCCAGTCAGGCTGGCAGTGAGCCAGGTGGGGCCCAGGACTCTGCATCTCTGAACAAGCTCCCAGGAGCTTCCAAGTGGCTGGCCTGGGATCACACTTGGAGAAGCTGGGGGGGGGGGGGGGTAGGGGGTATGCAATATGCCTATTCCAAATACTCCGTCTGCTCCAAAATTTGGAATGGAGGAATGTGCGATCCGGAAAGTTGACCCATCATTTACCCAAAGTCACATCATAAGTTGGGTTCTTCATCCAGAGAGCCCTCCTCCGTGCCCAGCCCCCACAGATGACAGAAGGGGAAAAACATGCAGGGTCAGGAGGAGTCAGACTAGAAGGGAAATCCCATCTGAAGTTTAAGGCAAGGAGATTCTCTCTTTCTCTCAGGGGGTGAAGGAGACATGTCAGTAAAAACTGTGGGCTTGAAGACAAGCCCTGGACTGGCCAACTTCATTCCTATTTGGGGAGCCAAGGGGGAGCCTGGGAAGCAAGGCATGGTGAGAAGCACTGCCCCAGACCCTGAGGGATGTGGCCTACAGCCTGCTCCCGTGGCCCTCGAACCCTATCCTCAGCCAGTTCTCTCGTGCACAGCCTAACCAAGAGCATGCCTGTCTCCTTGCAGGTTTGGGCAGCAATTGAGTTTCAACTGAATCCAGCCACGCACCGTGGCCGCCAGCAGGACCAAGCACAGACAGAGGCTCCGCCCTCCCTTATCCAGCTTCAGGAGAGACCTGAGGGCACTGGGAGCCCAGAGAGACTTTGGTTCCCAGGAGTGAGGGGCTTTGCTCTTTGATGGCGGTGCCCTTGAGGGGCAGGACTGACCGGAGCATTCTCCTTGTGGTTACTGGAGCTGCGGGCAGAGCCAGGCGATGCTGGGGTGGGTGTTGGGATCCAAGGGGGGGGGGGGGGGGGCTCCACTCACCCTGGCCCTCCAGTAAGTAAAGAAAACCGAGTGTGGTCGTGGTGTTTCACACAGATACTCACAAACCTTTGCGAGCACGGGGAGAGGGACTTGTCCGAGATGATGGGATAGATGGGGTTGTCCGGAGCTAGTGGGCCCCTTCCAACTCACATGGACTCCCACATACAAACAGACCAAAACACTGCCGAGTCCTGAACCATCCCCACAATTGCCGTAGTGCTGCGCCCATCTTAGCGCTCCACTTGTCCCCTGCCCCACCCCCTACCCACCCCTCCTGAGAAGTCCAGGCAAAGCCAAAGGCAAGGAGGTGGAATCTTGGCCGGGCACCTCAACCCCAGTCCTGGTCTTCCAAACCAAACAGAAGCCGCACACTGTCACCCACACTGTGACTGTCACCACTGTCACAGCCTGATGACCTGTGGTCCACCCTGGAACTAGCCGAGTCCCCAGAAGGTGCCATCCATGCCACATTCAGAGAAGACTGGGTGCTCCCCCACCTTCTCCCCGAGGGTTGCCATCTCTGGAGATGGGCTGTGGGCACCTCAGCCTCCCTCGGCCACTTTAGGTTGTGTGGGGCTGAGGCCCAAACCCCCAACTCTCAAAGAACATACTGCTGCTTTGGAGTTGGGGGGCGGGGGGGAGCACTTCATAGAGCCACCACAGGGAGGCTGGCCCATGGGGAGGGGGGGCGCCTCAGGGAACTGTTCACAGGCCGGCCAGATTGTACAGCAGGAGCAGCGGGGCTCCAGTTCAGCTGCAGCAGGGTAGGGTGGGGAGGGAAGCAGAGTGCAGGGCAGAGACAGGCTAGCAGCAAACCATCTAGATGTGCTTGTGCACGACTTTCCTTATCTCTGGCCCACAAAGGCAGACGCTCTTGACTGTGGAGAGGGAGCAGAGAGATGAGACCCCTTTGGGGAGTACAGAGAAGAAACAGGATCTTGCAGAAGATCGAATCATTATATTGCAGAGCTGGACAGGCCCATCAAGCTCCTGTAAGCTGAGCCAACACTTGGTACAGAGAAACCTCCAGTCAACCTGGCTTGCTGTTATACAGCTAATTAGTAACAAAGGTCCTCTTCTCAAAGAAGCTTTCCCGGCCACTGAGACAATTCCAACTCATGAGGAACCCAGAGTGTTAGAAAGGAACTGTGCCCCATTCAGGGTCCCCCCACCTCAATCACTGACAATCTGGAAGTAGACAGGGTTCCAGGCCTTCTTCTGAGGCCCCTAGGGGTGGACTGGAATCCCCCTGTCTTTCGGTTAATACCTGAGTGGGTTACCCCTTGGATTAACCAACCCTGTCTTATTTGTTTCATCACCGCCATGACGTTTGTTTTGTCTTGTTTTTCTTTTTTTTCTTGTGTGTGTGTGTGTGTGTGTGTGTGTGGCATCACTGCCCTGGTAGGAGTAGGAAGCTCAGCCATGGTCCTGGAGAGCTGCTGCTGGATTTGAACCGTCAACCCGGTGGGTTGCAGTCCCACACACAACCAATGTTTTGTCTTGTTTTTCAATAATCCATAACAATCCTACACGCAAGGCTGGAAGCTGCAAAAGCATCCGGGGGCCGTCGGCCAGGCTCACCACTGTATGCAGCACAGAGTCAGTGCTCAAGGTGTCTTCGATGGCCAAATGGTCGAGTTGCTGCCACTGGTACTGTCCCCACCGGACAGGCCTCATCTGTCTGGTTTACTGCCGTGACCCAGCAGCTGGACCTCCAGTTCTATGGCTCATCATCCCACTAAGATCTACAATCAGAGAAAGACCAAGCAGAACACTTCAAGACTTCCTCCAGAAACCTCCCCAGGAGTTCATGTCACACACACACACACACACACACACACACACACACACACACACCCTGAAGATGGGGACGTGGCGCTCTCCAGGGACCTCATGAATCACCATCATGTTCCTGACTCCCAGCAATAGCCTGGGTCCTTCCAAGCTGGCTAGTCTAACACTTTGGATCTCCTGCAGACAAGTTATCTCCTGGGTCCGCAGGCCTTATTGACAGGTGTGTGACATATCCCCGGGTGAAGTGTGAACCTGGCACATTCTCCAAAAGTGTCCTGCTGTGTTCCTCTAGGTAGCCTAGAGGAACAAAATGCATCAACACTTATATTTTATGAGAGTTTTATACAAAGGGTAATTGTATATTAAGCATCTCAACCCAGTCCAGCCCAAGTCCATAAGAGGCTAGCCCATATGTCCAACATCGCTCTACAAAGCCCTCCTCAATCTCACAAAGCACATGCAATGATGCCGACTGAGGAGGAAAGCCAAATCAGTGAGCGTGTAAGCATCTTAGTGCTGGCAGGGGTCTCCATGCAGATGCTCCAGCACCCAGGGATGCATCAGAGGAGGTCCATGTGGCTTCTTAGGGATGTCTCCCAGAAAGTGAGGCTTGCAAACTGAAGCAAGGAACTGGCTAAAGCAACTGGACCCTGGTCCGACCATCAGAGAGCAAGAGACCAGACAGGTGAAGCTGAGTAATTTATCTCTCTGCCTTTCAATTAATCCCACATGTGTTCATGGACCAGGTTGGCACAATCAACCTATCTATCACACCTGCCAAGCAGGTCACATGCAAAGTGCATGCAGCAATGGACGAGTGAGTATCGCACACCCAGCAAACTCTCCCAATAGAAGCTGGACCTTGGTATGGACACCTGCTTGGGCTCTGGGCATCTGCACCCCAGTTCATTGATCTCTACAAATGAGACAGGTGGGCGAACTGTTTTGAAGAGCCTCTCTGTCGATTCACTTGGGGTCGATGTAACTATGATGATAACTGAAGCCACACCTGGTCAAAATGGGAGATTTTCCCAATGTTCCTTGAGAAGCAGCCTGGTCAAGGACTTCAGCCCAGTCCTTACTGGAATTCAACTGGCTCTTCTAATCTTTGGGCAGGAAGTGTGAAGGACTTCCTGAGGGAGGTGAAATAAGGCTTGCTCAGATCTTGCACACACACACACAAAAAGAATGAATTGTTAGAAAAACAGATATACATTGCAATAGGTTGAATAACTAGTTGTAGTTCTTGACCCAATGAGTGGAATCGAACCCAACTTTCAGATCCATCCAGAAACGCAGCAATGTGACCTATCTGGAGACAGCGCCTCTCTGCAGACAAAATTAGTTCAGATGAATTAGGATGAGTTCAGAAGAGTTCAGACTGAGTCAGGATGGGACCAACGTCCCACGGGACTGCTGCCCTTCTAAGAGAAGGGGCCACACAGAGGAAGGGCAGGCGTGTGAAGACGAGGGCAGAAACTGCAGTGATGCAAGCCCAAGCCACGGAATGTCAAGGATCGCCAGCCGCGAGGGAGAGAGGAAAGGCTCTCTCTGAGAACTTCCAGAGGAAGCATGACCTTCCTGACACCCTGATTTCAGGCTTCAACTCTCCAGAATTGTGAGAGAAGACGTCTATTTTTATTTTTTTTCAGAGCCACTCATTGTGTGGTCACCTGTTTACAACATCCCTGGGAACGTCAAGGGATTATGCATCCAAAGGCTTTCTGTGACCTCCTGGGACCAAAGTAGACATTCTTACCCCTTGAATTTGGGCTTGACGTTGCGACTTGCTCTGGCTGATGACATGCCAGCAGAGGCTTGAAGCCGGCTTCTTTTGTAAGTCTGGGTTAACGAGAGAAACAGATCCGTGTGTGTGTGCGAATGTCTACACAGAGGAAACCATTGAAAATACTGTGATCTGAAACCGGTTCACTTTCATCCTCAAACAACAGCCTTGTTTTTCAACACTTAAAAGAAGTCCTGTGCCAGAGATTTAGCTAATGCCATGTGTCATTTGATGCCAAGGGCACCGATTGTGGATTCACGCAATCCTTGACAGACTTTGATCTTCTCTCTGTTGACCGTGGGGTTACCGTCTGGTCCAGGGTCACTGAGCTGGAATCGAGATCCAGCTCTCGGGGCTGGGGAAAATCAAGAGCCCACCCCCGCACCTTCAACTACACCCGCCTTCTCCCCATCGAAGGGATGGGGAGAGAGAGTTTTATAAGACAAGGGAAATAATGATGAAATACCAGAGGTTAAATCATTCGTTCTGAGCAAGATGAATGACAAATGTGCTTGTTCTTTTGTTCGCCTTTGAACCTTCCCCTCAAGCCCCCTCCCTCAGGCTTCCACATCCAACCCACGGGTCTCAGAGTCCCCCGGGAGATCAAGGCACCCCATCCCGAACTTGTCATCCATCTCTCTTGCTGTCATCTGCCAGACAGTCTTCTCCCTGGCTGAAGCCCAGACTCCTCTCCCCTTGCCCGTTTCCCTGCAAGGGATGTACCTGGGACAGGTGGGCCTTATCTTCTCCCCCTGAGCTCCGGTTTGGAAAGCACTTTATCATTCATGCGGATATGTGGCTATTGAGTGAGGCCATACCTATGTTGGACGGTGGGGGTGGGCAGCCTGTCCCTTCCTTATCTCCGGGCTCGCTCAGATGGAAAGAGGCGCATGCTCCCTGGCTCTGTTGACTCTGCACTCTCTGCCTATTGTACCTGGAATTGATCCGGGGGTATTTGTTTTCCTTCTTCTTCCTCCAATCTCCCCGATTAGTTCAGCCTCAGAAAGTTGCTTATCATACCCCCCGGATGTCAGGCCCGCGCTGCCATCAGGCCTGGCCATGTCAGCACCTCCATTAATTGATTTTGCCCTCCCCCTTTGGGAAAGCACAAATGGGCTCTGCCCATTAACAGCAATAATTCCCTGGAAGAGGTTATAAATCATGTCCCGGGCCCACCCCCTTGCTCACAGGAGGGCAGTGGCCACGTGGGGAGGTGTCAGGCGGGGAGACGGAAGGGCCGGTGAGCAGGTGTGGGCCTCCCTGCAGGTTCCCACCGACACCTGACCACCCGCTGACCTCAGAAGGCCACGGCCCACAAGGGGAGGCACCTAGAACAGCCATCAGCCCACAGAGAGGGTCTGTAATGGATATACATGCATGACTTGAGCAAAGGAAGTGCTTCCTCTAGGGTGCAGAGTGCTTTCGGCACCTTGTGAGTTGGCCACCCCCAAGGTCTACTGTTAGGTGACTTTTCTTTGGCTTCTGTAGCCTGGGAGTGTTCAGAAGTCCCCCCATGAAGCTGGAAGTGCTGGTAAGACAGACTCTCTCTGAGATGCAGTTAGATGATCCCCTAAAGATTTGGCTTTGGTGGGGGGGCTCTCCTTAAAGCCCCGGGATATGACAGTGGTACCCAGAGAGCAGAGACGAAGCTGTGCCAGGCCAGGGAGAGACCGGACAGGTCCAGCCAACCTCACCAGCACGTCGTCAGGACTGCACAGGTAGCCCATGCTCCAGAGTGTTCCCCCCCGCAGAGAACCCGGTGCCCCTTCCCCATGATGGTAACCCTGACGCAAGGCTCCCTCTACCCAACCATGAAGCAGACACCCCCTTCCCCACCCACAGCCACCATCACCCCTTGCTTTCCCTCGTTTCCCTCGCACATAGAGGCCAGCCTCTTTCCCTGTATTGTCTTTGGACTCAGAACCACAGTCATAGCTTCTAAGGTGCGCTCAGGCCCAGCAGGGCCACTCCATGCCGAAGAGGTTGCTCAGTCCTGCCCATGATCCTCCAGGCCCCTTCACATAAGTGGAATTTGACTATCACCGTGGCCTGGGGCCTGCTGCTACATCTATAACACCACACACACACACACACACACACACACACACACACTGGAAGGACAAGCTGGGCAAGGAGAAAGTACAGAGTGGTCTCCATGTCTTCCCAAAGGACCTCGGAATTTCAGGGAAATGGAGCCCCAGCATGCCACCCTCCAGTAGGGCACTTCTCACCCCCCACCCCCCGAACAGATGAGACGCACCATCATCAGGACACATCTCCCAATATGTAGGGTCAATACGGGCTGGCTTGCGATAAATTACTCATCCGTCGTGCACAATTTCACCACGACACATTAGTAAATGAGCACAAGCAAGCCCGTGCTTACCTGTTTAGGAATTCATCCCACCGCCCACCTTTGCTCAGCACCTGTGACCTTGTCAGGAAGTTCTCACCATCCAACCGCCCATTCACCTCAACTCATTGGGTCATTGGGTTGGGGGTGTTTTTATTTGTCTTGAAAAAGACCCTTGGGGCTGAGCCCCGGTGGCGTAGTGGTTGTGTGTAGGACTACGGCCCACTGGGATGGAGGTTCAGTTTCGGCTCACAGGGGCAAAGGTTGGGCCTCCTACTCCCACCATCAGACAGCAGTGATGCCTAAAAAAAAGAAAAAGACCCTTATAAGCTGAGCCCTGGTGGCATAGTGGTTGTGTGTGGGACTGCGACCCACAGGGTTGACAGTTCAAATCCAGCAGCAGTTCTCCAGGAGCAAGGCTGGGCTTCCTACTCCCACCAGGGCAGATGCAAAAAGAAAGAAAAGAAAAGAAAAAAACCCTATAGCCAGGCGTGGTGGCACGGGTCTGTAGTCCCAACTACTCAGGAGGCTGAGACTGGAGGTCGCTTGAGTCCAAGAGTTCTGGGTTGTAGGGTGCTAAGTTCGGCATCAATATGGTGACTCCCTGGGAGTGGGGGACCACCAGGTTCCTAAGGAGGAATGAACCAGATGACAGCACCACATCCTACCCCTCTCTCAATCATTCCTATGTCTGAAGATAATAAAATTCCCCCCCTTGCTTCTAATACCTGTAAAATTACCTCCCAATGGAATGCCCAACTGGGGCCTAAACAAATGGAGCTGTTCCTAACAGGGCCTGACTGGGCTCGCTGGACCTACCCCTTGTGGAGACAGGATGGCTGTGGGGGTCCGGTCACGCTGTGCATTCCAGGCAAAAGGAGCGGAAGAGGTGGGACCAGCTACATCTAAGCTCTTAATCGGGATAAGACAGCTCCCCACCAAACTCTCTGAACAATTGCAGAAGCTTGGAAAAGTATAAATAAGGGGCACTGTGACTCATCTGCCCCCCTTTACACTGCTGTGCTCCTCTCTTTCCACCGGATGTGTTCGCATTCCCAGTGGGCCAGTCAGCATGTGACCCTTCTCAGTGGACTCTCTACAGGTTACTGAAGCTGTTCTCTCTGCAGGTGCATGGAGCTCGGAATGCCTGTGTGGCTGACCAGTGCAGGACAGGGAAGCCCAGCTGCCCTGGCTCCAGTGGAATGAACCCAGGGGTACATGACCCTCCAGAGCTTTCCAGGAACAAGGCTGGAGCTGGGATGATGGCACTTCCTTTAGTCTCTCCTCCTTCCCTATCCTGCATGGCCCACTCACTTACTGGTCACTTACTGGTCACTTACTGGCTTGTCCACAAATCCCCTGTTAAGGGCTGCTGCTGGGGCACCTGGCCCAAGATGGGGAGAGCAGGACGACCATGATGGAGTTAGACCCATGGTGCTCTGTGGCCCAGAGCTGGCAGCTGCAAACCCAGGGTCTGCTAGGAAGAAGGAAAGGGGGTCCACTAGGACGATCAGCCCTACCTCGGTCACAACCTGGAAATAGAATGCTCCATGAGGTCGGTCAGACACGAGGGGAAAACGATTGAATCACTTCACTTACGTGGAATAGTTGGGAAACGGGCAAATCCTCTGAGACAAAAGATGAATGGTCTTTGGGAGGCACCAGCCTGCTCACCCCAGTCCTCATCAATCTCCTCTTAGAACAAGACACTAAGGGGAGGGACCCGCAAATGCCCCTGGTGTTGGAGTTGAAGGATCACCGCCTTCCGTATGGATCAAAACTCACTGAAAAAACAACACTGAAATCCTCACATCAATTGATGGCTTAGTGAGAAAAGGAGGAAAGGTTGACGTCTGGGATTTGGCCTCACTAGGATCCATAATCCATGCTCCTGGAAGCACAGTCCAGGGGTCAGGTGACACTTGGCATCAGGTAAATAAATCTTCCGCACACGAGTCTTTAATGCGTTGAACAGCAAAGATGTTTCTCTGAGGACAGCGGTGCACCTGACCCAAGCCATGGCATTTTCAATCGCCTCGCCTGCCTATGAAAGTTGGACACGGGATGAGGAAGACGACAAAAACTCAATGCCCTGGTGACTATTACTAAAAGTCCTACGGGCTGCCAACAAAGAGTGCACGCAGATCAGTCTTGGGAGAAGTGCATCCCGAATGCTCCTGGGTGGCAAGAAAGGGAGGTTTGGAGATGTGGTCAGGAGAGACCAATCCCTGGAGAAGGACATCATGTTTGGGGAAGCGGAGAGGCAGGGACAGAGAGGAAGGATGGACTCAGAGGCTGCAGCCTGGGGCTCAAAGAGAAGAAGCACTGTGAGGTGGGCGCAGGCGCGACAGACTCCAGGTCACCCAACAACCACCAAGGTCACTAGCAAAGGCTGTTGGAGTCCATCCTGCCTCTGCCTTCCAGACTCCAAGAGCCTCTCCCAGGTGCCCCAGCTCACCTTTCTCCCTCCTGGCACCCCACCCTCCTGAGAAGGAGCAGAGAGGGGGCTCAGCTGAACGCACCCATTTCTACGGTACTCACACAGCCCCTCGGGCTCCCTAGAGAGCATCTGGCCAAGGCCCGAGCCATCTTTTTTTTAAAATATTTTTTAAACATATAAAACATCGCGTCTGGGGTATGGTCAACAGTGAAGTGGGTGAAGGGAGACATTGGACAGTGTCAGATATGACAAAATAATAATAAAAACTTATAAAATATCAAGGGTTCATGAGGTAGGAGGGAGCAGGGAGAGAGAGGGGAAAATGAGCTGACACCAAGGACTGAAGAGGAAAGCAAATGTTTTAGAGAATGATGATGGCGACAAGTGTACACATGTGCTTGACATACAATGGATGGATGGATGGATGGATGGATGGATGGATGGATGGATGGACCGTGATAAGAATTGCATGGGCCCCAGTAAAGTGATTTAAAAAAAAAAAAAAAGAATATCTTATCATCCCATCATTCAATTACGTCAAGCAGAGTTGTACAATGGCTACCCTAATCGGCGTTGCAACATTCTTTTCAACATGGACTTCTTGATAGCACCTCCCCTTCACACACACACACACACACACACACACACACACACACACACCACCTCCACCATTGTACCTTGGAAACCGTTGGCCCCTCATTTAGCAGCGGAGGGCTTAACCACCGCACCACCACCGCCCCTCCCCTAGAGGGCCTACAGCCATGCAGACCCTGAGACCCAAAGATTTATTATAGCATTCGTCATCATCACCACCCCCCAAAAAAGGCGGAGGGGCGGGGGGGATGATCCAAAGCGCACCAACGTGAAAAAACAAACGGGGTCTCTGCATACCATGGAAGATAGTGTTCAATCCTCAAGCAGGTTGCAGTTGTGGCCCATGCTACAACACCGAAGAGCCTGCAGGGCGCCCTCAGACCAAACCAGGGGCTGGACATGGACCCTGCAGGACAGGGTTGAGAGTTCTCCCCGGAAGCATCAGCAAACTGTCGACCGTGCTGATCATAGCCCAGTGCAGAACCGCTAGGCCAGCAGGGCCCCTCGAGTACATTAAGGCCAGTGAAAGAATCCAGTCGTCATGAAGCACCTTCGGCTGCCCTGTGGGACCATGTCTCTGAGCAGATAAAGCCATGGAGACAGGACAAAGATGAGTGGCTGCCAGGGACGGAGAATGAGGGGGGTGGGGGAGTCAGCAGAGACAGGGGTAGCAGGGGGAGATAGCTAAGGGGTATGGGATTTCTTTTTGAGGTGATAAAACTGTTCTGAAATTGATTGTGGGATGGTTGCACGACTCTGTGAATACACTAGAAGCCAACGACTTGAATACTGGAAATGGGTGAATTTTTATGACATGTGAATTATAGCTCAAGAAAGCCGTCTCTCTCTCTCTCACACACACACACACACACACACACACACACTCGCTGCTAATGCTCAGGGCCGAGGAGACACGCTCAGCTTCCGTTTTATTCACACATATATCTCACCAACATATTATCCTCTGACGGGAAGGGCTTCCAGCAAAGTACACGATCAGCACAAGTGATGAGGCAAATGCGTCCAATTTATTAGGCGCACCAGCCCTGAGGCTGTCCCTGCGTGAGCCTGTCATTTGTCTATTTGCTCTGCTCTGATTTGTCACCCAGTGCACTCTTCCCCCCACCCCCCTGCATCCCCAGATCGGCAGGTGGAGCCGCACAGTCCCCCGTGTGGCCAGGCAACAGTGAGGAGAACCGTTCACTCCCGTGGGATTTGCTCGCCAGCCCCTGCCCCCTCCCCAGCTTGAGGTGGGTGAATTCCTCCGGGTGAGAGGCTAGGGGCACCTACTCAGTCAGCCTACTAGAAGTGGCCCAGGAACACTCATCCCCTGTGCAGGCTGTGGGTGAGCCCGGCGGCCTCAGAAACACCTGGATGGTCTTTTTGAGGGGCCCTGGTGGCCACTGACTTGCTGCTCTCTCGGCAGAAGGACCGAAAAAAAAAAAAGGGCCATGGTGGGGGTTGACAGGCCTGTTTGCATTCGCACTGTGCACTCAGTGCAGCCAAGCTGAGCCGCACTGTTCAAACAGACTCCCAGCCTGCAGACACCTGTCCCAGGAGGGTGAGGTGGACACGGGCTGAGGCTGCCAGGGTCCCTGGAAGCTGCCTGCTGGCTGCCTCTCCTCCCACAGCCAGCCTCAAGGCCCCAGCCTAGCCCCAGCCCCAGGATGCCTGGTGCTGCGCTCAGCACCTGCTGGGGTGGCCGAGTGCTGCCCCTACTCCTGGCCTACGTCTGCTACCTGCTGCTCGGAGCCACGGTCTTCCAGCTGCTGGAGAAGCAGGCGGAGGCTCAGTCCAGGGACCAGTTCCAGATTGAGAAGCTGCGCTTCCTGGAGAACTACACCTGCCTGGACCAGCGGGCCCTCGAACAGTTTGTGCAGGTGAAGGGGAGGGGGTGGGTGTGGGGGAGTGGGTGATCCAGGAGAGACCCTTGTGTCCTGTTTGAAGCAGAGGGGGCACTCAGAGCCAGGCGCCACCTCGTCCTACATTCAGGCCCCGAGTCTAACCCTGGACCTCTCTGGACCCCAACCTCTCGTGACCTATAAAGTGTCAAGAACAGGCCTGATCATGCCACAGATAGCCAAGTCACCTCCGGAGCGCCACTTGCTGCAGCAGCAGGCCTTGTGTGTCACTATCAGCACACCTAGCCAAATGTACGACTTCCTCCTGTCCGCACGGCCTCCACCCACCCGGCTCTCTCCCAGCCCAACCCCTGTTCTGAGCACCGCAAGACCTGTGGGCGGGAGGCAATGAAATGTCAGGAATGGTCACCCCTCTGACCTTCCCTGGCCCAGCTCATGGACATGGGCCAGGGCCGCGGAGTTCTGCCAGCATTCTACCTGTGGACCGCTCTCTGGCCACATGCTGTCTCCACACAGACCCTGGGACTCCAGGCCTCAGGCCTTCCTGGCCCAGCCCCCTCCCTACTAGAGTGTGAACAAAACCTCTAGTGCTGGAATTGGGGGATGGGAAGGTGGGGGTGAGGCACTAGATGCATTCTAGACTGGGTTGGGTGGGGGGAGGGTAAAGCAAAGGACACTACCAATAACTAAGGACCAAGTCAAGTACAGAAGAATCATGACAGTGTGGTTGTTGATGATGTTAATTCTGCCCCCGGCACACGACCCCAGGCCCCATACACCACAGGATAAGACCACTGGGGTCCGTAAGGGGATCCCTGAGTGATTTTTGGAAGTCGGTTGCCAGCCTCTTTCCCTGACTCACCTTCATCTGGAAGCGCCACTGGAACCTAGTCCGCTGCCTGGCAACACGCAGACAGGTGGCAGCACGGGGCACACAGGCCAAAATCTGAACCCAAACTACCAGTCTCTCAGTGGTAATGCTGAGAGGTATTCAGCAGGCATTGACACGGCCCCTAAAACCCCCCTAAAACCATGGAAAGGAGGATGAACAGATGGGGCTTAGGCAAGTCACCATCCTTCAGGGAATGGGGGCTGAGAGTTCAGCCCTTGACTTGTAGCCTTCCACCCACTAGCCTTAGGGTCACGATCAAGTTTTCAGAATTCAAACTTGGGCCTTGCTCTGGCCCACATGGGTTTAGCCTAGATGCAGTCTAGGACAGTGGCACCCCAAAATGTCAGCTCCATGGAACAGTCTCGATTCACAGCTACCCTACAGGGCAGACTAGAACTCCCCCTCGGCTGTCAATCTTGACAGGAACAGAAGACCTGGTCCTTGTCCTGCTGAGGAGTCCGTGGGCCCCAGGGGTTATTCTTACAGGGAGCAACTCAGCCTGTAACTCACTGTGCTCCTGGGCCCTTCCTCCAGCCATGGATTAGCCGAAGAAGTAAAAAGGTCAGCTTTGAGCACTAGGCCCTGTTTCAAGGCCTCTCACTAACTCTTTCCATTTGGACTCCCTGATGAAAATGTGCACTTCTACCCTCAGTGTAGTAAATCCAGACCTACATTTTAACAAGATGGGAGTCTTACATAGTGTATTAGTCCAGGCAGACTCGAGAAACCAATCCGTGGACCATGATAGGTATATCGGAAGAGCTTTATATCAAGAGTAATTAATTATACATTCAGAAAACATCCCAGCTCAGTCCAGATCGAGTCTACAAGTCTGTCTATAAGTCCGCATGTCTGATAAATTCCTCTTCAGACCCACACAAAGTATGCAACGATGCCAAATGTAGGAAGATTGCAGGCCAGTGGGTGGGAAGCCTTGTGGATCTAGTGGTGCTGGAAGCATCTCCACACTGGTGTGGGTCTCCATGTGGCTCCTCCAGCTTGGGGCTCTGGCATATCTTCCTGTGTCTTGTCAGCTGGAATGTCTTCCGGGGAGTGAGCGTGTGTCCCACCTCCAGCAAGCTATTTATCTCCTTAGCACCTCCAAATGAGGTCATCAAGCTGTGACCTGATTGACAGGCTAAGCTCCACCCCTTCATTCTTAAGTCTCAAATTGACAACAGATTATGTAACTACCACACATATCCGGGGGAATCTTTTAGATTCTTTGGACCTTTAACAATCTGTATGGGGCTGAGCCCCGGTGGCGTAGTGGTTGTGCACGGGACTGCGGCCCACTGGGTCGGAGGTTCAAATCTAACAGCAAGGCTGGGCCTCCTACTCCCACCACCAGAAGGCAGTGATGCCCAAACAAACAAACAAACAAACAGACAAAAAGATTCTGTATGAATTATGGGGCTGTCACAATCTAGGGGATTGATAAAAAAAAAACATCCTCAGTATCTTGGTACCGTGCCCCTGAGGAGTCCAGCTATCTGGGCCAGAAATGGCGAATTCTCAGCAGGGGGTTGAGCTGAAGCAAGCTGGTTCATAGCCCTGGCTCTTTGAAGAATTACCTGCACAGGATCAAATGGACACCAGCAACTCAAAAGTTAGATGGGAAACTTTAGGCGACAGTGAGTTTCTGTGGATGGAGAAGGAGGCCTCCAGGGGAATCGTGGGCCTGCCCTTCCCCTAGGGCACAGATAACTTGCGATTTCCTGAGCAACTCAGAAATGGGGCAGGGAGCGTGCTGAGGATGATCACAAAGCATGCCATCAGTGTCACTGATGAGGGCATGAGACACGGTTGAAATGGAGCGTGCTGGGTTGTGAATATGGTCTCAATAACAAGAAAATAAATACAACTTATAACAAAGAAGACACATGTGGAGCCCAGAGCCCTAGCACCAACATCACCTGGGAGGTTGTCAGAAAGATAAAATGCAGGGTCCCACCCGACTTCCTGCGGCAGACCCTAGGGTGAGGACCCAGGGTCCTTGGTGTGAGCAAGCCCCCCAGGAGCTGCTCCTGCCCCTCAAGATGGAGAACAGCTGGTCTATGAGATGGTCGGGTCTGGGTGGTCAGAGAGAAGCTTCGAGAACTTTCAGACACTTGCTCAGACCCTTCCTTTCCAGAAACCAGACCTGCGGTCTCAGGCTTCACTTCCCTGATTTCTGCTCAACCAAGATGGTCAGGTTGGGGTCATATGCCTAGATCAGGGCTGAGAAAGATGTACCAGCGGCCAAAGGCACCATCAAGGAAGCAGAAGTGGTGGAGATTCTGAAACCTCCAACTTCATCAGTGCTGGGTTAGAGGAGGAACCAGAGAGTGTGGGAAGGCTGTACTCCGGACAGAGGCTGCAGACTGCGGTGTTTTTGATGAGCACTTCTACATCCCACCCGTCCTGGTGGGGACCACCCCAGGGCAGCCAGGGTCTTCTTCCTTGCCCCAAGTGTCTTCATCCTGGGGGGGCAGGAGGGGGGAGGGAACCCTCCAAACTCACTGTCCTTGAGTTGACTCACAATGACCGTCTAGGGCAGGGTAGAACTGCCCCTGTGGGGTTTCTGAGACTGTAAATCTTTATGTAAGCAGATGGCTGGTGTTTTAGAACTGCTGACCTTGAAGCTTGCAGGCCAACCTGTAACATATCATATCGCCAAGACAATTTGGCTGAGGGCAGAAGACTTCTGGGAGAACACAGCAAACGGAAGCCAAACTCACCGCCGTGGAACTGATTCTAACTCATGGTGGCCCTCTCAAGCAGAGTGGATTTCCAAGGCTATAAACCTTCATGGGAGCAGAGAGCCTCTTCTTTCTCCCAAGGATCGGCAGTTGGATTCAAACTGCTGACGCGGCCATGACAGCCCAATGAGTAAAGCCCTACGTTCACCATCAGGGCTCCTTGGGAAAACAGGCCTTCCTGTGAAAACCACAGGGGACAAAGGAGCAGAATTGGCTCCGTGGGAAAAGAAGGGCCTGTCGGAGACCCATACAGCCAGTGAGCATGACTCCTCTCCACCAGCTTCGGAGTCTTCCAGAAAGCAGCCCACGCTGCCCCTGTCACCCACCCTGGACACTGTCTCCGTGCAGGAGCTTGATGGAGACCTCTGAATGGCCTTGGAGAGGAGCCCAGGATGAGGGCAAGGTCTTCTCCCAAGGGACAAGGTGCCTCAAGAGGGCAGCGGTGGGGAAATGTTCCACCCGAGTTGCCTGTAGGGAGTGTGGGAACGAAAAGAAGTCCAAAGTCCACATCTTCAGAGGCCAGCTCCTGACAAAGTGAGGAGAAGCAGACGGGCTGAATCAGGACCCTCCAAGTGGACTCTTCCAGGCAGGGCCTGGAAGTTTCCATAGGAACTTGGGTGGCGGGGGGGGGGGGGGGGGGGGGGGCAAGTGAGGGTGTCCAGCACAACCCCAGCATAGAACTACACCCTACAGGTCTTTGGGGCCCAACAGGTGACAAGATTGTGCCAGTGCCCTGGGGCACTTCACAGCTAAAGGGATTCTGCGCCCTCTTCAAAAGTGCGGTGCACTCTTACACAGCCACAACACCCCCCGCACATGCACTCTCCCACCCTGCTCCCCTGCAGTCTGCTCCAGGACCCAGACTCAATGTCTTCTACTGCTGCAGCCAGCGCCCACTAGAGGGCACCAAAGAGCAGACTGCCAGCTCACCTGGCTGCTCAGTGAGCCCTGGGCCTGCTGCCCTGCACATCTGCCCAGGGGGAAAATGGGCCCATGGCAGTCCCTGGAGCCCCCAAGCTCCATGTTCCCTTCCAAGATCATCCAACCTGAAGTTTCCCACTTGTTCCCTGTGTGCCTGGTCCTCATGACCATGTGATCTCACTGCGCCCAACACTGACGCCCAGAACCTTCTGTTAGCTTCTCCCACCTCACCTCTGCAGACCCCACTTCCCTTCCATGAGCCCAGACTTGGAGTCCACACTTGCGGACAGCCCTGGACAGCGACCCAAGGCTTGGGGCCTGAGGGTCTGGGGAAGCCACTTAGTCACCCCGAGTCTCCTCCGTCTTCGCTGCAACCTAAGAATTATCCTAGGGCATCATTCAGCGAGATGAATGACGCCTCCTTGCTTGGCCAGCGGCTGGGGATCACTAACTGTCAACTCCTCTTGTCCACCCCCATGCCACCCTCCCTCACAGGTCATCATGGAAGCCTGGGTAAAAGGCGTGAACCCCAAAGGTAACTCCACTAATCCCAGCAACTGGGACTTCGGCAGCAGCTTCTTCTTCGCGGGCACAGTCGTCACTACCATAGGTAAAGGGTTGGAGTGGAGAACGACCACCCCCAAAGCCCCCGTCTCAGTGGGGACTCCCCTCCGGAGCCCAGGAGCTGGTGGCTCTGGGAGGAGATCCCAGGATGCACAGGGAGTGGTGGGGAGCAGGGAAGCAATACCGTGTGCACTGCCCAGCAAGTGACTGGTTTGGGCACCAGGGCTCGCTCTGATGGGCTCACAGGGGGCTGGTGAGAGAGGCGGGTATTTATCTA
Source organism: Nesogale talazaci (assembly GCA_004026705.1). Classification (NCBI taxonomy): domain Eukaryota; kingdom Metazoa; phylum Chordata; class Mammalia; order Afrosoricida; family Tenrecidae; genus Nesogale; species Nesogale talazaci. Next base: position 307,650 of record PVJH01000295.1, on the reverse strand, counting down.
CCTTGGGCGTGTTAAACCTGCAGCGTTTTGAGCCTGCTCCCACAGACCAAGCACCCTCCTGTGGCCATAAACATCTCTCAGATTGAGAGACGCAGGGGCTTGAGGTGGGACATCGGCCATGTGTTCGCAATCTGCCCACCAAAACTGTAAGTGCCATCCCAGATGTCCCAGGGGGGCTGACCCCATCTGCGACCCCATCCCTCCGCCCCACGCTGACTCCTCCACACCTCTGTAGTCCATTCCGCTAAATCCAGATCCACCCACCTTCCTTGAGCTCCGGGCAGACAGTGGGAGTGGGGGGATACAAACTTTGATCAAGCCTAGACTCGGGCTTTCTGGGGTTTTCAATCCCATACAGCACACCCGAAATAGTCATGTCGGCCAATGGCGGTCACTAGACAGGAAAGACTCACTGCCCTATGGAGACTCACAAGACTCACACCCACAGGGCAGGAGAAGGGACATAGTCCAGGAGGGAGTGTCTTTCAGAAGGGCCTTTTGAGCTGAGCGGGGGTTCTTAAAACTAGAGATCATTCCAGCAGCGTCGGGAAAGTATGGTCCTGGGAGCCTCCTTGAGAGGTGGAAGACCAGCTGAACAAGAGTTTGGGTGGAAGGTGGTTAGATCCCCACTCTTTCCCCATGTCCACACACATATTCTTCCTACCCCGGCAGGATACGGGAACCTGGCCCCCAGCACGGAGGCCGGCCAGGTCTTCTGCGTCTTCTACGCACTCGTGGGCATCCCTCTCAATGTGGTCTTCCTCAATCACCTGGGCACCGGGTTCCGCACCCACCTGACCGCCCTGGAGAGGTGGGAGGATCAGCCCAGGCGTTCCCAGGTAGGCCCCTCCCTTCCTCACCCTCGATGGGCAGGTTCCGTTGTCCTGAAACAGACTCTGGGGCTGGTCATTCGGGACTGAGCGTAGGAGGGACTGGGCAGACGAAAGCTGAACTGCTGGGCCGGAGACGTGGCCAGTCCCACAAAGAACTCTGTAGCACGTGCACACTGCCAGCATGATCCCACCATGGGCAGACTTAGCCAGGTCTTTCAGCTCTGCTTTATTGGGCACCCAGGAGGAGTGTGCCCGCGGGTGAGGTGGAACCCTGAAGGACCTGACATCTGGCCAACAGCCGCCTCTGAAGGGGGATCTGGACAGCCATTTCTATGTCCATCCCATCCTTTCCTGAGGCTGAAAACAGGCCCTAGGGCATGCAGGACATCTCCAGGCAACTCCCTCCACTCGCCCCTTGGAAGGCTGGAAGGGACAGGGAGCAGAGGAAGGGCCTGTACAAGCATGATCTCCAGACCCAAAACCTAACTCCCTGTCATGGAGTCCATACTGACTCCAGAGACGCTACAGGACATGGTAGAACTGTCCCTGTGAGTTTCTGAGACCGTAACTCTTTGGGGGGAGTAGAAAGCGGGTCTTTCTACTGAAGAGCAGATGGTGGTTTCAAACTGCTGACCATGGAACTCGCAGCCCAACGTGTAGCTACACTGCCACCAGGTGTCTCTAAATCCCTCCTGGCCCCAGTAGCCCAAGCCCTCTGCTTCCTCTTTCCCTAGCTGAACCAGATGGCTCACACAAAGCGAGACCCTTCCAACCCAAAGATCAGCAGAGCAGAGAGGAGACCCTGCCACAGCCTAGCCCCCCTTCCAAACCCAGCCCAGGGCTTCCTGACCCAACTCTGGAGCATTCCATGTAAATACAGACAGGACTCCTCTTCCCTCCCTCCCAGCTCCTGCAGCTCCTCGGCCTGGCTCTGTTCCTGATCCTGGGCACACTGGCCATTCTCATCTTCCCCCCCATGGCCTTCAGCCACGTGGAGGGGTGGCGCTTCAGCGAGGGCTTCTACTTTGCCTTCATCACGCTCAGCACTATTGGCTTCGGGGACTATGTTGTTGGTGAGAATCTGACAGCCACATAGCTTGGGGCAGGGGGTGAGCTCGCTAAGATCTGGGAGGTGGGGAGGTGGGAGTCAGGTAGAGATCACTGTCAAGGGTTGTGTTAGTCCGGGTAGACTAGAGGAAAAAATTTCTTAGACACGCATATGGATATAAGGAAAGGGTTTATATACAAAAGGAATGGAACACTGAGAAAGCATCCCGACCTAGTCCAGTTCAAAGTCATGAGTCCGATGTTAGCCCATATGCCCGATACCAGTCTATAATGTCTCCTTCTGACTCATGAAGTCACAGGTCAGTGGGTGCAGAATCCCGACGCTGGCAGGGGTCTCCCCATGTCTCCTCACTTCCAGGGCTCAGGGTCCATCAACAGCATCCAGTGGTGGCAGAAGCAACTCAGCGCTGGCAGGTGTCCCCATGTGGCCTTTCTACCTTCAGAGGTCTGGCTCCATCAGGGCAAAGCCGTGTGGCTTCTCCTCTGGCTCCTCAGATGCTGCCATCTTGTCTTGTCCCTGACTAATTGTCTCTGAGACTAACTCCCAACAACTGGAGAAGATAGCTTCTCATCTCCACGAGGGAAAAATCACAAGATTTCCCAGGTGTATCAGGAGAAAGCCATGCCCACACAGAGGCCTCATTGGCTACTCAATGGCAATCTCCAGATTCACAGGCTAGGCTCCACCCCTACATCTCAATCATGAAATTAACATAAGCACATGACCGCCACAAGGGTATGTCTGCAGCTCGGTTCAAGGAGGCCGCATGTGTGCCCCTGCAGGGCAGTGATCCACGTGGTTTTCAACAGCTGGTTTTGCAAAAGCAGCTCACCAGGGGGTGATAGCTAGTTTCTGCGGCCTCTGTGCATTCTCAGTAAGGTCATCATGGGACCCATGGTCATTTTCCACCAGGGGCTGTGGGGAAGAGGGAGAGTCCTTCATGAGGCAGGGGCCATCTGTGCCCCCAGCCCTCTGCCATTTATCTCATTCCCTTCCCTGTCAGGCACGGACCCCAGCAAGCACTACATCTCTGTGTACCGGAGCCTGGCGGCCATCTGGATTCTCCTGGGCCTCGCCTGGCTGGCGCTGATCCTCCCACTGGGCCCCCTGCTTCTGCGCAGGTGCTTCCAGCTCTGGCCGCTCAACCGGGGCCCCAACCTCAAAGAAAGGGGTGCCCCTGGAACCGATGGGCTTCCCAGACCTCAGAAGATCCCCATCTCTGCCTGAGGCCCGCAGTGGCCCCTCTGGCCTCTTCTGGCTTTTCTCAGCCCACCCTCTCTGCCTTCTGGGTTTCCTGGCCCACCTCCTCGCCCAGTCTAGTCACTTCCCAAGATCCCACAGGAGGCAGGCTGTTTCCAAGAAGATAGCAGAGAGACAGCATAGAGTCGGTATCCCAGACAGGTACGTGTGGAGTGAGACTTGTACCCTCCTCCCAGAGGCTCTGACCCTCTCCCCTTAAAAGTGACCTGGGGATGAGCCCCGGTGGCATAGTGGTTGAGAGCGGGGCTGCGGCCCACTGGCTTGGCGGTTCAAATCCAGAAGCAGCTTTCCAGGTGCAAGGCTGGGACTCCCACTCCCACCAGGGGGCAGTAATGCAAAAAAAAAAAAAAAAGTGACCCGGGCCAGTTGCCTCCAGACTTGGACCACTTTGGCCAAGCCTCCGGCAGCAGTCCCCCTCCTCCCCCACCCCACACAGCGACTTCCTGTCTGTCTCAATACAATCACACCGCATTTGCCAAGCCCAAGCGCACAACATGTGCCAGGCTCAAGGAATACAGCACTGTATTCAGCGTGCCCTTAGTCAAGGGGTGGGACTGGACACACAGGCAAACCCCAACACGGCACCCACGATATTGTGGCGGGGGCAGATCCAGGGTGCAGTGGATGCCTGTGAGAGTGGCTCTGAGGGACAGCCCAGGAGAGGAGATGACTGAGAAAGAACATAGACAGAACAATCCACCGGCACAGTGCTCTCAGCCTAAGGGTTGGACAAGCTGCCTCTCCCAACTCACCTGCTCCCTTTTGCTGGGAGTCTAGAACTATCCAAGAACAAGACTTAGGACCTCTTAGGTGGTCTATCCACTGATTTCTCGGACATGATCCCCCCCCCCCTCCTCAGGGGTACCCTTTGAGCCCAACACCTCCTCTGGATTCCTGTCTTCTTAAGGGTCTTTCCTGGGGAACCAGAGAACCCACAGGTCCCAGGAACGGTCCAGGAAATGAGCCACCTGGCAAGCTGGCCTCCCCTGGGAATCTCTCTCCAGGGCTGGCCTTTCTCCCAGCAGAAGGCCGTGGGGGAGAGTTGGGCCAGGCCAAGGCTGAATCTCACCAAGGCCTGGAAACCTCGGTCCTTCCCCCTTCCCGGGCCCCTTACCATAAGTGGCACAACACTGAGGCAGGCCTGTGGAGCAGAGAAGCCTCCACTCCTGGCAGGAGATCCAGGGGATGGATCTACAGCTGCAAGATGGAGGTTATCAAGTTGACACTCCCTGCTGGACTTCCCAAGTGACGTGGAAGAAAGGCCTGGAGCATGAGAAGGCCTTTGGACTCCCAGGGGACTCAGACACTTCCCCCATGCAAGGCGGAAGAAGCCGGGTTTTTTTTTTCTGTTGTTGTTGTTGTTTTTGTGTTTTTTTTTTAAGTCTGGCAGTCCTCAGACTCCAAGTCCTATGGATAGAGGCAGGGGACCTGTCAATAAATGTGACTTGTACTTTTTCTGCCCCCTGAGTGAGTGCGGTTTCCAAGCACGGAAGTGTGGGGGGCTCAGGGCCTCTTCCCTCCGGCTTGCTGGCTCTGGTCACCCAGAGATCCTCCCCCCCCCCCCAACTCCCCGCCTCCCTGATAGGGTGGGGAACAGGCATTCCCCACGCACTGAGGCGGAGCCAGGTGCCCGGAGCTCCACTCTTTCTCTTGTTGTCCCTGGGATTGGATCCTTGTATGGTGTGGGGCAGGACAGTCCCAGTTCCCTGCTCCCCACCCTGCCCGGGAACACTGACCCACACTGACTGACTGGCTGGCGTTGGCCCGAGAAGAGACCAGCTCCACCGGGTCCTGGCCCAGGACTCGGGCCTGCAAGCCTCTTCCACCATGTGCAGAACCGGGGCGCGGCCGGCGCCTGCGGGCGGGGCTCGGGGCTGCCCCTGCTCGGTGCCCGGCACGCTGCTCCTGCTCCTGGTCTACCTGGCCTACCTGGCGCTGGGCACCGGCGTGTTCTGGACGCTGGAGGGCTCCCTGGCGTGGGAGTCCAGGCGCACTTTCCAGAGCGACAAGTGGGCGCTGCTGCGGAACTTCACGTGTCTGGACGGCCCGTCGCTGGACTCCATGATCCGGGTCAGGGGCTGGCGGGGGCGCGGCGGGGGGCGCGGGCAGCGGGCGAGGGGTCATGCCCTGGTGCGGGATCAAGAAGGATGCTAAAAGAGAGATGGGGTGGGGGGCGGCTAGACGGGGGGCGGGGAGGGGGCGAGTCGAGGCAGAGTCTCCGCTTGGGACGAACGGGAAGGTCGGGCTAGCTCCCCACCCCCGGGAGAGGAAGGCGCCGCGCAGTGACCGCTGGGGCTTGGGTTTCAAGCCTTGACGCCGAGGGAAGGACCCCAGTGAAGTCAGCATCTGAGTCCGGGACCGGTGGGGGGGGCGTCGGAGATGGAATGCCTAGGGCGGAAGGACCCCTTCCGGAGAGAGCCCCCGGGGGCGCCGCGGGAGCGTCAGAGGATGGGCAAGAACCAGCGGCCGACCGTCGGGTTTGAGGAGGTGGGGGGGGGCGGAGGGGAGAAGGGTCTGGCGCAGGCGCGCTGCGTCCCATCCGCTGCGGGCTCAAAGCCCAGCAGGCGGGCACCAGAGCTGGGCGCTCGCGGGTCCCCAGCAGGGAGGGAACAAGGGACACAGAGGTCACTGAGACTGTCCAGAGGGCAGAACCTCAGGGGCGGCCGGGCTAGGTGGGGATGAGGTGGGGGGGGGAGGTTCTTGGGCACAGTGTACCCCCGCTGAGTGGATGGAGTTGCCCCCGGCAAGCACAGCTGGTTTCCATGCTATTGGGGTCAGCTGGATGCGTTTATGTTCAGGGTCTGGCTAGCTTGACTCCCATCCCTACCCTAGCCAAGAGTCAAGGGCCCCAGGGGGCCACGACAGGGGTGAGCCTATTCAGGAATAATCACTGTCCAGTTATGCAGTGGCTTGAGGGGGGTGGGGCGCTGAACCTCAGAGACCCCGCCTACAGTTCGCCCTGAAGATGCTGAAAAGGGAGTCGGTGAACATGGGAGGGAGGGAAGAGCCCTTGGACAGAGCTGCTCCGGCAGGGTCTGGAGCTGGACAGGTCAAGGTGGCATTTTCTAAAGACACTGTGGATTCAGGAGCCTGTGGCTCACTGGTTGAAGCGCTCTCTGCACGGCTGCACAAGAGGAGAGAGAGAGTTCACCGCACCCTGTAGGTCTTCCACTGCCTTGGAGCCAAGGCACCCTTACAGCGCAGGGCAGGAGTGCCCCCTGTGAGTTCCCAAGCCTGTCCCTGGTTACCGGAGTAGAACACTCTTTCCCTGGGAGCTGTGGGTGGTTTCAAACCACTAACCTCGAGCTAACCTCAGTCGAACTCTAACCACCGTGCCATCATGAGACCAAGCAGTGGGTGGGTTGGTTGGTGGGTTGGGAATGTCCCCGCCCCCTCCCTCCCACTCCCCATGCATCCAAGTTTGTGACCAAAAAAAAAAAAAAAAAACAGTCCGGGGCCATGTGACCCTGGTCACAGATCATATGATGCAGCTCTTGAGAAGGCATCGAACTTCCACTGCCAACAGCCCCAAAAAACAATGTGCGGATGATCACAGTACACCTTTCTGAGAAGCTCCCCTTGTGTTTCAACCACTCTACTGAGAACTTGACACATAGGGACTACCTTCAACCTTCAGCTACCCTCAGCGCCCTGTCATCCCTGGATACTGGGGGCTCAGCCAGAGAAATTCTATTAAAGGACCGAGGCAGTAGGAAGGTTGAGAAACGCTCTCGTGGCCCCTCCTCTCCAGCGTCCCCAAAAATAGTTAGACCCTGGGGGCTGGCGAAGGAGTCTGGCTCCGCCCAGCGTCTCCTGTTACTGAGGCGAACTGTGCTTCCTGGGAGCTGGTGACTGGGCTCTTCCTGCAGCATGTCGCCAGGTCTTTCCTCTGCAGCACCGCTTGATGGCGTTGAGCCTTAAAGTTCATAGCCAAGTGCAGGGACCTCTCTGCAGCTTCCTCACCCCATCAGAACGAAACCCTTAGCGGCTGAATCAATCCCCACTCGTAAGAACTGGGGGCCACACTGTAGGACGCGAGAGAACTGCTCGGTCGTGTTTCTGGGTCTGTAAATCTTAACAGAAGGAGACGCTTCCTCTTTGTTCCCTTGGAACGGCCGGTGGGTGTGAACTGCTCACCTTTGGGTGAGCAGCCCCATAATGAATTCACCGCATTCCTTGGCAACTTCCTAACGACAACTCACATTCCCCCAAAATGAGAGGAAATCACCTTCCCCCTCTCAGCCCACTCTTTCATTTGTCCTAAACCTTGACTGTTGACCCCACTATCCACGCATGCTCTCAGAGGCTTCCTGAGCTTCCCGTGCTGAAGAGGGCCAGAGGCCTGCATTTCTGAGCGTCTGCTGGACCACACCACACCGCTGTCCCTCGTCCCTTCTGCCAACTACTGCAGCACATTCCAATCAGACTGGACCCCTCCCCTCCTTTCAACAACCTTGAATGAGACCCACCACCCATCCCTAGCTTGACAGAGCCTCTCCAGAGCAGCTGTTACTGATCTGGCAGCCACCTCACCTCGTCTAGAATCCAGGCACAGGTCTCCTTCCAGGCTTCTGCTCCTGCCCTTCCATCTGCCTAAATGCCCTCCCACCCGGAGTAATCCTATGCTGGCCTCAAGGACCACATAGTGGAGACTGCGCCTCCTCCTCCACACACCATGATGATGATGATGATGACATTCCATACACAGGCACGCACGCACGACATGTCAGAGCTGGCCCAGGGCCGACTGCAAAAGAGGGAGGGGGGTGGAGGAATGGAAAGGGGGAGGGAGGAGAAGAGAAAGTGAACCGTTGTTCTAGCAGTCAAAGAAAACAAATCGCAGTCTCTATCCTATGCTCGGGCTCTGGGGAGGAAGATAAAGCCAACCAACGAACTCATTGCCATCAATTGCTTCTGACCCCTAACAATCCTGCAAGACAGGATAGAATTGCCCCCCCCCCCCCGTGGGCTCCCTAAACTCGGCTCTTCACAGGAACAGAAAGCCTCATCTTTCCCTCGCATGGTGGCTTGGTGTTTTGAACTGCTGACCAGGGCTCTTGAAGAAGAGAGAGGAAGGTGCTCCTGATTAAAGAGGGAGGGCTGCCTTGCTCTGGTCAGGCTGGGTTTAAAGTGTGTGTGTCTGTGTGGAGAGCAGAATCCCTACACACACACACACACACACACACACACACAAACACACTGCCTGGGAGTCACTGTGGCCTCTCCCCTAGGCCATCGTCCAAGCATACAAAAGCGGATCCCTGGTTGTGGGCAACACCACCAGCATGGAGCGCTGGGAGCTGGTCGGCTCCTTCTTCTTCTCCGTGTCCACCATCACCACCATTGGTAAGGGGCAGGCCAGAGGCCAGGCTAGGTGGGCAGGGGTGGACCTGGGAACAGAGGCTTTCTCTGAGGGACAGCAGGGCTGGCAGCCTTCTGAGGACTATCCCAAGGGCTCACTGCCCTTGGAAGCAGAATCCCCACTCTCACACAGATCTTCTGAATCTTTCTGCCTTGTACCAACAACCCCAAGGCCTTCCTGGTCAACCTCCAAGTTGAAGAAGTGCCCCTCTAGGGGACTTCTGCTGCCCATCGCCATCTTCTGTGAGGCAAGAAGATGGAAGAGTTCCAGTCTTCTCAGCCATGCCCGCTCAGTGAGCTGTGCCTTTTGAGAGTGGTAGATGCAACTCCCTGTTACCAACCACAGGGAGAACTGGGCCTCTTCCCTGGCCTGGGATGAGAACACACTATTCCCACAGGGCTCTCTTCAGTGCACCCCCCCCCCCCACACACACACACCCAATATCCTCTGTTCCCACCCCCATCCTCTCCCACCTCCTTTCCCACCAGGACCAGATTCTCCTCCTTTTTCCCTGAGCCCTCCTCTGCAGGAGAGCTGATGGGCATTGTCCCAGGGAACACCTGAGATGGCTTGTGAAGAGAGGGCCAAGGTCCATCTAGATCCCTCCTGCTCTGAAACCCAGAAACAAACCCACTGGGCCCATTCCCACTGCCACTGGCAGCTCCAACCAGCCCTGCATCACACTAGAGTGAACACCAGGTGGCAGGCGAACACCACTGGTGAATCGGGTGGCTTCCACTCCCATGAAATCAGTATCCTGATCTCTCTAGTCCCCACAGAAGGGAAGAAGCACCCGCACCCAGAGGTCTCTCCCTCCACCAGTATTTCCTGAAAGCAACCTGCAAAGTCACAAGGGAGGTTGGCCAGTTCGTCCTCTGCCTTCAGACAAAACTCCTTACGCAGCCCTCTGGCTCCATGATCCCCACCCCCTAGAAAGACTGGCCAAGAGGATGTCAATCCATCTCACACACCCCAGTGCCAGGCTCAGCGGCCAGTGAGCACGAGACCAATGGGGCTACGTTCATGAGTTCCATGATTGTGCACTCCGCCAGAAAGTGGGACTGAAAACAAGCCAGCGACTCCGGCCTTCCCAATGTGAGGGGGGTCTTGAGTTTCTGAACCTTGCCTCCAGCCTCTTCCCCAGGCCTGTCGCCTTGACCATCAAATTCAGTGTTTCCACCTGTCTCCTTCCATCCACACCCTTCCTGGTCTGGACTGTGTGTCTTGTTGTCCATTCAGCCCTGCTCTAAAACTGCCTGAGCCAGGTCTGAGGGGACAGAGGGCAAGAGATAGAGGGGACTCTGCTCTCTCTCTCCCTCTCTCTCTCTCTCTCTTTCTCTCTCTCATACTCACACAGAGAGAGAGACACACACACCCCAGTAGAATACAGTCAGAATCTACTTATGGGAGGTGGAATTTTAAAAAAAGAACTAGAGGAAAGGGGGAGAGAGGCGCTTATACCAAGGGCTCAAGTAGAAAATATTTGGAAATGAATATAGCAACATGTGTACAAATATGCTTAATACAAATGATGTATTGAATGCTATAAGAGCTATAAAAACTCCCCATAAAATCTATATATCTTTTTTTAAAAACTGAAAACAACTCATACATCAACAGGAGAACGAATAAACAAATTATGGTATATCCAAAATAAGAATCTACTTACACCAGGCTACATGCCCGGCAGGTTCTTCACTTGCAGTCTCCTCCTGACCTCAGCCTTCACATGACAGACGAACAAACAGAGGTCCAGAGAGGTTGTGCCACCTACCCAAAGTCACACAGCGAGGGATTTGCAGGCTGGGGATTCCAAGCAGCAAGAACAGTTAGCGCCTCTCGCCTGGGCCATGGGGCAGTGGGTGGGAGTGAGGCTGCAGGGTGGGAATGGGCAGTGCTCTCTGGAGACACGCACTACCACCACCCCAACCTCTCTCCCCAGGCTATGGCAACCTGAGCCCCCACACGCTGGCTGCCCGCCTCTTCTGCATCTTCTTCGCTCTGGTGGGGATCCCGCTCAACCTGGTGGTGCTCAACCGCCTGGGCCACCTCATGCTGAGGGGCATGCACCGCTTCGCCTACAAGCTGGGCAGCGCCTTGCAGGTGAGGGGCAGCCACAAGGGAAGGGGGGGGCATGTCCAGAAGGGAGGGGCGGTGGGGTCCTGCTGGGAGCAAGTGTGGTATGTGTATCTGGGGGTCCCTGGTGGGGTTGGAGTGTGACTATGGGGACTTGCACGCTCAGAAAGGTATGATGGCATTAGTCACAAAGAGACGGAGAGGGCAGGTGGAGATGGTTGGCAGGTGGGCCAACCAGAGGGCAATGGTCTGTCTCAGAGTCCCACAGGCCAGCGGCTTCAATGCACACCCCACTTCCTTGAAGTTTAGGGGCCTCTAATCCCAACGCACAGCCATCAAGTCCATGCTGACTAGAGTGCCCCTAAAAGACAGGGTAGAATTGCCCCTGGGGAGTTGAGACAGGATAACTCTTTATCGGAGTCGAAGCCCCATCTTTCTCCCTTGGAAGGGCTGGTGGTGTGGAACTGCTGACCTTGTAACCCAACCCAGCATCACTCTGCCACGAGGACTCCGGTCCTAGGCCATCAAGTCCCTGGCTTGAAAGGCAGGCTCTCTCAGGCTCTGTTGACCCTCCATTTCTGGGGGGTCTTGGGTTTCCCTGGGACCTGATTAGAGTCCGGTGTTACACAGCTAGGGCTTCATCGCACCACAGTTCTCTGGAACCCTAGTCCCCACTTGGGTCAGAGCCCCAGGAGTGGGCTTAGGATTTTAGCACTCATGACGGGGCTTCACAAAGTTCTTGCAGGGAAATGGGATGAAGAGATGGTGGGGGTTTCCCACGAACTGACCAAAACAACAAAGATCAAACTCCCAGCTACGGAGTCAATACTGACGCACAGAGACCCTACAGGACAGGGCAGAATTGCCCCTGCGGGGTTCTGGGGCTGTAACTGTTCATAGGAATAGAAAACCCGTGTTTCTCCCCTGAAGCAGCTGGTGGTTTGGAACGTAGGACCTTGAGGATTGCAGCCCAACTCAGAACCACTATGCCACCTGGACTCCTACAGACTGTCTGCATTCCCCTCAAAGTGTGTGTGTGTGTGTGTGTGTGTGTGTGTGTGTCGGTCGGGGAGTGGGGGACACAATTCAAGCCCCAACATCCTGGACTCTGGAAAACCACGCTAGGGGAAGGAGGCCCACCCTGGCTGGGAACAACTGTCCCGGGCTGCCTGTCCCCCTGCCCCACATCCACGTATGATGTGCCTGCCCCCACAGGACCCAAACCAGGCACGCTGGCTGGCGGGCTGCGGCGCCCTCCTGGCGGGCCTCCTGCTCTTCCTCCTGCTGCCCCCGCTGCTCTTCCGCTACATGGAGGGCTGGAACTACATGGAGGGCTTCTATTTCGCCTTCATCACCCTCAGCACCGTGGGCTTCGGCGACTACATGATAGGTGAGGAGCCCCGGCCGGCCGGGGAGGGTGGGGGCAGTGGGTGGGGTGGCCCCAGGATCTCCCACTGACCCAACCATTGGCCCATGGCTGATGGACACCCACTGCATGTCCGGAGAGGAGGACTTGGATCTCAAAGTGCAACTTGCTTGGGACAGCGTGAAAGGCCTGAGGTGATAAAAAAAAAAAGAAAGGGAAGCTCAGGGTCATGGGTTCGATGCCAACTCATAGTGACACTGAGGACATTTATCCAGCCCACCGGGTGTTTTTGCCACTACTGCCTGTCCTGTTTAGCAGCCGACTCATCCTGGACCCACAGTGAATTTGTCCATAGTGTTTTGGGGTTTTCTTAACTATAGTGCGGCCCTCCAATGGTCTGAGGGACAGAGAACTGGCCCCCTGTTTAAAAATTTTGAGCGCCCCTGCTTTACAGCTTTGGGCTGTAAATTGAGACTCCAGCCCTTTCTGACAGGCACTGTGAGTCCTCATGTCCCCCCACAGATCCACTGTCCTTAGTGCTCACCAGGTAAAGGCGTCCTGGTCCCAGCACCCTTTCCTCACTCACTCTACCTGAACAAGACACTCAGTCTGTTCCCAGTTGGGGCCACATATCATGTCTCAGACCCTGGGGATAAAGTGGGAGGGGTGAGCTGTCTTCCACAGCCAACGTCTGCAAGGAAGGACGGCACGGATCAGAGGACCCAATGGGGGGGTTGAATCAGGGGCCGCCATCCGGCCTGGGAGGAGGTCGGGACCCAGGAGCCAGTGGCTTTGCATAGGGAAACCCTCGCTCTTTCTTCCCTAACCAGCCACCCCCCCAGTCCTCCAACCCAACAAACAGACCCTTTGTCATGGAGTCAGTCCAGCTCAGGGTAAGCCCCTGTGGTGGAGTGCAGCTGCCCCACAGGGCTTTCAGGAGCCCCAGTGGCATAGTACTTAAATGCTCAACTGCTAACCAGGAAGTCAGCAGTTTGAACCCAGCAGCCACTCTGTGGGGCAGCGTGGCCATCTGCTTCTGTGAAGGTTTATCAGGAGAGTCGCGAAGAGGAGGAGGGTGTGGACCTGTGTGGGTGACTATATCCACGAAGGAGTCCCTGGAATGCCTTCTACCACTGCTGAGCATTTTGATCAAAGATTTCATAGAAGAATCCTGATCAAAGCAGGGGGATGATGAACAGAGTTTCAAATTCCCAGAAACTCGAGATTTTCTGGAGCCAATGGGGTGGGGGGATATTGAGGGATCGTGAGGTGAAGGAAACTCTGAAATGACTGCCCTGCAATTATCTTTTAAACTTTAAACCAAAAAGATGCCCTGGCATGTTCTTAAGGTCAAATAATTGTTAACTTAGCTGACACAAGTGTCCGAGTACTGTGTTCTTATAAGACTCATCTAACCCACTGCTCATTCCCAAGGCCATAAATCTCCACGGGAGCTCTCCAGGCTCACCGGCTGCAGAACGGCGGGTGGATTTGAACTGCTGATTTTTCCGATTAGCAGCCTAACCGATAACCAGCCCAGGACACCACCAGAGCTCGTTAAGAATGATCTAGAAGGGATCGGGTTGGCAACAACAACTGGAAAGATGAGATGGGAGCCATGGGAGGGGGGACACAGTGAGTCTGTATTCAGGAGGGAGGAGTGTCAGAACCAGTCTCTAACACTTCATCATTGCGCCAGTAGGTGCAATTGTGCAGCGATATTAATGAAAGATTACAGTGAAGCCATAGAAAATATGAGAGCTAGAAATAATGGAGTCAGATACACTTCATGTTAGCATGCTCACCTCACCCCGACTTGGTGGTCCACGTGGAGGATGAGAGGACATGGGGAGAGGGAATTGGGAGAAAAGGGAAAGAAGCTGGGGGAAGAGAGACGGTCGAGAGAGAACCACTTTATTCTCACCAAGCCTTATATATCTTTTGGGAACATGCAATTCCCCTAATTACAGGTAAGGGCATACATCACAGAAAAGGGTTGTGCCATAGGTAATACAGTGATGGGAGGGACAATCTAGGGACATACACATAAATAGGAGGGGACAGGTTTCGAGTCCCACTGTGACACGGGCAGACCCCAGACTCAAGGATGTGACAGAACAGGTTTGACTTGTTCTCTGGCTCTTAACAGGAACATTTGCAGTAGGATGTGAAACCCTGCTAGCCTAGCAGGCTTCAGGGAAGAGGTAATCTATTGTGATATAACAGCAGGAGATGGGCCCTGCAGCCAGCAGTCTGGCAGGCTGGAACCTTCAGGGACAATGTCTCCCATCAAATGCTGGCAAATAGTTACTGATATTTGCTTAATATTTTAGAGGAGATATAATTGTGGAAAAGTCTTATATTCCTCCAACAGAGGAGCAGCTCAGAAAGGGGAAGGGAGGGGAGGAGAAGGCAGAAAGGTCACTAGCAACTTGAAGAATATCATCCATGCTGGGTGACAAAGTTCACCCAAATTTAAAGTAATATATGTATGTGTGTGTGTGGGGGGGGGGGGGGGTGCTGGACTCTTAAAAACCCTATAGGGAAGTAGTTCTAGCCTGTCCCATAAGATATTTATGAGTCGGAACCAACTCACTGGCAATAGGGTTTGGGGCTTTCGCGTTTGCATCTTTACAGAAGCAAGTCAACCAGCACTTTATCCTGTGAAGCCACTGCACAGATCCAATCCACCAGCCTTTGCAGCCATTGCAAACCACTGGCCTCAATCCTCATGCCCTCCCCCCCCCCCCCCCCCCCCCCCCCCCCCCCCCCCCCCCCCCCCCCGCCCCATCATAAAGCTGCTGCAGCCAGGCGCTCTGTGGATCCTGCTGTCAGTCCCACCCCTCCCCATGGCAGATCCACTCCCTGCAGCCATGTCAGCAGTAGCCTCTGGCACCAGGCTGGGGCCTCGAGGGGTTCTGTGCCTCCCCTCTGATCCTGAGACTCACTCCTCCAGCAACAGACTCCACCTGGAAACTCGGAAGGGAGGTTTTGCCAAAGGTGGGTGCACTAGACAGGAAGGGAAGCAGAGAGGAGGAAAGAATGCCGAATGTATCAGGTAAACCACTAGCCATCGCCCATGCACACAGGAGCAAACTGAGACACAGAGACACCCCTCTCCCCCCCCCCATACACACACACCGAGCCATCCACCCGAGATGGCATGGCCACTGGAATAAGAAGTCCTGTGCTTGGCTCCCAAACGGATATGATTTTCAAACCACCTTCCCCTCCAGCCTACCTGGGCAAGGGCTAAGACACCCCCTCTGTTCATCCTCCTTGTACAGGGTCCTGTTCAGTGGACAAAGGGGTTCCATGCTATGATGGGGGTAGGGTGGGGGGTTGTGCTGTCCCTGTGCCCCCTGCTGCTCCTGTTGTTCTGGAAAGAAGTGAATCATGTCTCCATTTCTACCCTCGAAGTGGAGAGCTGAGTCCCGTAGGTCCTTGGACCATCCACATCCACCCTCTCACGGCTTGGGCCTGTCCTCCCCTATCAGTGCCCACTGCCGCCTGCCTGGACTGGGCAGGGCCGTCATGTACAGTGGTGAGTGCCGCACAACCCTGAAGGGCACTGTCCAGCCAACCTGAAGTTGTGCGGGCCCTGTCCTTCCTCTGCCACCCCCTGGCCTCATTTGCCCTTTCAGAATTGCAAATGTTCCATCCCATCAGCCCCCTTGCCCCACTCCTGGGCCTGACAGTCTTCCCGCGGTGGTTCGCCAACTGTTCAGGGCGGTGGAGAGGAGATCTTTCATGAGGCTGTGGAGGACACTCTCCAGGGCCCAGTCCCAGCCTGGCTCTCCGCTCCAGGCATCCTGCGGTAGTTGGGTGCTTCCCAGGCGGTCAGCAGGTCACTGGGTCTCCTCCGGCAGAGCCACTGGGTGGGTTCAAACTATCAACCTTCCCGTTAATGGCAGAGCGCTGTTTAATTGTGTGTCACCAGGTTTCTGGACTAGACGCTATCCCATTCACCATTGAGTCCATCCTCGTCCTCGGGCTTCCGAGAGTATAAACCTTTATGGAAGCAAACAGCCTCATCTTTTTTCTAAGGAGTGCCTGCTGGGTTTGAACTGCTGACCTCATTGTTAGCAGCTAGGGCACCACCACGGTCCTGGAAACACTGCGGAGATGAGCCCTAGCAGCTCTGACCCAGGGCTGTGTCATCTGCTGGGCCCCTGAACCCCCACCCCAGCAGTGCCCTGAAGCTGAAATGTAGAATTTGCCCCCCAGTCACCATCAGAAGGGCGCCTTCTCTGGGGGCCCTCTGTGTGGGAAGAGGGGACGAGGAATGGTAGCAGGAACCCCAGCGAGGGTCTTATGGCACCCACCTGTCACCGGGGCTCCCAGGGTTGGGCCCTGGGTAGGAAACTTCTCCAACACCAGAAAACTGGCCCCAAAGGGCGGGTAAGGATGTTCCGAGGCAACAGGGGACTGACCCTCTCATGGGAACAGTGGGAATGAGATGAAGACCTTGAGGGAGGGATCGTGGGGTCCCCAGGAGCTGGGCTCTGTGGAACACAGGTTCCTACATTTATTTGGCCTCCTGCCCTCTCTTTAAAAATGACCCCGTGTCCCCCTGGCTATCAAAAACTTCTATGTCATAGACAACTATCCAGGGTGAAGTGCATCAGCCCAGTGCCCCCCAAAGGGCAGCATCACCCACTTTGGGGAAACACTACTTAGAAAGCAGTCCACCCTGCTGGACTGGCCTGGAAGAGCAATTGGCTGGAGGGGCAGGGTGACACATGGAGCCCAGGCCGTGCAGATCCCCTGGAGAGAGGAGGCCTGGCCACACACCACAGAGCCCATTAAGTCCAGTGGACTGGTCAGGCATGTCCTTCCAGCCCAGGAGCAGCCGCCGCCGCTGAGTTGGCCTCTTGCCCACCCCTCCAGTGATCTGCTCCCCCACCCGGCTCCCTCAGTAGCATTTCCGTCTCTCGTGGCAACTTGACACAGGAATGCCTTCCCCTGCTCCAGGTGCAGGTGGGAAACTGTGACTCAGAGAAGAGAACTGCCCCCCCCCCAAAAAAAAGCCCAAATTCACCGCCATCGAGTGGGTGCTAACTCACAGTGAGTCTAGAGGAGAGGGCAGAGCTGCCCCTGTGAGCTTCCAAGTAAATCCTTCTGAGAGTAGAAAGTCTGGTCTTTCTCTGGAAGAGTGGCTGATAGTTTTGAACTTCAAACCTTACAGTTAGTTGCCCACTAATCAAGGCCTCCTTCAGAGAGGGAAAAGGAGTGGACACGGCTCATAGAAGAGGAGAGTCAAAGGCAGACTCCGGAGACAGTCCCTAGACAGGGTTCCTCACACAGTACTCTTCCTAGAACGTTCTGCTAGCCAAGAAGAGGACAAACCCCACCTCTTCCTCCTGTCTTTCAACTATGCTGGTCCTCCGAGGACAGGGTGGACCTTTTGCTGGGATGAGAACGCCGGGGTCCACCACCAGCTGGACGCTGGTGTCCCTTGTTCCATGCCAGCAGTCATGGTGCTGGGTTTCACAGTCAGTCCTTGGCCTGAAGGGCTGTGAATAGAGCAGACCAGGGCCTGCGCCTCCCTGCCCTCCCCACACCCCCACAGCCTCTTACTTCCCCCAATTGCATTTGCAGCTCAGTGGAGTGCCTTGCCAGCTGCCAGAGTCCTGCCACTTAAGATTTGGGATAGAATAAAATGAAAGTGGACTGCTGCCTCCCCCCAGTGACCGGGAGCCAGTCAAGCTGGTGTGTGGCCCAGGCCACGAGCTGGCTCCCCGCTGATCTCATTTGGGACCGCCAGCGGAATGGTGGCCCCTGAAACTCAATCAGTCTAATCCAATCACGCTTCTGCTGGCTGGCAGGGAGGTCAGGTCGGCCTGGCTCCAAGGCTGGGCTCATCCTCAGGAAGGAAGCCTGAGGGCCGCAGTCTTGAAGTGGGCAGAGGCCGGCTGGACAGGATGGAGTGGCAGTGGTACAGGCAACCAAGGCCGGAGCTTAGGGTGAGATGCTCAAGAAAAGTCAGGTAAACTGAGGTTGGAGATGGGCAGGTGGGTTACCGGGCCGGATTTGGCACTTCCCTCAGACTTCCGTCTTCCTCGCTCCCTTGGGGAAATTAAATTCTCCCCAATGGCTGTGCGGATGTCTGACATGAACCCCACCCAAACCCAAACCCACTGTCGTGAAGTCACTTCTGACTCACAGAGACCCTACGAGGCAGAGTAGAATGACCCCCACTGGGTTTCCAAGACTGCATCATTACGGGAGCACACAGCCTCGTCTTTCTCCAGCAGAGCATCTGGGGGGTTGGAACCACTGACCTTGACGTTCACCGCCCAACGCTCAACCCACAGCCCCACTAGGGCTCCTGGGAGGGCACACCAGTAGTCAAAACAGACTAGTACCAACCCCAGCAGGCCTCCCCCATTGATTCTACAACTCCTGTCTCTGGCAAGTAGACTCCCTTCAGACAGACGAAGACCAGACTCAGAGATCAGTGGATGATCCGGCAGGCGTCCGGGGCTCGGGGTGGGGGCGTTCAAATAGACCTCTTGCGATTTCGTGGGACCCCAGGCTGTGCCTCTCTCCCCAGCTCTAGGGGATGCCACCGCCGCCGCCGCTGTTGCTGCTGCTGCTGCTGGTCAGGGCCCACTCTTGGAAAACTGCTGGGATGGAGCATAAACCGAGTCTGTCCCAGGCACAAGGGGGCAATGTCACTTCCAAGCCCCTAGTCCCCAACCAGGGAGTCTTGCTGGAATTCCAGGTGACCGGGAACCTCAGACCATGATGGACTTGTCATATTGTGGGCCGTTGACTCCCACACTTGTTCTGACGCATCAAGCCCCGTGCCCCGTTTCTGTGAGGGGAATACTGTCCCAACTTTCACCAGCCTCTGTCCTCTGACCTTGCCGTTCCCTAGGGATGGACCCCTCCCGGAAGTACCCGGTCTGGTACAAGAACACCGTATCGCTGTGGATCCTCTTCGGGATGGCGTGGCTGGCCTTGATCATCCAGCTCATCCTCTCCTTCATGGAAACCTCGGGTCAGGTGTGTTCCTGTTACCACAGACGCTCGGAGGAGGCCCCCAAGCCCTCCAGCAGGGAGCAAGAGCCCCACCCTCCACTGCCAGGCTGCCACCAGGAGGAGTCTATGGAAACTGACTGTGGAGCTCAGGTTGTGCACTGTGACAAGACCAGCTAGTTCTACCCCTCTGTTGATCCCTTCTTCTTCCCCCTGCTGGCCACCTGGACTCAAGACTGCCCTTGGCATCTCCCAGAAGGCTAATGCTGCTATGTCACTGACTTACTGGGATGCTCCCAGTGTGACTTCCTGCATGTGATTTTCAAGGTGTGGGGGCTTTCCTCCCCACTTCCCCCTTCCAGCTGCCTGCAATAGTGAGATGATGGCTGGAACTCTGGCAGCCATGAGACACCAGGAGGTAGAGGGCATGTTAGACATTGGGGGGCATGCAGAAAAAGACTAGCTCCCTGATTGATCACCGAGCCGCAATAACAAACCAACCTGGACTGGATTCCGGGGGATATTATTTATGTAAGGGAGAAATAAACATCCATGTTATCGAGAACTGTTGCTCAAGCCTTTCTATCACTCATAACCAGGCATCCTCAAACTGCGGCCTGCGGGCCACATGCGGCCCGCCGAGGACATTTATCCAGCCACCCCGTGTTTTTGTCACCGCTGTCTGTCCTGCTTAGCACCTGACACCCCTGGCCTGAAGTGAATTTGTTCGTAGTTGAGTTTTTTTTAAAAACTATTGTGCAACCCTCCAATGGTCTGAGGGACAGTAAACTGGCCCCCTGTGTAAAAAGTTTGAGGACCCCTGGTCATAACTATTATAACTGTAATCCATACATATTCCCAGAGACAAAGGCCTCATCTCTGAGCTGAGGCACATCCAGGTGTGTTTGAGGGCTGTCGCCAGGGCCTCTCTGGGTAGAGTAACTAAAGAGTTGATAACCCCCAAGACTGACACTGTCAGTTGACAGCTAATCCTTGTCCAGGTGCCAAGTCCCTGCCTTATCATTGAGTGGCATCGGAAGTGCCAGGTGCAGACAGGTGGACCCCAGTCTCCTGCCTTGCCTGGCCCCTCTGCTCAGCACCCAGGCCTCTTGTGCCTGTGAAAGCTACAGTCACAGTTTACAGACCCAGTGAACCCTTGCAGAGGGCACGCCTACTGGGAGAGCCCCTTGCTGGAGCATAATGCCTCGGACACGCAGTGGTTGCTAAGACAGCCCATAATTCAACGGCCCCACCACAGGCGCACATCATGTACACAAGGGAGCCTTGGCATTGTCATCCAGCACCTGGTGGCCTCCTGGCCTCAGTGGGCATCTGTGATTCTGTTCCCCTCCACTTGCTTGTAGACGACATCACAGGGACACGGGGAGCTGGGTGTGGCCCCTCCCTATGGACAAACCCTGGAGCTGCCCCAGAGAAGCCTTTGGCAGGGGCAGTGGTAAGAACTATTGCAACACCCCTCATCTGTAAGTGGACCAGGGCCAGGCGCAGGGGCGAGCAGCAGGCTGTAAACCACAGAGCGCGTGCCTGTTTCCCGAGGCTCACAGGCATGCTGGTGGAACCGGGAGCTGTGCGGGCCTGGGGTGGCGTTCCAGCCCTTAACAGCTCCAGAGGGACAATCTCACAGCTCCATCCGAGGAGAGCCGGAAAGCGGGAGAGGCTAGACTGCTCTCGGGGCGCGTTCCAACGCTACTTCTCCTCGTTCCTGGCCACGTGGGATTTCGTTTCTCTTTCTTTCTCCCATGGACTGCTTCACCCCCACACTCGTCGTTACCCCAAACTCAGAAAGGCAAGCTCTCTGTCGACCCCCACCCCCCACCGGCAGTCCCCACCACCCTCGCCCCACCCCCAGGTAACCAAGCTGGAGAACCGTGTGAGCATGGCCCAGAGGAAGGATTCTGATTGGCTAGTCCTTCACAAGGTCGGCTTGCTCCTCCACCAATGAGAAACATCTCTGCCGTCCCCCTTCGACAGTGGCAAGGGCACGTGGGTGCAGAGGTGCGTGAATGGGACCGGGCAGCTGGGGAGATTTAAGAAGCGGAGTTGGGATCGACTTGGGGGGGGGATGTGGTTCTGGGAAAAGGCCCAAGAACGGAGCTCAGGAGAGACAGCAAAAAGCAGAATGGGCAGTGAGGTCTTTATCTCACAGACAAGAGGAAAGGATGGCCCTTTGGGGGGAGGGAAGGAGGAGTGATGAGAGAGAGAGGAGAATATGACAAGACCTAAGAGGAATGTGACCAAGGACCCAGTCACTCATTCTTTCGCCAAGTCACCAGAGGGTGGGGCAGGCACGCGGAGGGGACCCCCTAAGAATTGGGCTTGGGAGTGGGGGTGACGGACACAGAATCGAGAGTCAAATTCTGGGGCTGAAATCTCGGCCCCGCTCTTTATCAAGTGTGTGGCCCGAGGAACATCCCCGAGCCGACCCTGCGCCTCGGTTACGTCCTCTGTAAAATGGACCCAAGAACGGTTCCAGGTTCCCGGGAATGAGCGAGCGGCTGACGGGGCGCACCGTTCCAAGGAGGGCGAGCAGCTGCTGAGAAGCAGCCCCAGGAGACGCAAGGAGTCCTGTTCCCTGGCCAGGCCACCCAGGGACCAGAAGGGAGACAGGCACTTGGCCTGCCGCCCCCCTGCTGACCCTGCTCTCTGGCCTGGGCTGACTGAGCAGTGAGGCAGCGCTGAGTCCCGCCCTTGAGGGGCTCCCCGCCTGAGAACCATGGAGCTGCTGGCCAGAGGATGGGTCTGGACACCCGTGAGTCAGAGGAACGAAAGGAGGTAGAAGTGTGTGCCAAGTGTGTAAAAGCAGGCCGGCAAGGGGGGGTGGGGGAGTGGGGGCGGCAGCCATGGCTATTCGCAGGATGCCACAGGGCAGAACCTCTCCTCTGGCCTCAGTGGGTGCCTGGTTCCCTGGTCTGGCTGCTGGCGAGGCCAGATGAGACCCAGCGTGCCTGGGTGGTTCCCTCGAAAAGAGAGGCAGTGTCGACAAACTCAGAAGCGCTCTCTGCCAGGCGTGTGGCTTCACCCGAAAGAGTAGAACTGCCCCTGTGAGTTCGTTCCAAGACGACATGTCTTGGGTTTTTCTTTTGTTTGTTTGTTTGTTTGTTTGTTTTCTTGTTTGTTTTTGTTTTTGTGTGTCTTGGGTTTTTCAATTTCCCTTTTATTTATCGGCGATGTTGATAGTTGTATTGGCATCGAATTCACATAGCATGCAATTTAAGAAGTTGGATCGTATTAAGAAGGGTAGGTTGTGCAATCATCGCCATCATCAGTTTCAGAGCATTTCCTTCTTCCCCACACTCTATCACTGTTAGCTTCCCCCGCCATGCGCACACACACACACACACACATACACAACACATACATACACACACAACACATACACACAGAATGCATACACATACACACACGCACACACACATACATACACACACGTGCACACAATACTCACATACACACATACATACATACACACGCACACACACTCACATACACAAACATACACATATGCACACATACATACATACACACATGTGCACATACATGCATACATCACACACAACACACACATACATACACACAACACATGCACACACATGCTCACATACACACATACATACACACAACGCATACATACATACACACGCACACACACTCACATACACAAACATACACATACGCACACACACATACATACATACACACACGTGCACATACATGCATACATCACACAACACACACATACATACATACACATAACACATGCATACACATGCTCACATACACACATACATACATACACACAACGCATATATACATACACACGCTCACATACACAAACACACACATACGCACACACATACATACATACACACATGTGCACATACATGCATACATCACACACAACACACACATACTCACATACATACACATAACACATGCACACACATACTCACATACACACAACGCATACATGCATACACATGCACACACACTCACATGCACAAACATACACATACGCACACGCATACACACACACCGCCCCTGCTATTGAGTAATGATTAACCTGGCCTCTCTATAGGTTTACCTGTCTTGGATCTCATATACCAAAAAAATCAATCCAGATATAAACATGAAACCCAACCAAGCAGAGAGGAATCACAATCAAAAGGAAAGTAGAAGATATTAATAACAAACAACTTTAAAATGGAGGTCACGTGATATGATGTTCCACTTTTACCTAACTACATCTGCCATAATGAATGTGGTTTGATCACAAGACT
Organism: Nesogale talazaci; assembly: GCA_004026705.1. Classification (NCBI taxonomy): domain Eukaryota; kingdom Metazoa; phylum Chordata; class Mammalia; order Afrosoricida; family Tenrecidae; genus Nesogale; species Nesogale talazaci. The sequence goes on along the minus strand of PVJH01000295.1, from coordinate 284,402 downwards.
TCACCTTCTGAGGCTCTGGTCAAAGGGGATTCCATTGGAGGCTGAACCCATGTGGGAGCCTGGCCAATGGATTTGGGGTTTCTACTATCATCCATAGTCTTCTGTAAAGTGGGTGTCCAGAATTTAAACTCTAATACCACGCCCTCCTCCAGATGTAGACTCTATTATCTGCAATCCATGGATCTCATGGGCTGGTGGGCTTCTTCCCAGTGGACTTAATTGATGCCTCCTTTAGATGGCTACCTGTTTGAAGACAAGCCTTCAAGACTATACATGGTATTCTTTCTGATAGCCGGGCACCACCTGATTTCTTCACCACACTTTGTTATAGCACCCATATCTTCAGGGTTCTCTTCATGAGGGCAAGTATCAAGTAAAGCCATGCCATGAGAACTAGCTGTTCTTAGATTAGGGATATAATGAAGTGCAACACACCCCCCCCCCCGAATCCATTGATGTCTCTATGGTTATATATCTATATGTTAGATAATTCTATTGATTCTATCGTTGATTTAGTCAATGGTATAGAATCTAAAACACTGTTAAAAAGGGGAATTATTTAATTGTTGGCTTGTACAGATTAAAAGTGTAAGTGGACACTACTGGTCTGGAAAATGATTTTGACATTCCCTTTTTCCGTGAACTTTTTGAAGCCCCTGTATTATTACTATTACTTCCCACCATTCACTGGACACTTAGTACGTACCAGGCTCTGTTCTGTCTTCTCCTTCCCCTCTCCAAACCCAAACACGCATGACCACCAAGGTCATTCCGGCTCGTGGGGACTCGGAGGACAGAACTGCCCCGTGGGTTTCCAAGCCTGAAACAGGAGTAGAAAGCCTCATCTTTCTCCCAGGGAGCATCGGGTGGTTTCGAACTTCGGGCTTGAGGGTAGCAGCCTAATAGGTAACGAACGCACGGCAACCCCAGGCTGTTCTAATTAAACACATCACTGAGAGTGTGGTCCCAGGCCCCACCCACCTCAGTCCTAGAGCATTTAGATCCACGGAACCAGTACATCTCTGTCTCTCTAAGGCACACACACACACACACACACACACACGAGATCTGCATAAAGTTCGGGGGCCCTCAGCCCCTTCTCTCGGGCTCCTGCACTCTGACAGCCTGGCTGGGGGAATGATGTCTTTCTTTGTAGGAACCAGACAAGGGTCTCACGCAGTGGACGCAGCTCTACCGAATCTCCCAGTCCCCGATTCCCGTCCACCCTTACCTCACCCGTCTCCACCCCTGGGTGCTAGGCCCAGAACATTAGCCCCTCTCACCTCCCCTCCCGCCCCACTTACTCACAGAGAGTGCTGGACCCAGGACCTCCCGCCTCATTGTCCTACACACACACACACACACAGACACACACACACACAGAGCATTCACACACATCATGAGTTAGTCCGGACAGACTAGAGAAACTAATTCATAAACACACATATGGATATAAGGGAAAGGTTTATATACAAGAGGAATGAAACATTGAGAAGGCATTCTAACCCAGTCCAGCCCAAAGTCATAAGTCTGACATTAGGCCATATGTCCGATACCAGTCTATAAAATCTCCTTCCAACTTAGGAAGCATGTGCACTTACACTAGGACAATCACAAGCCAGTGGGTGCAGAGTCTTCTGGTGGCAGTAGAAATATCTCAGCACTGACAGGGGTCTCTCCCATGGCCTCCCGAGCATCTCAATACTGACAGGAGTCTCCCATGGCTTCTCCGGCCCCAGAGGTCTGGCTCCATCAGGACAAGCCCATGTGGCCTCTCCTCTGGCTCCTCCATTCCCCAGGAATCAGGATCGATCCGTATGCTGTCATCTTATCTTGTCAGTAGTTTGTCATCTCAGAGACTCAGTCAAGTCTCTCTACTCCAATTGGGAAATACCACAAGACTTCCCAGAATTCTCAGGAGAAAGCCATGCCCACACAGAGACCTCACTGGCTATCTCTATACTAACAGGTTAGACTCCACCCCTACATTCCCAATCGTGAAATTGACATCAAGTAAATGACTGCCACCCATTACAGCATACAGTCTTGGACCCCAGACCTTCCACCTTAACTGTTCTACACACACACACACATACACACACACAGTGCAGGAGCCCAGATCTGCTGTTACACTGTCCTGCACACACACAATGCTAGACCTTGGACACCCCACCTCACTGCCTCCCCCATGTGCACACACAATACATCACACATAGGCTGTCTCCTGGGCCTCTCCCCTACTGTCCTCCACACCTACACCCACACCCACAGAGTAGGGGACCCAAAGTCCCCCATGACACTAACCACACACACAGCTCTGCTCCCTGCACCTCCTGCTCCACTGCTCATTGCGGACCCCATACTCAGTGTCCCCACACTGCTGCATCCTAACCTACCTTCCTTCCTCAACCAGATTGACCTCCTTGGGGGCAATGACACCACCCTCCTTCCCCAGGCTTCCACCGGGAGGGTCTCTGCTCAGGATCCCCAGGCCCTGTCCACACCCCAATCATCAACCCTCTCCTAACCCCTCCAGGGCCCTCCAGCTCCAAGGGTCAAGAGGCAAGAAGGACAGGCAGAAGTAGGTGACTCAACCGCCAGTCACAGTTCTTGTATGGCCAGGGAGTACTCCCCACTCTGCCAGGACATTCTCCAGCATGGTGAAAGCCAAGCCACGTCAATGGTTGCTGGTGGAGACAGGTCTTCTCATCTGTCTCCCCACCCTCCACCCCCCAGCTGCTGGCAGAGCCTCATGTCCTGTCCAATGCCTGGTCCTGGAGTTGGAGACTTGGTCAACCTGCCCCTTACTCCAGCCTCCCTTCCCTCCCTTCCACCCAGAACACAGACGATGTACATCCACCTCCTGCTCCTCACCCACCCCCCTGCTTGCTGTGTGCTGTCTGAGAAGTCACAGCACCTCCTCGGTTGTAAGATGGAAATCTCTCCACACCCATCTCCTATCGATGCTCTAGGGCAGAGGAGAACTGGTTCCCAGGTCCCCCACGCTGTAAATCTTTATGGGAGTTGAGGGTCTCACCTTTATCTCACAGACCACCTGATAGGTTTAAACCTCGGACCTTTCTGTTGCAGCTCAGCGCTTAAGCCACGGCACCACCAGGGATCTGTGGGACGGGCTTAGAAATCGTATGTGTTCCCCCCTCCATTCTCCCCTTGGACTCCAAGTCCTGCTGCAGCCTCTCTCAGCAGCCTGCACAGGAGACACGTGGAGCGGATGCCTAGTCTGCAGCCAGAGCCCTGGGAGGGGAGCAGTGGCCGAGTGGTTTGCTGTGAATGCCCTGCACCAATGTGACTGAGCAACACTGTCCCGGGGAGTCTCCCAGCAGCTCCTCACAGGAGACCCCTGGGGCTCTCTGCTCCCAAGAAATCGCTGGTGGATACCAATGGCCAGCCTTGCCGTGAGCAGCCAGGCACTGAACCATGGCATCCCCTGGGTTCCTGGAAGTGAGAGGACAGATTGTAATGTGTGTGTGTGTGTGTGTGTGTGTGTGTGTGTGTGTGTGTGTGTGTAGAGGAGGAGGCAGCTCCCACGAGCCCAGCGGGTGGCCAGGCGCCGGAGTAGGGTTGGGGTGGGGGAGCACATTGTCCCTTATTCTCTCTTGATCTCCTTCTCTTGTCCACTTTCTGACCTTCAACCCCACGGGGGCAGGCGTGTTCTAGAGGGAATTGTGCCCCCCCCCCCAATGGGTGGTGAGTCTGATCTCTGGGTGGAATCCCATTTGAGAAACAGGATTTTTGCGTGATGTTATAACGAGGCCCTGCCAGTTTAAGCAAACCCAGCGCCGTCCAGTGCGCTCCAACCACACCCCTTTTGAGGTGGAGGAAGAGCCGATGGACACAGACGCAGGCCAGCACAGACTAGGGGGAGGTAGGGCCCACCAGAAGCTCTCAGAAGCACTTCAGAGGGGCTGGGATGGGGCCTTCCACCACCCCCCCCTCACCCCCACCAGAATGTCCAGAGAGAGCCTCCCCATCCAGCTGCCACTGCAGCTCTGGCTTCCAGCCTCCGGGACACTGTGAGAAAGTAAACTGCTGCCTAGTAAAGTCCCCACTCTCACCCCCCACCCCCCAGCCTGCCTGTAGCCCTTCAGTAACAGGGAGTTGACCCTCATGCTCTCTGTCACCCGGTCTCCTTTGATCTCAGTCTTGCCCTTTGATGAGGCCTCTGGGAGTCAGAGAAGGAAAAGAGAGGGCCAGAGAGGGGAGGACTTGGGGTGTGCATTCCGCCCTTCAGAAAGACCTGGGTTTGGTGGGTGACTTTGTTCCTCGCCTGAGGCCACGGGGCTCCTCCGGGGAGCCCCTTCCCCTGCCAGCAGTTTCGGTGGCACTCCAGAAGTGCCACCCTCCCAAGTTCCTTAGATGCAGGGTGGTCATGGGAGCTGACACTGTTGCTGGTCCCGGCCGGCCAAGACTGCAGTGCCTGCCTCTAGCAGGCTCTCCGCCAATGGCCAGGCAGATCCAAGCTCCCAGCTCTTCAGCCTTCTCCCCGGTCCCTGAGTCAAAAGGCAGGTCCACTAAATGGCAGGGACCCCAAGCCCTGAAGAAAGCTTAATTCCCGGGGGTCTTAGTGAGGAGGGGAAAAGTCTTAGAGGTCATCCTCTAGGCCTAAGGGTGGAGGGGTTACCACATGACTAGCTGTTTGAAATCACCAACAGCTGCAAGGGAGAAAGACTGGGCTTTCCCAGCCCACCCCCCAGACAGCTAGAATCTCAGAAACGCACAGGGGTCTCTGGGCGTCAACATGAACTCTCTGGCAGCCAGAGGCCCTGCAGAGACGTCAAGAGGAAAGAACAGACTGTGTGTCCACCCGCGATGTCCCTTCTCAGACTGTCAGCCAGAGGCGTAGATACACTGGCCTCCCCCACCTGACGAGGTGATCCCTGAACACAGGAGCTGGGTCTCACTTTTCTTTTTCTGATTCCCAACCCCCCCAGTATCCAGCTCCATAGCAAGCAAACATCTCATGGGTCAGCAGTTCTCAGCCTGTGGGTCGCTTGATTCATAAGAGTAGCAAAATGACGGTGATGAAGTAGCAATGGAAGTAATATTATTGGGGGGGGGGGCGGTGCTCACCACCCCGTGAGGAACTGTATGAAAGGGCCGTGGCATGGGGAAGGTGGAGAACCACTGTGGTGAAGACCCAGAAATGTCCGAAACAATAGCTCTAAAATCTGGCAGGAAAGCAAGTCCCAGAGAGCTGTGGCATCGGTGCTGGGCTCGTAGTTCAGAGCACGGTCCCTGGAGTCAGACCCAGGCTTCGATCCATCTCGCTACTCACGCAGTACATGGCCTTGCGCTCTCAAAACTCCCAGCCGTCAAGTTGATGTTGACTCATCATGACCCTGGAGGACAGGGGAGAACTGCCTCTGTGAGTTTCTGAGGCTATCACTCCTTACGGGAATGGAAAGCTCATCTTCTTTCAAATCTCAAGGAGCTGCTGGGTGGTTTCGAACGGTGGACCTTGCGGGTAGCAGCCCGACAGGTAACCGCTACGCCACACCAGCTCCGGCTTATTCCATCTGTGGATGAGCAGCAACACATGCCAAGTCTCCTAAGACTGCCTCACACTCACAGCTGGAAGTCCCACCTCTAAGGACACCTCTGAGTCCTAGACAAACCAGGAGAATTGTCCACCCAACATGGACCTCTTGTGCCTTGGCTTTCCTGTAAGCAAAGCGGAAATAATGCTAACAGTATCTGCCTCAAAAGGAAGGGAGTTGTGGATGAAATGTGTCCACGGGCATATGTAGAACTTAGGAAGGGCCAGACACGTGCAGGGTGGAAGGCCTCTGTAGTTGTCTTCTGTGAGCTTCACCAGCAGACACTGGAACCAATCCTGGATGTGCCTGATCAACTGCAACCCATTGGTTTTAGGAAGTGATTGCCAGAAGGAAGCAAAAGAGACCAACTCGGGGAATGTGGACAACTGAGATTCCCTCCATTCTGTGGAGAGGGGGGCCTTGAGGCACTGTGGAGGGCTCGTTTCAGAGTTGTTTCATCCAAAAGCCTGGGACGCTGTGTGACTTCATCTCCAATGTCCATCTCTGATGGCCTGAGAGCCACTCCCCACGGTCATCGCAGGGCAGTGTAGATGCTGGAGAAAACAACGGGTCTCCGAGGCGGTGGATGTGGAGAAGCAGCTTGGCAGCTCTTTCTTCTGAGGCACTAAAGGGAGCTTGGAACCACCAGCCTTTCAGTTGGTGTTGAGCAGTGGACCATGGGAGTCATCCAGTTTAGAGCTACCATGGAGTCCCGATCAGCTCAACAGCCCCTGGTTTGGGGTTTTTCTTTGGGCTAGTGAGAGGTGACTTCCATCCACCAACGGGAGCCTGCAGAGTCACAGAAATGGTGAGGGCAGCACAGCTAGCCTCTTCTCCAGATGAGTTGACCACTGTACGGGGGCTAGGTGACAGGGCAACAGCGGGGGCAGGGCATTTTTCCAGGAAGAGGAGGGGGCAGGTCCTGCATGTGTCAGATGTACACCAGGTGTTTAAGTCAACTGAATCTCAGGAAAGGGATAGTGACTCCAGAGGGGCTGACTCGATGGGGAGAGCCCAGGGCAGCCTTGAGAGAAGAGAGCAATGCCGTCCAGTCTGGGGGCATCAAGAAGGCCTGGACCAGGGCCTGGAGAAGTGGGCAGTGGACAATTGGAAGAGGCAGAGCAGATGGGGAGTCTCTGGTGATGAGGCAGGCACGCAGGTCTGGGCAGCTGGAGAACAAAGGAGGTGGGGGAGGTTGAGAAATGGAAAGGGTGGGGAGAAGGAAAGGAAGAGAGATTGGAAGGGAAAGGAGGGGAGGGGAGAAAAAAAGAGTGAATTGGGGCCTAGATTAAACACAATCCCAAGGGCAGAAGGAGAATCCTGGGTCTGAGATTGAAGGAGAAAATGAGAAGATGACAGGGTCTTAGGTCTAAGTTCTGAGCCCTACCAAGAGTGGGAGCTGGTGCCAATGAAAAGGCGACCAGCGGAAGTGAGCCCTGAGCCAGCCAGGAGGCCACTGTAGGGCCCCACATCTCAGCTTTGTGGAAGGGAGGCTTACAGAAGCCTGAGATGGAGAATGAGACGGGCAAGGTGCTGTCAGCCAGCCAGGAGGGAGGGAAGGTTCCAGTGGTTATTACCAGAGCTACGCAAATATTGTTGTTTTGACTGGAGGTAGGGATTGTTTTATTTTCCCCCCAGGAACCACGAGTGTAACTTGCAAGTTCATTTCAGAACATGACATCCCAGGAAAGGCAACAACTCCTGGCCTCCCCTTAGCTACTTTTCCTAGTGAGACGTGCGTGAGTGTCTGCATACACACAGCACACCCGATGAACACAGACACACAATACACAGACACGCAACACATGCAGACAAACTAACACACACAGAGACACAGCATGCATATAAATACAGAGGGACACAGACATGCGCTGACACATACACATATATATCAGAAACACATATAAGCACACGCAGAGACACACAACGTGCAAATAAACAGACAGACACACATTGACACACACACACACACACACACCAGAAACACATGTAAACATACATAGAGACACACAGACACAACCACAGAACTCACACACACATACACCAGAAACACAGAGGCACACAAGAAATACAGATACAGACACAGACACACAACACACAGAGATACACACATGAAGTATACACACCCACAACAGACACAGTGATGTACACAGACACAGTCACACAACACACACAAACATACACCAGAAATCCACAAACACACCCAACAGTCACATACACAGACACAGAGATGCAGTCACAGAACACACACCCCCATCACACACAGAAAGTCACACACTGACACAGACACACAACACACAGACAGACACACAGCAGTATAGACCCCGACACACGCTAGCCATACACTGACACAGACATAACAAACACATATAGAGATACGCTGACACATGCACCCAGATCCTTACCAAACATAGATATGCACACAGACACATAGACACACAGACAGACACTGGCATATACAAACACCCACAGATGCCAAACACATAGTTAAAAAGTTTGTGGGGAAATTCCATTATCATTGAATGACCTTTTTTGAAGCCCCGTCTTATAACCCAAATCATAAATGCTCAATCCATTCACGCCATGGTTTTGAGCCACTGATCTTTCCGTGAGCAGCCCAATGAATAACTCAGGACACGACCAGGGTTCCTTAACAGATTTTCTTGTCGGCATATGGATATTATCCTATTATGGACAGCGTTGTACTTGGAGATAGATTTTTTGGGGGGAGGGCAGCCTTGCTCGTGGAGAGCACTGCAAGATCAACCCTTGAAGATAGATCTGGAAGTGCTCTTTTTTTTTGGGGGGGGGGGGCGGGCATCACTGCTCTCCGGCGGTGGGAGTAGGAGGCCCAGCACCACTGCTGGAATTGAACCTCCGTCCCAATGGGCCGCACAACCAGTATGCCACCGGGGCTCAGCCCTGGAAGTGCTCTTTTTGACAAGGACTGTCACACCTGTCCTCTTTGTCATTCCCGGCCAGTATGTCAGACCAGAACTGTGCTTCCTAGCGGCAGTACTTTATTTTTCGGAAGTCAATACGCAGACCTTTCTCCCAAGGCGCTGGGTAGACCTCACCCCGCCAACCTTTCAGTTAGCAGCCTTGCTGGCGAACTGTTTGCAGCACCGACAGACTCCCGCCTCAGGTGTGGCAGAGCCGTGTTTTCTTCATGTCTCCATCCCATGGGAGATTGGCTTCCTTCACTGGAAAAGGCACACTTGGGAGGAAACATAGCACAACTGGACAGCCACAGTTCTGATGGTAGAGGAGGAAGTCGATCATTTGCATGGCCGGTTTGAGATCTGCTATACAATCTACAAAAGTTGCTTTCTGATGTGGATGATCCGGTTCCTGTCTGTTCACTCTGGCCTGCATCAGAGCTTCTTGTGCACTGCCATCTGGTTGATTCCAACCCGGTTAGAAAGGCCTCTGTGGGTTTCTGAGGCTGTAACACTCTGCGGGAGTAGAAAGGCCCATCTCTCTCCCTCCGAGTGGCTGGTGGTCTCAAACTGCTGACCTTGGGGTTAGCAGTTCAACTCATAACCACTACACCACCTGGGCTTCTCAGAGTCAGGGCCTAGCCCTGCAGTTCTCAACCTGTGGGTTGCAATCACCTTTCACGAGCGTCACCCGATTCATCGCAGTAGCAAAATGACAGGAATGAAGTGACAACAAAAATGTTATTGGGGGGGGGGGGTCGCCATAACGTGAGGAACTGTAAGAAAGGCTCTCAGCATTAGGAAGGTGGAGAACCAGTGGTTTAGCCCTTTGACATTGGAATAAGTCCCTGGAAATATCGGTCGTTACGATATAGGTGTTCCTGTCATAGGGCAAAGACATCCTGGTGGTGCAGTTGTTAGCATTCCGTTGCTAGCCCAAAGATCCACACTTTGAACTCACCAATGTATTAGAGGGATAAATCTGCTTCCTTAAAGATTACAGCCTTGGATCGCTCCAAGAAAGTTCAACTTTGTCCAGTAGCATTGCTTTGATTTAGAAACACTTGAGGACAGGGGATGTGGATAGTAGGACAGGAAGGGGCTGAAGATACCAACCTGCCTTCTCAGGCTCCCTTGCCAACTCATTGTAGATGTTGGTTGTTCTCCAGAATTATTGTTGTCTTCTTTTCTCATTCTACATTTTCACCCTAGGCAAGGAGGGCCTGCCAAGATTTCAAAATCCGGCTATAGCTTGCCACGATCCAAGCCCATTGGCAGCAAGTCTTTTCCCACGCACAGTGAGCAACCATCACTAGTGTTACGAAGACTGTGAATCTTTACAGCAACAGACAGCCTCATCCTTCTCCCAGGATTTGCACTGCCAAACCTGCAGGTAGACCACCCTATGCCTAATCCGCAGCACTGTCGGGTTGCTTCACACCTTTTAAATTCCCCTCTCTAACCCAGACCCCTCTTTCAAGCTTCTGAAGCGAAACAGTCAAGATCATGACTTTCCACGTGACCTCGTGGTTCAAGAGAGCCGCTTGAGGGTCAGCCATGTTTGCCTGCACCCCGTCAGGAAGGAAGGAATAAGAGTGTGCTCTGTAGTCCTCATTCCTTCTCAGGTTTCCTAAAGAGGCAGGTGGTGCTTTTGCTCACATCTCATTAGCTTGAGCTAGTCATATGGTCAGATCTGCTTGCAGGGAAGCTGGAAAATGCGTCCTTTTAGCTAGGTGTTAAAGTGCTCAACTAAATATGGAAATAATGAAAATTTGGAAATACATTTCAAACATATATGTACAAGGGGCTGCCCAAATAAAAAACTGAAATTATGCTGGGCAGAGCAGAACTTTTATGTAATGCATATTTTTTCTGCTTAGTGAGCCTCGGAGTTAGTGCACCCAGTGGCGACACCTGGGAAGGTTCTCTCTGGTCTCAGTGAATTTTTTCATAAAAGCAGTTTTGCTTGAACCTCTTTATTATTTTTAAGAGATCATTTTATCAGGGGCTCTTACAACTCTTATTACAATCCATACATCAATTGTATCAGGCATATTTGTACATATGTTGCCATCATACTTTTCTAGACATTTACTTTCTATTGAGCCATTGATATCAGCTCCTCCCCTCCCAGTGACCCCTTGATAGATTATAAATTCTTATTAGTTTCCTATTTCACACTGACTACCATGGTTTCTATTGTCCTTTGATCAGTTTCTCCTTATTCCAATTCCTGTTCCTCAGTGCTGTGTGTCCTGAGTTTTTCATCTCTTATCTATATCTGTGTACATGCTCTAGTCTGGTGCAGAGTGAGAAGCATCATGGCGGGGGGTGGGGGGTTGGGGGGGAGGTCATCATGGTGGAGAGTAAAGAAACCTCAAGGAACTAGAGGAATATTGTGTGTTCCATGGATGCTTTACTGCATTCTGGTTGATTCAACCCCTCCCTGAGATTCCTCTATAGGAGGTCTATTGTCTACATGTGACTTTGAGTCCTTCACTGGCCACCCCTTGTTCTTAGCAATATGTTTTTGTTTGTTTTTGGGTCTTTTGATGCCTGTTACCTGGTACCAATAACATCTCATGATCTCACCAGCTGCTGTCTTCTTCCATGTGAGCTCATTGCTTCACTGCTTAACAACAAAAGCCTTTAAGGTCCCAGATGCTATATCTTTTCTTTTTTTTTTCTGGTGGGGGGTGGGCATCACTGCCCTGGTGGGAGTAGGAAGCTCAGCCTTGTTCCTGGAGAGCTGCTGCTGGATTTGGACCACCCACCCTGTGGGTCGCAATCCCACACACAACCGCTGCACCACCAGGGCCCAATGCTATATCTTTTAATAGCCAGGCACCATCTGCTTTGTTCACCACTTTTGCATATGCACCCATTTTGCCTTCAGCAATTTTGCTGGCAGAGTGAGCATCACAAAATCCCCATTTGTTGGAATAAAGAGTTCTTGCATTGAGGGAGGGTATGAGCAGAGGCCCAAAGTCCCCTACCTCAGTGTATTGCCATATAAATATAGGTACATAGGCCAATATCTCTATTTTGGCGGGGGGGGGCCATCACTGCCCTCAGGTGGTGGGAGTAGAAGGCCCAACCTTTGCTCTGTGGAGCTGGAATTGAACCTCCATCCCAGTGGCCCGCAGTCCCACGCACAACCACTACGCCACCGGGGCTCAGCCCCAATATCTTTATTTTTATGGATTAATGTAATTACATATGTACACACCTACGCTTATACCTCCATCTATAGTTTTGCTTTCTCCATCCTTTTGCCTTCATCCTGCCCCACCAGCATGCTCCCTCTACTTCCACCTCTTAGTAATTTCTCTCAGATAGACTGTGGTGCTCCAAGACCCACAGGATCTCTACATCCTCTTTGCTGCTGATTTTAATTCCCTAGTTGTTCCCCTGACTGTGGCATTGTTTCCTCACCACACCCTCCTCCCACCTTCTCTCCCCCCAAGAGAGGGAGACCGTTGATCCCATTGCTTTCGCCACAAACTTGCTTGCCATGCCTGGCTTTTTTTTTTTTTTTGGCATCACTGCTCTCCAGTGGTGGGAGTAGGAGGCCCAGCCCTACTGCTGGAATTGAACCTCCGTCCCAGTGGGCCGCAGTCCCGCGCACAACCACTACGCCACCGGGGCTCAGCCCTACCATGCCAGTCTTATATAAGTAGCTAAACCAACAATGACATAGACCAAACAATAAGAAAACAAAAGACTGAAAAAAGAAAAAAAAAAAGAGACAGCGAGAGAGAGAGAAAACATACATAATTCCAGTCTGTCCACTGACTTTTATGACTCTCTCCCACCAGGTCCTGTGGGGATTCCAGGAGCTGCCCCTCCTAGCCTGAAGTCTATTTTGGGGGCTCTTTGGGGGCTTGTGGCTTTACTTTGCTCCAGTTTCTGATACGTTATGCTCCATTCTTGGTTTGCCCCGCTGCGAGGGGTTCCGACCACACTCCCCGCCGTGCATCCTCACTATTGACCTCTGTTGCAGTACGCTCCAGTAAGGGGACAGAATGTCGTGAGATAGAGTCCTCTCTGTGCCTGAGAACCTCCATGGAGGGACATCAACCTCCGGGCTTGGTGTGCCAGTGTGGGGTCTAGGCAAACCGTTTCTCTCTCTTTTTCCTTCTTGGTTTGCTTTTATGTGAGCGTGACTTGTCAGTCCCCGTTCCCCACCTGAAGGTTTAGTGTCGTTCTCTGTTGCATGTATTTCTAGCGGGGGGGGGGGGTCAGTTTGGCTCTGGTTGGGGCCAACTCTGTAGTCCAAACTTTTTCTGCTTTCCTCCACAAGGTTACATTGCCCTCATGGTTTGTGCATTGTGGTGGCATCTATATTCACACTCCCAATTCTGTGGAGACATAACCAATACTCTCCTCCTGGATGGGTTATTGCCCTGCCCCCCCCCCAATGCCTTCATCTCACTTTCACACACTCCCATTTTCTCCCTCCCCTGCCCCCCTTCCCTCTTTTTTGTGTTGGATTAGCACGTACCTCCTTGGGTTTGGTCTGACCGCCACCATATGGGTCCCTCAACCCATATGTTATGAGATAAGTGCATTTTCTTCTATGCCTTCTGTGCTGATTATACTTACCTCGGAGGGGGGGGGCTCATGTTGAACTTGTCCTTTTGTGAATGGCTGACCTCACTTACTATCATTTCCTCCAACTCTTCTCATGAATGATGTGCTTCATGTGATCATCTGTACTTTTTAGTGATGTGTAGTACTCCATCGTGTGTACGTGCCAGAGTTTACTAATCTACTCATCTATTGATGGACATTTAGGCTGCTTCCAATTCTTTGCAATTGTGAATTGCACCACAGTAAACACTGGAGTGAAGATGGCTGCTTTGTGGTCTATTTCTTACCTTTTCTGGCAGAGGGAAGCTGGGTCATAAAGTAGATCAATTTCCATTTCCTTTAACTATTTCCAGATCGCTTTCCATTGAGGCTGTTCATATCAGTGGAAGAGCGTTCTTATCTCACCACGTCTACTCCAACATTTGTTGTTCCCTGATTTTCTGATGTGAGCTCATCTCAAGGGTGTTAGATGGCATCTTATGGTTGCTTTAATTTGCATTTCTCTGATAGCTAATGATCAGCGGCATTTCCTCAAATGTTTATTGGGCATACAAGTCTCCTCCCCAGTGAAACTTCTTTTCAGTTCTTTTGCCCAATTCCTCAGGGAGTTAAATGGTTTTCCTCTTTTTGCAGGCCGGGAGGGGATTGTAGATTTTAGTGAATAAGCCCTTTATCTGTTGTGTCATGGTTATAAATCTTCTCCCCTTCTGGGGGTTGCCTTGTTATCCTCTGGGTGAAGTCTTTCAATCCACACAGGTGCTTTATCCTTAGTAAATCCCACTTGTCGATTCAGGTTCACATGTATGTACCTGCTTCCCTATTGCAGTTAGCCTATGTATTCCTTGGACCAAGCTTCTTAGGTTTGTCCTGATTCCTTTGTTGGTGGTCCTGACAGTTTGAGGTCTTACTTCTAGGTCTGTGATCTACCTTGAATTTGTTCTCGTGCATCAGGTGAGGTATATATCTTGTTTCATTTTTCTACATGTGATCATCCATGGTTTCCAGCACCACTTGTTAGAGAGGGCATCCAACTCCAAGTTGATGCTACAGGGGCCCTTCTCAAACGTCAGACATCTTTATGCAGATGGTTTCACTTCTTGGCTTTCTGTTCTTTTCCACAGGTCTGACTGTCTATCTAGTACCACACTGTTTTGACCACTGTGGCTGTGTAGTAGGTCGTAAAGGCAGGGAAAGCGAGCCCTACAACTTTGTCCTTCTTGAGGAGTTCTCTGCTAATTCTAGGCTTCTTCCCTCCCTATATGAAATTGGTGGTCAGTTTTTCCAATCCTTTGACGAAAGTTGTTTGCATTTGAATCAGAATAGTGTTAACTTATAAAGTTATAACTTATAAAGTGTCTTGGGTAAGATTGAGATCTTTACTTTGTCGAGTCTTCCAGTCCAGGAGCATGGGATGTTCTTCCATTTGTGAAGGTACTTTTGGTTTCCTGTAGTAGGGTCGTGTAGTTTTCCTTGTAGTATAAGTCTTTTGGGACTTTGGGGTTGTTTTTTGTTTTTGTTTTGTTTTTTGTCAAACCTCATTTTTTTTTGTGATGCCCAATTTAAGAGGAGAGCCTGTGGCTCTGAAAATATTGTTTCCTGCTCAGGAAAAATGCCACAGAAACTGTTGCGATGCCGAACGCAGCTTACAAGGACAGCACGAGGAGAAAACCTCAAGTGTAGGAGCAGTTTTCGCATTTGAAAAAGGTGAACTATCAATTGATGACAAGCGTCATTCTGGATATTGTCAACTTCCTGAACAGACAGACATCTCTACTCCTAGTGCATTTGGAACTCACTCCACAAGGTCAGGCTGTTAATCAAGCTTTCTATTTAGAGCTTCTCAAAAGATTGCACACTCCCCAATAAAATGATTTTTAAAAAATAATAAAAGATGGCATGACAATGTGTAACAACATAGGCACGATTTGTGGCAGATGGGGGACTGACTAGCTTTTCCACCATGACAATGCACCTGCTCACGCAGCCCTCTCAGTGCACCAGTTAGAGGGGAAAAGTAAAACAAACCAGCATGCCTCTCTAGCCCCATGCACTTTATTCACCTGACCTCGCTCCATGCAACTTCTTTTTTTGTTTCCACGACTGAAGAGGGGCATGAAAGGACAGTGATTTGATGATGGAGAAGAGGTGAAGAAAAAAAATGAGAGAGGTCCTGTCAGCCATCCAAATAGATGAGTTTGAAAAATGTTTCCAAGAAAGGAGTCACAGATTTGATAAGTGTTAAGTGTAATGGAGAATACTTTGAAGGTGATAAGGTTGTTTTGTTAAAATGAAAAAAAAATTTTTTTTGCATCACTGCCCTCGTGGAAGTAGGAAACCCAGCCTTGCTCCTGGAGAGTTGCTGCTGGATTTGAACTGTCAACCCTGTGGGCCGCAGTCCCGCACATACTTTGAGCGCCACTGGAGCTCAGCAAGAAAAAAAATTGAAATACATAGCTTTGAAAAAAAATTCTGGGGTTTTTGGTGTGTGTGTGTGTGTGTGTGTGTGTGTGTGTGTGTGTGTAGAAGGGGAGGGAAAGAGAGAGACTAATGACATGAGGGAATTGGGAATTTTGGCAACGGTGATCACGATTCTGAAAAGTCTTTTAACCCCAAACCTGCACTGCCATGGGATCTGTGTCAGCACATGCCACAAGCACGCATCTGACTGCACCCAGAGAAACCTGCAGGGAAGTACGCCTCAGGAAGAGGGGACTTGGCTAGTTCCTAACAGTCCTGGCACCAGTGACACTCACTAAGTAAACATTTTGTAACATATGAAGGAATCTGCCCCTTCTCCGCCCCTCATCACCAGTTCATTCCAAAGTCCTATTGCTTGACCTCAAATCAGCTATTCTTTCTGGACACTTCTTTCCATGTTCACAGCCATCAGCCCAGTCCAAACTGCCCGAAGATGGGAGACCTTGGACCAGTCACTGCCACTACCTAGACTGGTTATAAAAAGAGCACATCTTTGCATCAGATTCTGGATGTGTATTCTTGGACTGGATCACCAGGACTTCCAGGAGACGATTATGGTAACAGCACACTGGTTTCATTCATTCTTCATTCATTCATTCAGCGTTCATCCTTCCATTCTCTAACAGGTCATTTTGTGTGATTCAGAAAAAAAATTACTGTGAAATGGGAGATAACAATTCATGCACATTTTAATTCAGCTCATTGATTGCAATTGCCACCTCTCCGACTTCCACCCAGTGTTTCCTATTTCCATTCCTCCTTTCCTCCCATTTCTGAACTTTGTCCTGGGATAAATGCTGCCCTATCAATCTCAAATGATCGATGATTCTAAAATGTGCTAAAATGTGCGGACCTCCCTGGTGTTACTGTATCCTGGTCGAGCTTTCTAGGGTGTGGCTGAAAAGTTGAACAAGAGGGATGAGCACAGTTCCTGGCTGCAGGGATGACTAAGAGCCATATTCTCAGGAGTCCTAGCCATCACTCACTCTCAGACCACCAAGAGATCTGTTTCTACACAGGATCTACACAGGATCTTCTAATTCAGCCACGCCTATTTCTCGAGCATCTCCTCTGTACCAGATGTGTTCTGGGGCTGAGGAGTCACAGCGCAACTTCAGCCAAGGGAGAAAAACACACCCATCATCCATCAGCTCGGCATTCAGTGGACGAAGCTTCAGCCGACAGCCTAGTGTCAGTCAGAAGTACAGGAAACCTGAGAGAGGCAGAACACTTGAGGACAGAGAGCTGGCAGAGAAGGAAAACTCGACTATGAATATTTTCCAGTAAAAGGAGCAGAGGAGAGTGATAAGACTACGCCCTGTCAGAGGCAGAAAGTGGCTGAGACCCAGAAAAACAAGCCGGTTTTGTTAAGTTCTTACAATCACAGGTTTGTTTCACTGTATCATGGTCCTTAGTCCTTTTTAACTCAATCTCTATGTCAACCTAGCCCTTCACTGAGGTGGACATGTGGACTATAGGCAAAACTTGTGAGCAAAACTGCTGCTTTTCCGGCTTCTGTTCACCAAATTTTAGTAGCCTCGGTGTTGTTTCACATGTACTGCCGTATGTTTTGGCTGTTTTCTGAGGATTCCACAAGAGTTTGAAATGCTAATCACCATTTGAACCTTGATTTGGGTCTCCGCGATCACAGTGTCCGAATGATAAGCAGTAGCCAGATGCAAAGTCGATGTCGAGATGATAAATTATAGACTTCTTGTTTTGTACTTACTGCACTTTATGGTTTTGTGTAGCCCGTTACATCTCTTAAAAGTTAAAACTAAAAAAAAAAAAAGGCAAAACTCACTTTCATGAAAAATATGATAAATGTTGCTAAAAAGAAATTAGTATAAATATTAGTACAGTAGTATACTAGTGTATTAGCATTGTATAACAAGACTTTTGGGTGTTCCTCAGAGAGATAAAATAAATTACTTCATAAAAGAAAGAAAGCAAAAAAGAAATAAATGTTGGCAACTGGGATTATTCAAATACCCACCAAACAGGCGAGCAGCTGTAGGAAGTCCCGTTGACTAGCCTCCTAGCTACTGATTCGCCTTTCTCTTGCTTGGGGTACGTATTCACTGTGCTCCGTAGCTCCAGTGCACGGACTCCGTATTTGGGGTGAGAGGAGAATGCTTTAGCTATCTATGGCCGCGTAACACACTTATTTTCGACACTGTTTCGGAGGGACAGGAATCCAGGGGTGGCTTAGGTGAGTGCTTCTGGTTGACTGTCCTCAGGATAATTTGGTCACGATGCAGCAACTGACAACTTGACTAAAGTCGGGGGTCTGCTTCACAAGGGCTGACTCTCGGTGGTCGCTGGCTGGAGTCTCAGCTCCTCCCCCTGCGGGATCTCCCCGAGGACCACTCACCGCATGGCCACTGCGGAAGTGACCCCAGCAAGCAAGCAAGCGTGTTCTGAACAGATGCTGCGGGGCCTTTCAGAGGCGCATCTCAGAAGCGGCCTCCTTCACTTCAGCTCTATCGGAGCCGACAGGTGACCTGTTACAATGGAGAGGACCTGTGGAAGGGAGGAGGGGTGCTTGCGGGTCAACCTGAAAGCACATGCTGTTGCAAAATGCCATGCAGTCAATTCCGGTCTTGTACCATCCTCTCCGCTGTCCCCAGGCATCAATCTGGTAGGTTGCAAGCACAGAGGGCGTCCATTGCGCACGCTCAGGGGTTCGAGTTATGGGTCAGGGAAAGAATGGTACCCTGCACGTGCTCGAAGTCCCAGGTTTCCGTCCAGGTAAATTGCTTCCGCCAATGGGATCGACCAGGCTCATCAACCACACCTTCCCGCGGAAGAAATTAAAAAGGCCAAGCATTTGCTTCTGGCGGACTCTGCCAGCTGACTGCATGTCTGTCTGTCTGTCTGTCTGTCTGTCTCTCTCTCTCTCTCTCTCTCTCTCTCTCTGTCTCTCAGTTTTCCCACAGGCTGACGGTGAGGGATCTCGTGGATTCCTGTGTGAACCTGAAATTTCTTTTAACCATCATAAAACTCATTTGAGAAGAGAACCCAAACATGTGCAGCCACTGCCAGGTGCCTTTGTGCATTACCCCTTGTTTTGCAAAGTTCCACCAAGTGAAATAAAGGCACCACGATAAAAAACAAAACAACCAAAAAAACCTCGTTTGGATCACAAACCGGGCTTAGGCTTATTCTTTCTTGCGAGGAGCCAAGGACCCAGAGGTACATTTCTCCTCCAGAGATATCTTATAAATCCATCTTGTGAAAGGCCTGCCTCTTTTTCCTGTGCCCCATCACTTTACCAAACACGATGTCCTTCTCCAGGGTCTAATCTTTTCCAACCACATGTAAGATGAAGTCTTGCCACCCTTGGCTCCAAGAAGCATTCTGCCTGTACTTCTTCCAAGACAGATTTGTTTGTCCTTTTAGCAATTCTTGGTAGTTTGAATATGCTGCTCCAGCACCACATTCAAATGCATCAAATCAATTCTTCAACCTTCCATGTGCGATGTCCACCTTCCCCATGCACGTGAGGCAATTGAAAATACAACAGCCTGGTGGTGGCGCAGTGGTGGTGTGCGGGACTGCAGCCCACAGAGTTGATGGTTCTAATCCAGCAGCGGCTCTCCAGGAGCAAGGCTGGGCTCCCTCCTCCCACCAAGGCAGTGATGCCACACACCAAAAAGAAAAAAAAAATGCAACCGCTCGGGTCAAGCATGCCTTCCAGTAACATCTTTGTTTTTCAACACTGTAAAGAGGTTTTGTGCAGCAGATTTACCCAACAAACCAAGCCATTTGACCTCTTGACTACTGCTTCCAGGAGCATTGTTGTGAAGCCAAACCCTTGGTAACGTCAATCTTTTCTCTTTTGATCAAGATGTTACCTATCGGGCTGAGCCCAGGTGGCCTAAGTGGTTGAGTGGGGAACTGCAGCCCGCAGGCTTGGCGCTTCAAATCCAGTAGCGCCCACGACCACCAGAGGCAGTGATGCCCACAAAAAAAAAAAAAAGAAAGAAAGAAAGAAAAGAAGATGTTACCTATCAGTCCAGTTGGGAGGATTTGAGTTTTTCTGGTATTGCGTTGTAATTTATACTGAAAGCTGCAGCCTTTGGTTTTTATCTGCTTGGTTTCCAGCAAGCAAGCTCGTGTCATCTGGACATCTCAGATGGCTAATAAGTCTTCCTCCCACCCTGAGGCTCGTTCTTCTTCGGAGCTTCTCTGGTGAGTTGCTCAGCAGACAGATGGAATAAGTCTGGGGAGAGGATACCACCCTGACGCACACCTTTCCTGATCTGAAGCCATGAAGTACTCCCTTGTCCTGGCTACCCCCAAGTCTGATTTCAAGTAGACCAGGACTCCCTGTCTTGTTCAGGAGTGTATCTGAGCAGAATGAACGTTTATAAGAAAGTCTGGCACTTGTCGACACAGATGTCCGTTCTCTTGTCTGGGCCCCAGTCCTTGGTCACCACTGGACCAATCCTTCCTTCCTGAGAAACTCCTCCCTTCTCTTCTCTGGCCTTTCAAAGTCCCGGGTTCTTTGCTGGACCATCTTTATTCTGGTCCATCCAGACGTGCTCTTGAGGGCTCTTTGGGGCTCTGGCCCCTCCATAAAAAGCAACCCTATTCTGTTTCTCCTTCACTTCTGCAAGGTCTCTTGAGGGGTCCTTGACTCTGCTTGAGAAAGAATTCAAGCTGAAGCCTGGCTTGGGATCCAAACGAGTTTTATGAAGGTTAAAAGAAGTTTCAGGTGAGCACAGGCACCCACGAGATCCCTCACCCCCAAATGCCAGACTGGAAACTGAGAGAGAGAGAGAGAGAGGTGGTCGGCTCCAGACTGCAATCTGGCTGTGCTACATCCCACAGCAGCCGCTGGGGGTGGGGGGGAGGAAGGGGGGGTGGGGGGTGGGCGCTTGGGGGATGGAGGGTGGACACTGGAGGGGTGGTGGGGGTGGGGGAGGAAACAACTCCCCAAAGCCCAAACTCTTGGCGTTTTCAATTCTTCCGCGGGGAGGTGTAGTTGATTGACCCTGGTCGAACTCATTGGCCATATTGAATTTACCTGAGCCAATCCAGCTCCAGCATTTCTGGTCAGAAACCTGGACCTTTGAGCATGCACAGTGTGCCATCCTTTGCTGACCGATAACTCAATTTTCCAAGCAATGCATGATGGACCCCCTTTTCCCTACACTAGCTACCTTCCGCTTCCTTTCCATCTCTCCTTTTTATTTCCTAGTCCAGGGGAAATGTTCTTCAAGGTGAGAGAGGAAGAGATTCGATGACCAAGGCCCACAAGGCATCCAAACTGGCGTGTTGTTGTAAGTCGCTTTCCAATTGGTTCCCACTCCTGTGGCCCCGTGTGTATGAAGAGAAGTGCTTCCTGGGATTGCCAAGACTGACTTTTCAGAATTAGACGTGTCTTCTGCGACATCTTTGAGTGGGTTGAACCCCAAACTTTCAGTTAGCAGGGAAGCACTTAACTGCTTGCATCATCCAGAAACTCTTGTCCTCACACTTAAAATGACAGCATTTTAAGTGGCTTCAAATGACAGCATTTATTTTGCACGTGAACTTGCCATTGGAGCAGGGCTGAGTGGGAATGATAGATTAAACTGGGACCTGACAAAATACACCTTGGAATCGTAACTCTAATCCCTGTGAATGTAGTAACTCTAATCCCTGTGAATGTAATCCTGTCTGGAAAACTGGGATCCTTTGTGATGTAAATGAAGTTACACTCATGTAGGGTGTGTCTTAATCTTACCCCCTGCATTATAACAATAGATTAGACACGGACTTGAGCACACACTGGGGAAGACAGACATCAGGTGAGTCATGTGAGAATTGCCAAGAACCATGAAATGCACAGAACTACTGACAAACAAGGAACCAACAAGGTCAAAAGCCTGAGCTGGACTTTCCACCTCCAGCATTGTGAGAAAATAAATGCCCGTCTTGAAAACCACCACCCAGCTGGGTCATTCATGTGGCAGCAATGCTGGGAAGCTAAGACAATGGGGACAGACCCCCCGTTTGTCAGCATCTCCGGAGGTGGTTTGAAAGCCGGGTTAAAAGGAAGCCTCACTCACTCACCACTCTAGTATCTGGAGTCCCATGGCTGACAGACTTAGACTTTAACACATCCATAGGCTTCTGCATGCCCTCTAGACTTCCTTACCACCGGGCAGTTGGGAATCAAGGACTAGTGTGGAAAGAGAAAAAGAGAGAGAGAGACATCCTGCTGGCCCCGCATGCTTATTCATCCAGGCCATTCCACAACCCCACCCAGTTTCAGTGGAATGAAAAAAAAAATAGAACTCCACCTGTTGATGGAAAGGGTTCTAAAAGAGTCTGTGGGAAAGAAAATATGCCATGGCCTTGTCTGGAAAAATACCATCTCTCAAGGGGAGGGGAGGCCTCTGTGTGTGTGTGTGTGTGTGTGTGTGTGTGTGTGTGACTCCCATGTTTCATAACCTCATCTTCTCCGTTCCCAAAAGGGTTCAGTGTTCCAAACACAAAGGCCTGCAGCTTTTCTGTTGTCTGCTCTGCCCAGACCCATTCCTAAAACAACCAGGATCTCTGTTACCATCCCAGAGGGGAGTGTTCAGTCCCGGACAGCCCATCAGATACCTGAAGGACGAGTCACAGTCAGACGGCAGGAGACCAAGGCCACTGGAGGGTTGGCAGTGAGGGGCGCTGCAAGGGAACCCAAGGGCCTGTCCCAGGAGGGAAGAGAGAAAAGAAAGGGTCCAAGCAGAATGAGGGCAGCAGAAGTGCACATGGAGAAAAGAGCCGAAGGGTGGGACTTAATCCAGAGTCACGTGGGGCGTCTTTCAAGAAATGAAATAAGATGGTCCTTTACAAAGATGACTTTGTCAAAGTGAGCTCAACTGAAGAAGCATTTGAGAGAACCAGATATTGGGTCTTGGTGACTGATTGGGCAGAAAGGAGTTGGGAGCATCTGAGTGCCAGCTCCCAGGCTCTCTCGGGGGCTCCAGGCGCCGCACAGTTGACTCTGATAATGGCTCATGGCACCCTGACTGCCAGGAGCCTGGGGTGCCCCACGGGCACGGGCAGCTGGGCCTGGGCCCTGACGACTCTCCAACCAAGGGTCTTCCCAGAGCCCGTTGAGCAGAGACAGAAGCAGCACAGGCTTGGGAGAGGGGTGGGGAAGAAAAAGCACCTCAGTACCCCTAGCTCCTTCACCCCATCTCGATCCACACCCTCGGGTGACCGGATGATCCACACAGCCTTCGTGAGGAAAAACTGGGAGGGACAGACTAGAAAAGGTGCATCTGGGGCTAGAAATTGGGTCTCCCTCCCTGGCACTACATGTGAGGTTCTGTGAGCTCCTGTCTGGGCACCCCGAGCGGCCTCCGTTTGCCTCAAGGCAGCAACTCCACAGAATAAACATGGTCCCTCTTGCTAGTGCATCCCTGGGGCTTAAAAAACATGATGGAAGTAACTTTGTCCTCCTACGAGATACCGATACAACAGAATCTAGTGCAAACTTTACGTGTGGGTTTTTGTATAAAGCAAAAGACTTGAGATCCTGCTGGTTGACTGTTTGGAGTCAAGTCCTGAGGGTCATACAGTCTGGCCCCAGCGGGTGCCCATGTGATAGAAAAGTTGGAGAAAGGTCAGAATTCTGTAACAACACCCTCCTTCCCAAGGACAGGTTCTGCAAACAGTGGGTGCAGCTGCCAGGAACAGCTGTGTGTAGAAGGAGCCGTTTGGCCACCGGAGAGTCACCTTGATTATGACCCCACGTAGCCAACTGTATAGGAGATGGAGGAGATGTTGGCAGAGTCTCCTACCAACTGATATTTTCCTCCCCAGCAGCCAGCCCCTTGGACCAACAAGTCCTATCTCTCCCTTGTTTTTCTCTCTCCCTCTGCCTGCAGTTAAGCTAGTGCTCTCAGCTCTTGGTCTCCACTGAGGCTGGAGCCAGAGTAAGCCCAGCTGGACTTTAGTCAGCTGTCAGCAGGAAAGAAGACAAGAGGAAGGCAGTCGGTCCTCCCCAGTCTGCTGGGTTTCTCGGTAGTGCCCAACTGGGCAACCTTTGTCCCCTGGTCAATGAGTACCAGAGAGACATGAAGTCACAGTGAGGGACCAAAGGGCTGGATGAGATGGGTGGGAGTGGATATGTCAGAGGATTGGGAAGAGATGGGAAAAGGAGTCATAGCCCTTCCTGGGTTGGCTAAGAGAAAGGCTGATCGGAGGAGAGAGAAGTCAGGAGAAGGAATGGGGAGGTAATAAGAATGAGTACCTGGTGCCCGCTTTGGCAGCACATATACTAAAAAGATGAGTACCTGAATGAAGGAAACAATCCACAATTGCCCGTGATGATGATTGTACAACTCTTTTTTTTAAATCATATTATTGAGGGCTCATACAATGCACATCACAATCCATCCATCCATCCATTGTATGTCAAGCACATATATACATTTGTCGCCCTCATCACCCTCAAAACATTTGCTTTCTGCTTAAGCCCTTGGTATTAGCTGCTCATTTCTTTCCCTCCCTCCCTGTCCCTACCCCCCCCCATTAAATCTTGCTAATGTATAAATTATTATCTTGCATGGCTCTTTTTAATGTAAACCTTGGAATGCCTGGCATATGGATTGTATGTCAATAAAACCATTTCAAAATGTTTTAACGATGTGCTAGAAACCTCAGAGGGCAGTGAAGGTATGTTCATAGGGAAGGGCTTCCTCAGAAAAGGAGGCGGGGTAGGACTGAGCCCCAGTGGTGTCGTGGTTGTGTGCGGCACTGCGGCTCACCGGGTTGGCGGTTCAAATCCAGCAGCAGCTCTCCAGGAGCAAGGCTGGGATCGCTACTCCCACCAGAGGGCAGTGATGCCCACCCTCCCCAAAAAAAGGAGGTGGGGAATAGTTACTCAACTCAAGGGGTGCAATCAAGGCCACCAAACTGCACGTGTGGTTGAATCGGCACGTGTTTTGCTGTGCAGCATCTCAGCAACCATAAAATAAACTAAGTCATATACATAAAGGGAAAGCTGCCTGTCAAAAAGAGAGAGAAAAGTACAGAGCCTAGAGTAGCCATTTGCAACCTCAAAGTCGAATGATCCTTTCACAGGGATCACCTAAGGGAACGCATATTTCCTCTGGTCTTAGGAACCCGGGGTCCACCCACATGCATGAAGACTTTTACCCCGGCTACACCATGCTTCAAGACATTTCATCAATTTGTCATTAGGAATATTCCATCCTCTATAATTACATGTTGTCTTCGTGACTCATCGCTGGGCTCTCATGATGTTCAATTTGTCACAATGTCAATACATCCTGCATGTCAGATATTTACCTGACAATTGATCACAGTAGCAAAATGACAGTGATGAAGTTGCAACGGAAAATGATTTCATGATTGGGGCGGTGGGGAGCTGTATTGTAGGGTCACGGCACCCTACATGAGGAGCTGTCACCACCACATGAGGAGCTGTATTGTAGGGTCACGGCAAGAGGAAGGTGGAGAGCTCCTGGCCTAGAGGCAACGAGGGGCTCCACACACAATCATCTTCCTCTGATGGGAAGAAGGCCCACAGCAGAAGGCACGAGGCCACTGAGTGTGCTTCCATGAGTCCATGGTCCCAACAGTACCTTTAGGATAAAGTGATCAGACATCCCGCTTTTTAACAATTGAGCATCGTCCTGAGGCGTTTTAAAATTAATTAACTATATTACAATACTATTTGCGTTCTATGAACATTTTTGTTGTTCCATATGGACCACATGTTTAATCGAGAAATCCCTCTCTCCCCCCGGTCAATGGTGTCCGGCTTAAAATCTGGTCACTTTACTCTAGGAGGCCCCCCGAAAAACAGACTATTCACTTAGAAGCCCGTGACATGATGGGGAGACACAGCCCTTCCTCCGAGAGTTCCATTCAGAGGAGACAGGGCCCCTTGTCATATGGACAAGACTCCCACAGACCGCAATCATAGACACCCCAGGAGACACAATGCTGGTCCTCAGAAGTCCCTGGTCTGAATGTCCCCGGGAAGGTCTCGCTGCGACTCTGCGGAGCCTCTTGCCTTGCTGTGCTCAACCCAGGTACTTCTGTGGCTCGGTTCTGAATTCCTGTAAACACAGATGGGGAATCCCAGCAACTGAAACACTGCTCATCACGCCCTTCCCTCTATGACTCAGCAGGAGGAAAATCACAGAATCACAGCAGCGTCTCAGTGAACCCGGAACGAAAGGGAGAGTGGTGAGTGAGTGCGTGTGTGCTGCTTCCACAGCTTGTGCTGTCTGCTCCAGCGTTTGCTCTGAGCTGAGTTCGCCACGGGTAGCCATCAGAGCTGTTGACAGAGCCCATGGAGCGATCCCGGGCCAGGAGGACAGACGCCCAGCCCCTGGGGAGCCCATGAAGCAGGGCTGGGCCCCACCTAAAGTCAGGGGCCAATACAGAGAAGTGAAATTTCTGGGTGGTCTGAGACTTGCCTCCGCCTGTCCTGGACCTCTGACTCAGGTTCTTCCCGGCACAGGCCACATCCTGCTCAAGTTCCTCATTTGTCCCTCTCCCTCCAGGGTCCCCTACCCTGCCCTCCTTCTGCCCTCACTGCCTCATGCCAGCTGTCAGCACCCACCCTTGTCTGCGCTTCTGTGGGCACTCGTTGTGGTGGCCAGGCTGAGCTGTGGCATTTGAGGGCTTGTGTCTTTTCTGCTCACGTCAAGTCTCGGGAATAAGTGGTGTTCAATACAGGAGGGGCACGCTTAGGAACACACAAATGAAGAGCGGATGAATTACATGCTGTTTTCGGGGCAAAAGCACCGGCAGCCACATGGAACACTGGCAGATGCCCAGCCCCGCTGAGAACTCTGGAGGGAGACATTCTCTCTGAGCTGAAAGGAGCCTTAGAAATGGCTGAAAACCCCACTGGGACGGAGGTTCAATTCCAGCAGTGGGGCTGGGCCTCCTACTCCCACCACTGGAGAGCAGTGATGCTCAAAAAAACCCCAAAAAACAAAAAAAAAAACAAAACAAAACAACAAAAAAGAAATGGCTGAAAACATCGGCCCACAAGGGAAAGCAATCCACCAGAGATCACACAGCTTGCCAAGAGCAAAGCTGGGACTCACACCGGGGTCTGTTGTCTCCCTCTCTCTGCCGGACCAGCTAACTACCCTTGAACCTGGACTCCGGGCTCTGAGCCAGGCAGACGCCCATAGGAAGACACCCTGTTCTGTACCCACTGCAGCAGGGCAGTGGCTGACCGGCCCCCTCCCAGGGGCGAGCGCATTTCATCACCAAGAAGGGCTGGCCAGGGGTTGCAGCTGCCTGGGTCCCCATCCCCACTCTTATGCAAGCCCCAGAATGTCCTAGCTCTGGCTGCCAAGAGGGCAGGGCCTCCTGGGTCCCCTTCAACTGCCAGGACAACTCCTAGGTTCACACGAGGTTGGAGATCCTGACCTCGGAAGGGTCCTCATCTTTTCCTAAGACTTCCACTTTGGCAGCAATGTTTTCAGAGGCTCACGAACAATTAGCACTCGAGTGTATTGCAGGAGTCTTTTCACACTTACCAACCCAAGGACATGGCTACTGTCGATTCCTCCCATTTCAGAGGATGAGGGTGTTAGGGGCAGAGAGGTCCAGTGACCTGCTCGGGTGGCACAAGGGGTGAGTGACAGGGCTGGGATTGTACCAGTTCAAATCCTTGCCCCCTATTGTCACCTGGTCAGTGACCTAACTGCTGCCAGGCCCCTCCCCGTCTCTCACACTCCTTCCAAGGAGGACACTTTGGCTCCCGGGGGCAGGAAGCAAATGCTCTGGATTGCAGAGTGACTGCAGGGACAGGGGAGCCGGTGGCCCCTTTCCACTCTCCATCATGGAAGGCCTGCTGGCATCTCCCACTTGGTCCGCCTTCACAGGACCCCCAAACTCACTGCAGTAGAGTCAGTCCCAACTCATAGGGACCCTATAAGACAGGGTAAAGCCTCCCCTGAGGATTTCCAAGACTGTAACTGTTTAGGAGAGTGGAAAGCCTCTTCTTTCTCTGATGGTGCAGCTGATGGTTTCAAACTGCCGACCTTGTGCTCGGCAGCCCAATGTGTAAGCCACTATGCCACTAGGGCGCCTTCCTTGACCTGTGTGGGATGTCTGTGTTATTGTCTGTCCAGCCTAGAACACTGCTTGCAGTGACAATAGCGCACTTGGAAGCAAGCTGCTTAGAAGTGATCTCTCAGAGGGCAGTTAATCACCTGGATCAGGGGTCTACAAACTCTTGAGACTGAAGAGCCAATCCTGTCTCTCCTAACAACTTTACAATCACTCAAGAGCCTATCCTATGTCTCGCCAAGCAAATGAAATCACCGTGATCTGAAATCATCACCTTCAAGTGTTTTCAATGTGACCTCAGAGTCACACGCTCACACGGAAAGAGCTGCACACGGGCTGGGGAGCTGCAGTTTGCCAACCACGGACCTAGAGCAATCAGATTCTGTTGTCTCTCCTACCGTAGGTGGGGCTCACTCCCTGCTGATAAGGAGGGTGGATTGCTTTCCCGAAGGAGAGCTCAGAATAAGTCACGCCAGCTCAAGGATGACCAAGGGTGGGCTGCCATCTTGAATCTAGGATCCGCCCATCTTGCTGCCTGCATGACTAACCCTAGTCCCTCCTCTTTCTATTGCATGTGCACCCCCTAGATCATGCCCTCCCCCCGACCATTGCTTGTATTGCCTTTGCTATAATCCCTTTGTGTGACATGTGGTTATCTGCCATCAGGGAGGCTTGCACCCTCTCTTAGTGTGTGTGTGTGTGTGTGTGTGTGTGTGTATCGTGATTGGAAATATGCAGGTCTCTCTCCTCCCTCTCTCTGCACAGATATGGCTGCTGAGATCACGGCCGTCCCGGAAGTGAGCACACAACCATAAAATATATCTGACTCCTTTATTTTACCTTCTCCTACCTCTCCTACTCTCCATGACTTCACTATAATCTTTATATCTTATAACCATACAATTAGACCTACAAACCCAGTGATACTGTCAGAGGGCTAGACGCGGGCTTTCATTCATCAGGGAAGGAGGCACAGCCTGTCAATCCCTCACTGGGTGCCAGTGAGCTGATGGTATTTGACCCAGGATAGGGCAAGTCATTTCAGAATTCTTGGGTGTGCAGCCTGTGCGACAACGAGGTGTTGAAGGGATCAGGTATCGGGCATCAACTAAAAATTACATCCTTATAAATGAGGGGGAGTACAGATTGGGGACCTAAAGTCCATCAATAGGTAAAGCAACAGCCCCTTACAGAAGGGTTGTGGAAAGGAGACAAGCCAGTCAAGGTACAGTGTAGCAACAATGAAGTATGCAACTTTCCTCTAGTTCTTTTTTTTTAAGCATCACTGCCCTCTGGTGGTGGGAGGTCCAGTCTTTGCTCCTGTGGAGCTGGAATTGAACCTCCATTCCAGTGGGCCACAGTCCCGTGCACAACCAACTCGCCACCAGGGCTCAGCCCTCCTCTAGTTCTTAAATGCTTCCTTCCACCCATTATCATGACCCCAATTCTACCTTACAGATCCAGTTTGACCAGGGGATGTATACTGACGTTGGTAACAGGGGTAATTCAGGACAGATGATCCCTCCAGGAGCAGGGGTGAGAGTGGTGATGCCAGGAGGGTGGAGGGAAGGTAGAGTGGAAATGGAGAACCAATTGTAGGGATCTACATATGACCTCCTCTCTGGGGTGCGGACAACGGGGAAATGGGTAAAGGGACACATCAGACAATACGATGACAACATGATGACAATTTGTAAATTGTTCAGTGTTCATGGGGGAGGGGTGGGGGAAGAGGAAATATGGGGAGCTGGTACCGGGGGCCTAGGTAGAAGGAGGAAGTTTCGAGAATGACGATCGCAACAAATGTGCAGATGTGGGCTGTATACAATTGATGTGTGTATGTACTGATCATGATAGGAGTGGTATGAGGCCCCAATAAAATGATTTATTTTAAAAAAGGAATTCTTTGGTGTGCTCAGAGAATCCTGAGTGGTACAGTAAGCTAAGCATTGGGCTGCTAACAAAAAGTCAGCTGCTCTATGGTAGAAAGATGGAGCAACCTGCTTCTTTAATCATTTACAATCTCGGCAACTCAGTAGAACAGTTATGCTCTGTCCGGGAGGGTTGCTGCATGCCTAAACAGATGAGTCCAGGATGGCTTGGTGTCATTCAAGGGCAGGGTGCTTGGAAATCTTCTGGATTCTTGGTTGTTGTTGTTGTTTTTCCCCATTTTGGGGTGGTTCTTATGACTGTTCCTTGGAGGTGAGGGCCTCTACAGAACTCAGCTCTTAGATTTTCCCAGCACAGTATTTTCATCCTTTCGCCCTACTTATTCAATCTGTTGAGCAAATAAGAAATTAGCTCATGGGAAGAAGGACATGGCATTCAGGATTGGAGGAAGGCTGAGGAAACAACCTGCCACAGGAAAATGACACCACCCTGCTGGCTGAAAGAGGACTGGAAGCCGTGGCTCTCAGGAGAGATGACACCTCAGAATAAAGAAAACAAAAGTCCTCACGAGTGGGCCAAGAAGCAACATCAGGAGAAATGAAGAAGAGAGAGAAGTTGATGAGGATTTCATTTTACTCGAAACCACAGCCCATGTTCAGGTCAGAGGCAGTCAAGAATCAAACAGCATGTCACATGGTTGCAAATCTCTTCTAAGAGACCATTGTGAGGAGTCAAAAGAACACTGGGATTATTGAGAGCCTAAGGTGTGCCGGACCCAAACCAGGATATTTCCTTTTTTTTAATTTTTAAATTTTATTTTATTAGAGGCTCTTACAGCACTTATCCCAAGCCATACATATATCCATTGAGTCAAACACATTTGTACATTTGTTGTCATCATTTCTTTCAAAACATTTTCTTTCTACTTGAGCCTCTGGCATCAGCTCCTCCTTTTCCCTCCTCCCTCCCCCACCCTCCCTTCCCCATGTCCCTTTGATAATTTATAAATTCTTCTTTTTTTTTTTCATGTCTTACCCCAACCACTGTCTCATTTCACCCACTTTTCTACTGTCCA
The DNA here is from genome assembly GCA_004026705.1 of Nesogale talazaci. Classification (NCBI taxonomy): domain Eukaryota; kingdom Metazoa; phylum Chordata; class Mammalia; order Afrosoricida; family Tenrecidae; genus Nesogale; species Nesogale talazaci. The sequence continues at coordinate 253,815 of PVJH01000295.1, read as the reverse complement.
TCCCCCTGCGAGGGGGGCCATGTGTCAATCATTGTGACCACTTCTCCCTTATTCCTCCATCACCACCCCCTTACCCTAGTATTGCTGCTCCCCTTATTGGTCCTAAGGGGCTTATCTGCTGTGGATTCTCTTTGTTGTGAGCTCTTATCTGTACCAGTAAATATGTTCTGATAAAGCCAGATTCTTAAGATAGAATTGGGATCATGGTAGTGGGGGAGGGAGGCAGCTCTAAAGAAATAGAAGAAGGTTGTGTGTTTCACTGGTGCGATACTGAACCCTGACTGACTCTTCTCTTCCTTGTAGCCCTTCTGATCTATGTACATGTATTTATTTATAAAGTATTACAGTAGCAGATGGACATTGGGTCTCCACTCAAATACTCCCTCAACACAAGAACATTTTGTTCTACTAACATGGCACTCTGTGATGTTCACCTTCCCTGACATGATCGCTGAAGACAAATGGGTGCATAAGCCAACGTGGCGAAGGAAGCTGATGGTGCCTGGCTCTCAAAAGATCTGGCATCAAATATCTTAAAGGCTTGAAGACAAACAAGTGGCCATCTAGCTCAGAAGGAACAAAGCCCACATGGAAGAAGCACACCAGCCTGTGTGAGCACGAGGTATCCATGTGATCAAGTATCAGCCATCAAAGACCAAAAACAAAGCAAATAAAAACCTTATCGATGGGAATGGGGGAGACAGGGCAGAGTGGAGACTGAAAGCTCATCAGTAGTCAATTGGGGGGCTGAGCCCCGGTGGTGTAGGGGTTGTGCACGGGACTGCGGCCCACTGGGACGGAGGTTCAATTCCAGCAGTGGGGCTGGGCCTCCTACTCCCACCACCGGAGAGCAGTGATGCCAAAAAAAAAAAAAAAGTAGTCAATTGGACAAACCATGATATTTTCAATCGCCTGATATGCATGGGAAAGCTTACCAACCCAAGGACATGGCTACTGTCAATTCCTCCCCTTGCAGAGGATGAGAGGTTTAGACATGGAGTGGTGCAGTGACCTGCTTGGGTGGCACAAGGGGTGAGTGACAGAGCTGGGATTGCACAGTTCAAGTCCTTGCCCCTTATTGTCACATGGTCAGCAGCTGCTACTGTTCTAATGAACAAAGAACACTGTGAGAGTCTGGGTTAACTAGAGAAACAAATCCAGAGACATATATATGTGTAAGAGAGAACTTTACATCAAGACACAATTAGATGGCTGAGCCCTGGTGGCGTAAGTGGTTGAGTGCGGGACTGCGGCCCGGGGGCTTGGTGGTTCAAATCCAGCACTGGCTCTCAGGAGCAGTACTGGGGAGCTCCCACGACCACCAGTGATGCCAAAAAAAAAAAAAAAAAAAAGACACAATTAGACATCAATAAAATATCCCGGCACAGTCCAGACTAAGTCCAGAAGTTCAATATTAGCTCAAAAGTCCAATTAACCCATGAATTCCTCTTCAGATTCACTCAGCAGATGCCATGATGCCGAATGCAGGAAGATCACAGGCTGGTGGGTGGAGAGTCTTGTGAATCCAATGGGAGTGGCTGCATCTCCAGGGCTCTGGCTGCCATCAGTGCGGCGCCATGTGACTTCTCAGCAGGAATGTGAAGCCGAGAGAATGAGCACCTGCCTCCAGGGAGGAAGAGAAAAAGCTCCGGGAATCCTCATCAGTAGGCCCATGTCCAGGTGGAGACAGCTTTAGACTGTGACCTGATTAACAGGCTAGACTCCACCCCTTCATTCTTTTATCAAGTTGACATGAAACGGTGTAACTAGCACAAAGATCAACGAAGAATGGCTGCATTGGAATTCTAAACGCAAACGCCAAGCCCACGGACACTGACAAGAACCCTGTTAGAAGGTTTGTAAGGCTACACATCTTTCTGGGAGTTGCATCTTCCTCTGATGGAGCAGCTGGTGGGTTACACTGCCAACCTCACCTACGGGCGGCCCACTGCTTACCGACAGTACCACCAAGGCTCCTCTATGAATCACAGTGTGTGTAAAAAATATAAAGTATGCAGGTTGAGCCCCGGTGGCGTAAGTGGTTGAATGCGGGACTGCGGTCCGTGGTTCGCGGTTCCAATCCAGCGGCGGCTCTCAGGAGTAGCACTGGGTAGCGCCCACGACCACCAGAGGCAGTGATGCCCCCCCCCCAAAAAAATATATGTATATATATAAAGTATGCAATGAGCTACCAGCAGAATGAACAAATATGTCTTAGAAAAAATCCTGGCAGAATGCTCTGTAGAAGCAAAGGTGGCAAAAGAAGAGGAGGAGGAGGAAGAAGGAGGAGGAAGGAGGAGGAAGAGGAGAAGAAGAAGAGGCAGCATAATGCTTTGTTTCACTTCAAAGAAGAAGGAGAAGGAGAAGAAAAGGCAGCATAATGCTTTGTTTCTCTTCCATGGAGAGACAAGTTCCTGGAAAAGGTCATCGTGCTTGGTAAAGTCAGAGAAAAAGAGGAAGATCCTCAATGAGATATGAATTGACAGTGGCTGCAGCAATGGACTCACACATAGCAACGATTGTGAGAAAGGGGCAGAACCAGACAATGTTATGTTGGTTATACTTAGACCACTATGAGCTGCAACCGAACAACAACATTATTGTCCCTTGAGACCCAGGTGGAGAGAAAGACACACACTTGATGATTTGTCAGAGAAGAGCATGGCCCAGGCTGAGTAAACTCAAACTTGTTTTTTCTTTTTTCAACTCAAGCTTTATGGAAGCAAATTCTCAGTGACAGTCTGTGCCATGAGGAATTAACATGGCATCATTCAAAATTGCTGCTACTGAGTTTCTACTCTGGTCCTCAAGGGGCTAGGGAGTTGGCATGTGTCCCAATACAAGACAGGGGATTGAGGAAAACTATAAAATCCAATGAGAGAGTCAGAGATCACCCAGCCCCAAGGACAGATGATTAACATGAGGCTGGGAAAGAAAGGGCTTATCAAGAAGCTTATCTGAGCCAGGCTTGAAAGACAAATAGGATTGATAAATCTTTCTAAGTAACCAGGTTAAGGTGAAGATAAAATGGGATAGTGAAGAGGAAATTTTGTAACCAGATAACCCCCCCAGATAACTCCAGGCAAGGGCCTGTTACCTTTCCACAGGTGAAGATATTAAGGTCCAGACACAGAAGGGGGTGGGGTGGGGATAATGTATGACTTGCCTAAGGTCATCCAGCGATCTAAAGGACAGCACAGGACTTGACTCCAGACTTCCCCGAAAGTTCCTTTGCTGGAACAACTTTTCCAGGCATCTTGTTTTTTAAGTGTTAATATGCAGGGGGAGGGATGTGGGAGTGTCATTGACATAGTATGAATTGTTGGTCAACATGTGTGTTAGTCCGGGTAGACTAGAGAAACAAATTCATAAACATGTATCTGTATATAAGGGAGAGATTTATGTACAAGAGAAATGGACCCGATCACTGAAGACAAATGTGTGCATAAGCAAAGGTGGTGAAGAAAACTGATGGTGCCCGGCTATCAAAAGATGTATCATCTGGGGTCTTAAAGGCTTGAGTAAACAAGCGGCCTTCCAGCTCAGAAGCAACAAAGCCCACATGGAAGAAGCACACCAGCCTGTGTGACCACGAGGTGTTGAAGGGATCTGGTGTTAGGCATCAAAGAGCTAAAATTATATCATTATAAATAGGGGGGAGTACAGATTCTGACCCAAAGCCCATCAATAGGTGAAGCAACATCCACTTACAGAGGGGTTGCAGGGAGAAGATGAGCCAATTAAAGTACAGTATAGTAACAATGAAATATGCTTTCCTCGAGTTCTCAAATGCTTCCTCCCACCCACTATCATGCTCCCAGTTCTACCAGGTAAGTCCGGCTAGAACAGGGAATGTACACAGGAGTCAGAAACATGAGGAATTTAGGATAGCTATTCCCTCAGGACGAGTGATGGGATTGGTGATACTGAGAGGGTGGAGGGATGGTGGAGTAGAAAGGGGGAACTAATTTCAGGGATCTACATATAACATCCTCTCTGGGGCATGGTCAACAGGGAAGTGAGTGAAGGGACACATTGGACAGTGTACGATCTGAAATAACAATTTGTAAATTATTAAAGGTTCATGGTGGGGGAGGGAAATATGGGGAGGTGGAGCTGGGGGCCTAAGTGGAGGGAGGATGTTCTGAGAGTGATGATGGAAACAAGTGTGCAAATGAGGCCTGCATACAACTGATGTATGTTTGGATGGTGAGGGGAGGTGTATGAGTACCCAATAAAGTGATTCATTTTAAAAAGGGGAAGGAAAGAAAGAGGAGACTTTTTTTTTTTTAAGAGAGGCACTTAAGGGGCTGAGCCCCAGTGGCGTAGTGGTTGTGCATGGGACTGCGGCCCACTGGGATGGAGGTTCAATTCCAGCAGTGGGGCTGGACCTCCTACTCCCACCACCGGAGAGCAATGATGCTCCCCCCCAAAAAAAACAAAACAAAGGCAAACAAACAAAAAAAGAGAGAGAGGCACTTATACCAAGGGCTCAAGTGGAAAATGTTTAGAAATTAATGTGGCAACATGTGTGCAAATGCGCTTGATACAGATGACGTATTGAATGTTATCGTAGCTGTAAGAGCCCCCAATAAAATTATTTAAATAAAAAAAGAGGAATGGAACATTGAGAAAGCATCACAACCCAGTCTAGTCCAAGTCCATAAGTCGGATATTAGGCCATATGTTCTATACCAATCCATAAGTCCTCTTCAGACTGATGAGTCACATGCAATGATACACTAATGAGAGCAGAGTCTTGTGTATTCAGTGGTGGTAGAAGCATCTCAGCACTGGCAGGAGTCTCCATGTGACTTTTCTGGCTTCAAAGGTCTGGTTCCATCAGGGTTCCATGGGGTTTCACCTCTGGAATGGCTCACAGGGAACCAACCTTGTGTCTTGTCAGTAGAGGGTCTCCAAGAGACTGAGTCCATAGTCTCTCACCTCCGGCGGGGGGGGGGGGGGGGGGATCACAAGATTTCCCAGAATTCTCAGAGAAAGCCATGCCCACACAGAGGTCTCATTGGCTATCTCCAGATTGATAGGCTAGACTCCACCCCAAAACTTCCAATCATGAAATTGACACGAGTACATGACTGCCACAACATACTTTGCAAAAACCCAATAAAGAATAGGGAAGTGAGGGAAATGTAAAGGTGAGGTGGGAGATGGGGAGGGACAGGACAGTACCTGGAGACTGGGGAACAAGGACTTGTCTGACAGTGAAAAAAAATGCTTAGAAGATGGAAGAGAGTACCAACCTTTATCCCTAAAGAGTCTGTGTCCTTGACTTTGGGTGAGAAGTTGGGTCTGAGGCTGGACTCTCCAGACCTGTCCCCATCAGCCCTCTGTGACCTTCCAACTCATCTGAGAAGCATCCTGGGGCAAATGGGGGCTCCAGTTTATGCAAACGCAGAGAATAAACACGAATCAGATGATGATTCAGGCTTCTTTGCTCCAAGTCTCTTACTTTTTTACTAGAAGTTATACATTGGCAGTGAGTCCTTCTTCATCATATGAAAATGCTGAGTCTAGAACCTCATTCCCATGCTAACTGGATTCTGAGAATAATGCCAATTCTCTCTCTCTCTCTCTCTCTCTCTCTCTCTCTCTCTCTCTCTCCTTCCTTCCCTCCCTCCCTCCTTCCCTCATTTTTGCTTACCTTGGTTGATTTCCTGCACCCATCCACTCATTCACAGCATCAAACCATGAAGATGTGTTTGAAGAAGACAACAGGAGAAGAAAAAAAATAAGTCATTTATCTGATGCCAGTGAAAACAACAAACTATGATTACCATTTTGATATACCATCTTACATTCGAGATGCCTACATGCATGCCTGTTAGGTTGTCAGGACAGGGAAAGGGGGCTATCCCTCCCATGCCTGTACAGGTCCCAAAGGTCGTGTGTTGAACCCACCCAATGAACTTCCTAAGACAAGCCTGGCAATTCGCTTCCAAAGGGTGCCAGGTATGAAAAAGTCCTGGAGCTCTGGTCTCATCATTCCCCTACACTCTTCCTGATTCTAGACTGTGGAGAATCCCTTTGTTCTGTTTGAACCACTGTCCAGGGGTTGGGAAGGATCAAGTGAACAGTAGCCACCCATGAAGACCCCCGAATTGAGCATGCTCCAATTCAGGCCCCAAGCCAGATGGGCAGTATACCTGGGCGACCCAAACAAGACCCAAGTGGGCTTAATTTGACCAATGGGGTCAACCAATACCATCAACCATGCCTCCCCAGCCAGAGGATTTAAATATCCTGGCCAGGGGAAGGTCGTTTTCTTTCTACTCTGCTCCTGCTCAGAGGCAGGTAGAGGTAGGAGCCTCGGCAGGCCCCTTCAGTGCCCCTCCGGGCCCACTTCGGACTCACATGCACCTCCACTGGGTCTATTCGGGGCCCACAGCATATCTCTCTCTCTCTCTCTCTCTCTCTCTCTCTCTCTCTCTCTCTCTCTCTTTCTCTCTCTCTCTTTCTCTCCACTGCTCCCAGTCATGGCATATTGGAGGGGAACCTCCTCTACTCACGACCCCCTCCCCAGCACCCCCTCCTGCTGTGCCACACTCTCTCTGACCTCAGTTCAGCACAGGCAGGTGGTCAATCCCACGTTGTGAACCAGCTGTGAACCCCAGCTCGAGGCTTGGCACACCTCCCTGAAATAGCACATACCCTTTTGAGGCTGTAAAATCTGAAACTTTTGGGCTGAGCCCCGGTGGCTTAAGTGGTTGAGTGCGGAACTGCAGCCCGCAGGCTTAGTGGTTCAAATCCAGCGGCGGCTGGGTAGTGCCCACGACCACCAGAGGCAGTGATGCCCACAAAACCAAAAAAAAAAAAAAAAAATCTGAAACTTTTCCCGTCCTTCATAAAAACCCACTTGGATGACAAATGGGCTTCCGTGTGAATTCTTTTTTTGGTGGGGAGGGGGGAGGCAATCACTGTCTCTGGTGGTCGTGGGCGCTACCCAGCACTGCTCCTGAGAACTGCAGCTGGATATGAACTGCCAAGCCCGCGGGCCACGGGCTGCAATCCCGCACTCAATCACTTACGCCACCGGGGCTCAGCCCATGAATTCTTTCTTATGTGAAACCAAGAACCAAGGATCACCCTCTGGAGAAACCTCACATCTCAACATGTACAGATTATATAGAACACAGGTTATCTGTGGAAAAGCCATGCTCTCTATCCTTGGCCCCTCTGAGTGAAAAAGGAGCAGTCATCACCCTGAAAAAAAAAAAATTAACCTCAGGATATTTGCCAAAAGGTGGGTCTATGATCTTCCTGGTAGAACCAAACTGTAGGAAGTGAATGTTCCAGCTGATTTTCATGAACTTCCCTGGGGCATTGACCAAAGCCAATTCCCCCAAGGACCGGATGAGGAATTGAGAGGAGGATGTCAGTAAACTTCTCTTTTCCAGCCTGTCCCTACTGCCTGGGGAGCCTGGTCATGTTCATGTTTGTCGAGGCTTCCAGTTGAAGTCCTCTTCGTACTCAAAAGGAACAATCTAAATCTGAACCTGGTCCTAAGAAAGGACACAGTCAGATCCAGGTAGAACCAAGGTCCATGTAGTTTATGCCCCCAAACCCCACAGTTCAAAAGATTTGGGAGGCAAACTGAGTGTTAACTGGTGAATGGGTTTTCTATTTATTCAGGGCTAGGCAATTCAGTTAAGCACTAACCTACTAGCCAAATGGTCGTGTGTGTGTTGAACCCACCCAAGGAATCTCCTAGGACAAGCCTGGCAATCATCTTCCAAAGGGTGGCCGGGTTTGAAAATGCCCTGGAGCACTGGTCGCCCCACTCTCCTACACTCTTCCTGATTCTAGACTGTGGAGAACCCCTTTGTTCTGTTTGCACCCCTGTCTGCTTCAGGTCTGTGTGTAAGTCCTACATGAACACAAAGAAACGTTCTCCACTTCTCAGACTTGACAATGTGGTCTGTAATCTGGCGTGAGCCACATAGCCCAATGCCTTTGCATGGTCAATAAAACACAGGGAAACATTTTTCTCGTGCTCTCCGGTTTCGGCCAAGATCCATCTGATGTCTGTTGCTAGCAAGGATATCCCGTGTTCACATCCTCTTCTGAATCTGGCTGGAATGTTTGGCAGTTCCCTGTGGATGTGCTGCTGCCACCATTTTAAATTCATCTTCAGCAAAACTTTACCTGCACATGCTATTCATGCTATTGCTCAATGGTTTCTACATTCTGCCTTTCTTTGGAGTGGTCAGGAATCCCGTTAGCCGAGTTGCTCTCTTGGCATGGACAAGTGCACATCCGTAACAGTGCATCACCTACTGAAACATCTCAACTGGCATTCCATCAATTCCTGGAGTCTGGATTTCCAGCAACGCCTCCATGCTGCCTGGACTTCTTTCCATACCATCGGTTCTTGGTCATATGGTACTGCCTGAGATGATTGAATGTTGTCCCCTGGCCTTGTTCTGACAGGTGAGAGTGAGCTTCTCCCTCATCTCTTCTCACAGGTTGAGTTGATCTGATTCTTGCATATTCTACCAGGCAAGGTCCACATATAGTGTCACAGTTTATGTTGTTGTGAAAATAGATAAATTTGTAATCAATAGGCAGTAGTTCTCACAAAATTCTACCATTCTCTCTCAGGGGCTGTTTCTAGTGAAACAATACTGACTGTGATCCTCTGAGTTTCCAACTTTTGCATTCTAAGATCCACTGCTGCTTGGTAGAGTCCAGCTTACTTCCACCCTACGTGACAGCGCAGAATCCTTCCTTTGGGTTTCCAAAACCACACATCTCTACAGGAGCAGGTAACCTCTATAGAAAACTGGTTATCTTGACTCACCTGTCACTACACCTTGGTTGCATGTTTAATCGATTTCAGACTGAAGAAAAGTGGTTTTAGTCCGGGTAGACTAGAGAAACAAATTCATAAACATGATATAAGGGATATAAGGGAGACGTTTATATACAAGAGGAATGGAACATTGAGAAAGCATCCCAACCTGGTCCAGTCCAAAGTCTTAAGTCCAATATTAGCCCATATGTCTGATATCAGTCTATCAATTCTCCTTCTGACTCACAAAGCATGTGGAGTAGAGGCATCCTGGCGCTGGCAGGGATCTTCCCATGGCTCCTCATTTCAGGGTCCATCAACAGTATTCATTGGAGGTGGGAGCATCTCAGTGCTGGCAGGGGTCTCTCTGTGGCTTCTCCAGCTCCAGAGGTCTGGTTCTATCAGGGTAAGCCCATGTGGCTTCTCCTCTGGCTCCTCCATTCTCCAGGAATCAGGATCATCGATCAGCATGCTGTCATCTCATCTTGTCAGTTGTTCATCTCTCGAAGATTCAGTTCCGATTCCCTTCTTCAATTGGGAAATACCACGAGTCTTCCCAGAAATCTCAGGAGAAAGCCATGCCCACACAGAGGCCTCATTGACTACTCATTGACTATCTCCAGATTGACAAGCTAGACTCCACCCCTAGACTCCCAATCATGAAATGAGTACATGACTGCCATAGTGAGTATGGAGCAGGACCATGTTATCAGAACTGTTTTTGGATTGGGGCTAGACGTCAACAGGAGTCCAGAATCCATGTGCTTGTCATGGGATTTTCACGACTCGGGTTTACAAAATCAGAACCCCATAAAACCTACAACACCAACAACAGCTACAAACCAACCCACAGATAAAAAGCAAAACAAAGCAAAAAACTAGCTAAAGACAGGTAAACAAAAATCCACAGAAATGAAAAATACAGCGCTGCTGCCTGAGCTGGTCCTTTACCTCAACCGTGTGCTGCACTACCTGTGGACCGAGTCAACCCATGTATTATGTTGCCTTGCCATGATCACTTGAGCTTGAGGCTCCATCAGGACCTGCATTGCTGCCATGAGACTGGCCTCTGCTATGCCTTGACTTCTCATCTTCCAGCTGCTGCCACCCCATCCTGCCAAGACTGCTGACTGTGAGCCGACTGAGAGCAGATTCCACTGTATACTTCCTTAACCTTGGGCCATCGCTCTTCATGAATTGAAGGACCTTCAGTGATGCCCCCCCTCCCAAAAAAGAAAGAAATATTTCACAGTATATAATTACATATTGTTGTGATTGATCACTACGCTGTAAGGATGTTCCATTTATAATAATGACACTACATCCTGCAGATCAGATATTTACATTATGGTCCATAACCATAGCAAAATGACAGTTATAAAGTAGCAATGAAAATAATTTTATGGTTGGGGGTTACCACAACATGAGGAACTGTTTTGTTTGTTTGTTTGTTTATTTTTTTGTTTGTTTTTTGTGACATCACTGCCCTGGTGGGAGTAGGAGGTCCAGCCTTGCTCCTAGAGAGCTTCTGTTGGATTTAAACCATCAGCCCCATGGGCTGCAGTCCCACACACAACCACTATGCCACCAGGACTCAGCCCGAGGAACTGTTTTAAAGGATGACGGCGTTAGGAAAGTTGAGAACGGATTTATATAATCATAAGTATCCTGATTTTGTTTCTCTAGAGAACTCTGCCTCGCACAGCACCTTTGTGGGGATGTGATCATGTAAATAAAGTACATGGTTCCCTAAGGAGGAAATTGGTCAGCTTAGCCATCCTAGTGGCACAGGGAATTCATAGTGACTGCAAAGTCAGCAGTTTGAAACCACCAGCCACTCTGCGAGAGAAAGTGTTTTCTACTCCAGTAAAGACTTACAGTCATGGAACCTCACAGTGACAGTTCTACCCTGTCCTACCGGGTCGCTATGAATTTAATTAACCTTTGACACTGAGTTTGGTTCGGGATTGACTTAGCCTGAAAATGAGTCCGTGACGAGACCAAAAGTGGGGACCTCATTATTACCAAGAAAGAAGAGCGAAGAATGGAGTGTTTCTTAATCCCAGGATCCCTGTGCTGAGAACCCGCTAGACCCAGAAGACAGAGAGAAAGAACTGTAACCCTGAGGATGGAGAGAGATGGTGAGAAGCAGTGGCAGAGAAATGACAAAGTCAGCAGGACTGGGGGACTGTCATGCAAGAGCGTGGTGGGATTCTTAGCCCATAGAGTAAGAAAGCTAGGCACCTTAGGGCAGGAGGCTTCCTGGCAGAGTTGCAGGGCGTATGGGAACTTGGTGGAACTCTAGAGTTTTGAAATACTTTTCTGAGCAGGCCAGAGGCTGGGCCAGCCCAAAGGCTTACATGACTGAAGGTCTAAATACTGAGGGCCAAGGAGAGGCCCACTTATCGGCATGACTGAGGAACTAGCTCTCTTGACAGAAGAATTTTATACTAAGTCAGTCATTCATTCCTCAGCCTGAATTGGAACCTGAATAAACCCCATAATCATGATCGTCTATGAGTTTTGTGTGGCCATTACAATGAGTTATGGAACCCAAGAGAGAATTAGACAGTATCATGGGAGGGACGGTTGGTGACATAATTGGTCAAAAGGTTATATCTGACCTCAACTTCATTGGAATCAGAATTGGACTAATGTTGATGGAGATTCTCTTCCACTCGTGAAGTTACAGACGCTCAGACGTAAATGCTGCCCCACCAATTTTATATCCTTCTTTGCCTCCTCAGTCCATCAGTCCTCAAGAACTTGAAGACCTCTGAATCCTTACCCACGTCCTGTCCTCTATCTTCACCTGACCCTCCAGCGCCTCTAGGTAGCCCTGGGTGCTACCAGTCAACCCTCATTGTCCCCCTAACACTGCTCTGGCAGGGTCTATCAGAGTATTCAGCTCTCTGAACCTCTTTGTTCTCAAATGTTAACCTTCCAAATCTTACCCCTATTTCTTGCCAACAAATCCTTAGGTAGCGCAAAGGGTTAAGCACTCACCTTCTCACCAAATGGTTGGCATTTCAGGGCTGCCCCCACCCCCTACCTCGGAGGCTTTCCCAAAGAAAGCCCTGTTGCTCTGATCCCAAAAGATCAACTTCTGGAAACCCCTCCGGAACACAGTGCTATTCCTCACACATGAGGGCACCTTGAGTCCAAATTCCTTTGAGAGCAACAGGTGTGTTTTGTTAGGTATCGCTCTCTAATCATGGCCACTGCCTCCTGTCATTCGTTCACCCTCAGTGTCCCGATCCTCATCCCTCCTTAGTCTTTGAGTCTCCCAGTGCTGTTCTTCTGAACCGTTCTAGTGTGCACCTTGACCTTCACATCTCTATCTGAGCAGCCCCATACCACAAAGCTTTCCCTAATTACTCCCCTGCCCCACAAGGGTAGGTATTTTTGCCACAGTCCTTGCCAAGGTGCTTACCAGGTTACTGTAACCTTCAACTCATCCTGCTCAGATCAGAGTCCAGCCCACTCAGCCCCAATAGGGCTCATCCCAGCTCTCAGGCATGGTACTCTGCTGCTCTCCCTCTGCCTCTGTGCCTCGCACCTCTACTTTTCTGGGATCCTTAACTCTGGTCAACCATGAGCCCCACCCAGATGGCCACCAGGACGAGGGTCATGAGTCCCTGGAGGGACCAACAGTGCCCTTCTCCCTCCCTTCATCCAACAGCACCTCAGGACAACAACAGTTAATGTGTGACTCTCACACATGATGCTGTTATGAACGGTCTTACAGTGCATAAACAAGCACAGTTCTGTTTTAAGTGATTCCAGGAAAGGAATTGCTGAGTCATGGGCTGTGCGTATGCTCAGCTCGGCTCAGCTCTAAAGAGCTTTCCAAAACATCCTCCAGAGAGATTGCACATCTCTTATTTTTTCTTACTAAAGAGAAAGTGGATGCGTGTACACACACCAGTTGCTGGCATGTTTATCGTGGCTCCTAGAGAACGCGTGTGTATCAGACTAGAGCTGTGATTTGCTGGAAAGAGGTCACCAGGGCATTCTTTCTCAAGTGCCTTGGGGAGGATTGGCACTTCCAAACTGTTGGGGAGCAGCTGAGCTCACTGATCATTTGCACTGCTCAGGGACTCAATTCAGACAGACACTCTGCCCCATTGTACAAAAGCAGGTGGCTGAGAATAGTGCCCATTTTTGAGAAAGGAGACCTGGGTGGCTGTGTGAGTCTGAGTATCCTAGAGGAACAATCCATAAACATGCATATGTGTATAAGAAAGAGCTTCATACCCCTCCCATGGGTCTGGACCATGGGAAAATGGGTGAAGGGAGACATTGGTCAGTGTAATGTATGAAAAGATAATAATAACTTATAAACTATCAAGGATCCATGAGGGGTGGGGAAATGGGAATCTGAAACCATGGACTCAAGTAGGAAGAAAATGCTTTGAAAACTATAGCAACAAGGGTTGAGTCCTGATGGCATAAGTGGTTGAGTGGGAGACTGCAGCCTGCGGGCTTGGCACTTCAAATCCAGTGGCAGCTCTCAGGAGCAGAGCTGCGTAGCTCCCACTATCACCAGAAGGCAGTGATGCCCCCCCCCCCAAATGATAGCAACAAATGTACAAATATGCTTGACATGGTGGATGGTTGTATATATTGTGATAAGAGTTGTACAAGCCCCCCAGAAAAATGATTTAGAAAAGAAAAGAGATTTCTATACAAGAACATTTGAGTATTAAGAAGACAACCCAGCTCAATCCAGATCAAGTCCCTAAGTCCGATATTAGCCCATATGTCTGATACCAATGTAGAAATTCCTCTTCAGACTCATGAAACACATGAAATGACACCGAATGCAGGAGGATCACAGGCCAGTGAACAGGAAGTCTTGTGGATCCAGTGGCATTGTAAGCATCTCAGAGTTGACAGGGTCTCCACGTGACTTCTTTGGCTCCAGAGGTCTGACTCCATCAGCCTCTTTCCATGTGGTTTCTCCACAGCATGTCTCTCAGGGAGTTAGCTGAGAAAGTGTCTCCCACCTCTGAGGAGGAATATAAGAGTTCCCAGAATTCTCAGGATAAGGTCATGCCCACACAGAGTCTTCATTGGCTATCACCTGATCGACAGAGTAGACCCCACCTTTTCACTCATAATCCTCTCAAATTGACAGACAATTATATAACTGCCCCAGTAGTTCAAGGGCAAAGTTGGGAGACTTATTTTTTTTCTTTTTTTATTTAATACATCATTTTACTGGGGGCTCTTACAGCTCTTATCACAATCCCTATAGACATCCATTGTGTCAAGCACATTTGCATATTTCTTGCCATCATCATTCTCAAATCATTTTCTTTCTACTTGGGCCCTTGGTATCAGTTCATCCCACCCCCACCAACACCACCCCACTCACCCTCCCTCATGAACCCTGGATGATTTATAAATCTTTTTTTTTTCATGTCTTACACTGACTGCTCAGAAGATGTAATTTTCAGCTGTTCTCTTTTGGACCTTTGGGATTTTGAAATGTGTGAAAATATAACATCAAGAAAAAAGAAATATAACCTATCAACTTTTTTTTTTAAAGAAGGGAATCTGCATCCTTCAGCCCTCCTTCGGAGATTTATAACACTCCCCAAGTCTCCCCTCACCCCCAGGTCCCTGTGTGAGAGTGACCTCCCTCTCTCCCACCCCTATTCTTTTATATAAAAGCCAACAATCCTAATAGAGTTATTATGCGTGCCTAATCTGAAAGGGCAGCCTGGTGGCTGAGGGGTTCATGCACCTGGCTACTAACCACAAGGTCGGTAGTTCAAAGCCAGCAGCTGTTCCTCAGGAGACACAGCTACTCTTACAAAGTTTTACAGTTTCAGAAATCCATAGAGGCAGTTTGACTCCACCCTATAGGGTCTGTATGTATCAGAACAGACTCCATTGAAATGAGTTTGGGTAGGAAGTGTGGACAGGGACTCCTGCCTGGGAGAAGCTCCCAGATAATGAGAAGTGGCTGCTGCACAGGCAATAACAGAGCCTTGGAAAGAACAGTTTCCAGCGACCCTGGTTGAGCTGTTGTCAACTCAAGGTGATCTGATGACTCCAAAAGGTTTCTGATGCTGTACAACATTACAGAAGCAGGCTGCCAACCTCTTCCTCCTGGGAGGCAGACCAAGGTATGGATAAACAGACATGGGGCTGCCCAAATCCCTACATCCAGAGGAAATGTAGAGAAGGAAATGCAAAACTAAGGTGTGGTCTGGATTCCCTGGCAAGAATCTGGGAAGACTGGCTGGTTAGGAGGTTCTGAAGGGTAGGAGTGACCAAAGGAAGAGGAATAAAGGACACTTTCCAAACTCATGTGCGAGAGGGGGAGGGCCGAGTAGATGTGGAGTATGGAGGACTGCTCCCCTTCTGCCACCCTTCCACCAACTTTTGCAATCTCATCCACACACACATACACACACTGCCTCAATCCTCAAAATATCGGACATGTCTCATTCAAGGACCGCCCCCTAGCCACTTCCCAAGCTTGGCAGGCTGATCCAAGACAAACACACTAGAAATCTCCTGGTCTAACCCCATGCTATGGCCTAGAGGACAACTGTGTCTCTAACTGGAGCCAAGAGAACATGACTGTTAGTTTGGGGTCTAGAGGCAGGAATCTAGCTGTCTCTGCTTCTCTCAACTTGCATCCTCTGAAGAGGGTGGGGAGGTGGGGCGAGGAGCAGACAGAGGAAGCTGCCAGGTGATGAGCCTGTCTTCAGAGTCTGCTGAGCTCCTGAGAGAGTTGGACATGCTGTTCCCTCACTCTCTCATTCACTTAGTCATTCACAGTGAAGGCTATGCCACTGGTTCTCAACCTTCCTAATGCAACCACAATTTCATACAGTTCCTCATGTTGTGGTGACTGCTCCCCCAACCACAAAATCATTTTCATAGCTACTTCGTCACTGTCATTTGTTATGAATTGTCATGTAATTATTTGATATGCAGGATGCATTTCATTGTTACAAATTGAACATAATTAAAGCATAAGGATGAATCACAAAACAATATGCAATTATATATTTTGAAATATTTATTTCAAATTAAAATAAATGAAACTTTGTCTTAAAGTATGGGGTAGCATGATACTTGTATGTGGGTGTATCTGCATGAGGGTGGACCTCCCTGGAGACAACTACAGGAGTGGAAATATGTGTTTTCTGATGGTTTTAGACAATCTCTGTGAAAGAATCATTTGACTCCCAAAGGGGTCTCAACTCACAGATTGAGAACCACTGGTCTATGCCATGTGCAAGGTCCGGTGCTGGATACTGACAAATCAGTGATGACTAAGTAATGATGATGTGATTGAATAAGGAAGACTGAGGAAGAGTCCACGCATTTGGATGATGGTGTTGATAAAGATTTTTGATAGTACCATGGACTACAATGCAAGAACACTTTGTTTTATTCAATTGGCATTCCATGATGCTCACCTTCCCGACACAATCGCTGAAGACAAAGGTGTGCATAAACAAATGTGGTGAAGAAAGCTGATGGTGCTCGTCTATCAAAAGATATAGGGTCTGGGGTCTTAAAAGATTGATGGTAAACAAGTAGTCATTTAGCTCAGAAGCAATAAATCTCACATGGAAGATGCACACCAGTCCATGTGATCAGGAAGTGTGGAAGGGATCTGGTATGAGGCATCAAAGAACAAAAAATTCTATTAGAGTGAATGAGGGGAAATGGGGAGTGGAGATCCAAAGCCCATCTTCTGTAGGCAACCCCTTCTCAGGAAGGAGATGAGCCAGTCAGGGTGAAGTGTAACAACAATGAAATATACAACTTTCCTCTAGTCTTTAAATGCTTCCTCCACCCACCCCCACTATCATGATAACAATTATACCTTACAAATCCAGGTAAACCAGAGGATGTACATTGGTACAGATAGGAACAGGAAACACAAGGAATCCAGGACAGATGATCCTTTCAGGACCAGTGGTGAGAGTGGCAACACCAGGAAGGTGGAGGGAAGGTGGAGTACAAAGGGGGAACCGATTATAAGGATCTACATATAGCCTCCTCCCTGGGGGATAGACAACAGAAAAGTGGGTGAAGGGAGACGTCAGACAGTGTAACATGTGACAAAATAACAATAATTTATAAGTTATCAAGGACTCAGGAGGGAGGGGGGAGTGAGGAGGGAGTGGGAAAAATGAGAAGCTGATACCAAGGGCTGAAATGGAAAGCAAATGTTTTGAGAATGATGACAGCAACAAATGTACAAATACACTCGACACAATGGATGGATGTATAGATTGTGACAAGAGTTGTACGAGCCCCCAATAAAATGACTAAATACAGAAAGTACCGTGGACTGCCGGAAGAACAAACAAGTCTTTCTTGAAAGAAATATAGTCAGCGTGCTCCTTAGAGGCAAAGATGGTGAAACTTCTTCATCTCACATACTTTGGACATCTTGTCAGGAGAGACTAGTCCTGGGAGAAGGATAACCTGCTTGGTAAAGTAGAGGAAGGCCCTTGAGGAGATAGACTGACATGGTGGCTACAACCACAGGTGCAAACATAGGAACCGTCGTGAAGATGGTGCGGGACTGGGCAGCGTGGAGTTGTCGGTGTTTCTGCCAAACCAGTTCTGTTGTACAATGAGTTGCTGTGAATTGGAACCAAGTCCATGGCACTGAGCAGCAGCAACAAGTGATGAAGAAAACAGAGGGTGGTCACTCCATCATCTGGTGTCATTTTGGGACTTGAGAAGATTAGGAATGACGGGGTGAAGTCTAGTCTGTCCATCGGGCTATAGCCAATGAAACGTCTGTGTGGGCATGGCCTTCTCCTAAGAATTCTGGGAACTCTTGTATTTCCTTCTTGAAGGCAGTCTTTCTCTCTGCTCACTCCCTTGGAGATTCTCTACGGACAAGACACATGGAACTATGCTAGTGCCCTGACCTGGAGAACTCACATGGAGACCCCTGCCAGAGCTGAGATGCTTGCAACACCACTGTGTCCACAAGACTTCCCACCCACTAGCCTGTGATCTTTCTGTGTTCGGTGTCATTGCATGTGTTTCATGAGTCTGAGGAGGACTTTATAGATTGGCATCAGACCTATGAGCTAATATCGGACTTATGGACTTGATTGGAACTGGGCTGGGATGTTTTCCCAGTTAGCAACTGCTCTTGTATATAAACCTCTTTCTTGAGACTTGTGTGGAGGTTCTAGGAGGGGAGCGCAGCGACTCGTATACCCTTGACAGAAGGACGGTCCTCCTTTTATTGGGGAAAGTCGTCCTCCTCAACCGAGCACGCAGCTTCGAGAGGGACACACATGGAGCAGTGAGGGATGAAGTGGACACCCATCTAGCCAGTCAAATCAGTTGCATCAACCCCGGCGATCAATAGATCGCCTCTTTCTTATAGATGTTTGAGTGTCCATGAATTTGTTTCTCTAGTCTATCCAGACTAACACAGAGACATAGATGTGTGTGGAGCCTTTGGTTGAGATGGAATCTCTAGCCAACTGTTATTGATTCAATCACACTGCTTCCGCTTCCCTCCACCCCCAGAAAAAATGTGTCCACTTGCTCGGCCATGATTCCCAGTATTGTGTCGTTGACCTCCATTTTATAACCTGATGTCATTATCCTACACTTTGTGATAGGTGTTTAATCCTAACCTCAACAGGTGATGGTCAGCTGTATCTTGAATCACTAGAGAGCAATCCATAAGTCTCACCATTTGTGGTAATTATATACTTGTTTGTCAATTTGAGAGGATTAAGGGGTGGAGTCTAGCCAATTAAGGGGTGGAGGCCTCTGTGTGGGCATGGCCTTTTCCTGAGTTTTCTGGGAACTCCAGTATTCCTCTTTGGAGGTGGGAGATACACTCTGCTCAGTCTGTGACATAGCAGCTGATAAGACACATGCAACTATACTAGTACCTTAAGCTGGAGAAGTGGAGAACCCTGCCAGTGCGGAGATGTTCACAAAGCCACTGTCCACAAGACTTCTCACCCATAGGCCTCCTCCTGTATTTGGCATCATTGCATGTGTTTGGCGCGTCTGGAGAGGACTTTATAGATTGGTATCAGACATAGGGGCTAATATCATACTCATGGACTCCAGCTGGACCGCGCCTGGAATGTTTTCTCAATATCCAATTGCTCTTGTATGCAAGGCACTTTCCTATACACATGTGAGTGTCTATGAATGTTTCTTCAATCAACCCATACTAACACACATTTAATCAGTGGTTCCCCTTATTCAAGTCGCTTCCTGGTTTGAGTCACGCCTTAACCGTAAGAGAATCAATTTCTCTGTGCGGTGGTTATGAGTTGGGCTGTTATCTGAATGGTCAACAGCATGAAACCCCCAGCCGCAGCTCCTCTGGAGAACGCCTGGGCTTTCTGCTCCCGTCCACAGTCTGGGAAAATCACAGCGGGGAGCTATGAGTCAGTGGCAGTGAGAGAGAGAGCAGCCCATTTGTGGCAGGTCTGTTATGGAAGCACGAAATGACTAGGTACCAGCTGTGTGTGGCTTTGGAGACATCGGGAAGGCTTCCCTTCAGTGGACAATCCCTCCCTCCCCAAAGGAAATTCTTCCTCTGGCGTCCCTGAAATGCTACCATTGTATTTGTTCTACTGCTGATTCAGGAGTGGATTGTAGGATCTTTTGTTCAAGCCATTTGAGGCGGACTCTTAGAAAAATGAATTCAGAATTACAAACCTTACAGAAACACAGTGCCGGGGCCTGTGAAGGACAACTGAGGGGCCCTAAAGCTTGAGTTTTCCTTTCCTGGTTAATCCAGCTAGTTCCTTCTTGGCCCTGGCTTCATACGCAAAGAGAAAATCCTGTGGTGCCTTGAGGCTAGACACACCTCATCCTTGATACTTTACAGAGGGATCTTTCATACTTTACACACTAGACACACCTCATCTTTCATACTTTAAAGAGGTCTGGGGCTGCAGCTTCGCTCACCACCACCCATTGTTGGGTTTCTTCACTGCTACATCTGAGCATTGATGGTAGTAAAATGGAATCCTTCACTCCTGAAAAGTAACTAGAGAGGGACAATGGGGGAGAGGGGGCTCTCCCCATAATGGCTGCACTAAGTGAAAATTAGCTGTCCATGCCACAAGACAGGGGTTGTAAAGAAATCAGGCACACTACTCATGAGACACCTATGGGAAAATTCAGAACTGAGAATGCTCAGACTCAAGTCCACTAAGGCCCAGTTGGAGGTCCATGCGGGTATACAGACCAGGCCCCAGCCACATGACATCACACAGGTGAGCATAAAGACAATCAGTACCATCAGCCAATCTACTCAACCACACCTCCCCATCCAGTGAGGACAGGAGAGAAGAAGAAGCAGTTGTCAGGGAGGCAGCAGATCTCTTCTCTCTTGTTCAGGCATACTCTACAAGCATAAGGTAGGAATCTCTCCCATGGGCGCAGGCGCATAAGCACCTATGGGCCTTCTCAGCGTCATATTCTCTTGGCCTTTGGGGATTTCCTGCTCTTGGTTCAGGATGTGTGGTTTTGTGCTCTGGATCTGATCTTCTTTTCAAGAGGTCTTCCTGGCTCTCCTGAAGTGCCCATTGATTGACTAGTAGATAGAGATCGATGTATGGAGCACCCCTGACTTAGTGCATTCTCATGGGCTTATATCATCTCAGGCAGGCAGGCTATGGTAAACACATACGTAAAAGCAAGGGGTTGTACAAGAGGCATACATAGCATGAGGGGGGTGAGCTAGGGGTATACAAGCAATAGGAAGGGGAAGCATGAGAGGCATCCATGTAACAATGAGGTGCATACAGAACAAGATGGGCAGGCCCCAGAATCAAGATGGCAGCCTCACCATGGTTATCTCTGAGCTGGCTTGACTTTAGGTGTCTTTGCGCTGTGTGTGTGCTCCAGGGGAACAATCTATGAGCCTTATCAGAAGGGAGTGGGCCCTACTTCGGGGAGAGACAGACAACTGGTACTTATGGTGGCAAACAATCTTCAGGCAGATAGCCTTCAAGTGGTTGACCTTCAAGCATATATAGTAGCACCCATGGGCTTGCACATGGCACCTTACAATTGACATTATTCAGAGGACATCCTGAGGAATAGTTTTTCCCTAGGAGAATGTGAGCCGGGCGCGTCTCTAAGCCACACCTGCGAAGTTTCCCTCTATGAAAGTGCTGGCCTCCCAGACTCCTTGATGTAGGAACGTTGAGAGTTTGTCCACATAACACTCTCTTCCCAGTTCCGTTTCCCACACTCTTCAAAGATCTATGTGCCTGGGTCAAGTAGAAAGATTAGATGGGAAGCCGAAGAACCCTGATAGAGTAGGAGGGGTTCATGTTGGTTGCTAATTCCAGCAGTTCAAACCCACCAGGTGTTCTGCTTTCAACTCCTGTAAAAAGTTAAGGGTCTTGGGAACCCACAGGGGCCGTTCTACCCTATAAGGGCAGGATGAGTCAGAAGGGACTGGAGTCAGTGAGTCCAGGTGGGGTCTTTTTGTTTTTATTTTAGAGAGTTTGGGTTGTTTTGTGTCTTAATTTTAGGCAGTGAGTTTGTTTTGTTTACATTTTTATTTTTGGAAGCAGTGAATCTAGGTGAACAGTAAGGAACTACTCAGAAAAGGAAGAGTAAGAAAAAAATAATAAAAGGAAGATAAAGAAGAGTTGAACAACTCAAAGAATATAACCAATGTCCCTAAGTTGTACAAGGAGACACTATTGAATTGGTGTGTGTTCTGCTGTGTATATTCTCTATATCAAGAATAAAAAGAGTTTCTTATTAAGCTAGGTCAACTACCACCACCACCACCCAAAGTAATGACATCTGCATTCATGCAAAGTGGGTCTCCGTCTGCAGAGAGCTGGACCAGTTGAGGGTCGTTGCTGTTGAAATGATTTGGACTCAAACTGACCCTACATCGGCAGAGTACAGCCCCTCGCTGGGACAGTCCACGCTGTGATCCCTCAGAAACAAATCATGGGTTCTGTCTCCCAAGGCTCTTGTGGGTGGATTTAAACCACCGAGCTTTGGGTTAGTAGTTGCTTGCTTGAATGTTCACCATTATTCTGATGTCTGAACTCCCTGTTTGGGTCATGTGCCAGCCCATCTCATTGAAGGTCTTCCTCTTTTCCCCTGGCCCTCAAGAGTGGTAGGCGCTATAGCAGCTGATTGGAACTAAGGACTTGGGAAAGTCCCAATTCATCTAGAGTCTCCCTCTCTAGCCAGGGCCCTGTCTATGAATGGAATTGGGAATTCAGTCTCTAAACATTTCCACAAATGGAGCAATCGCTGTTGGCATCCCAAGAGTCTTTCCAATGGTGACACAAAATCTAGAAGCTATAAAGTAAACTCAATAAATTCAACTCGAAACAATGTTTTATGTGAAAGCTTCATCTTAAAGCCATAAGCAAAAGGTCAAAAAATCCCCCACAAAACATGGGAAAGTATTTGTGATGAATATTGCACCCATGGAGCTAATTTTCTTAATAAAGAGTTCCTACAACTCAATAAGGAAAATAAACCCAAAAGGATGAACAATCCTGTATATATATATATCCTCATCACTCCCCCCACTAGCATGACCCCAGTTCTGCCTTTAGCTGCAAGCTAGACTTGAACATATGCACAGCCACAGATAAGAGATAAGAGCTCAGACAATTGGAATCCAGGAAAGGGAGTGAAAGTAGTGATACCAGGAAGGGAGAGGGAAGGGGGGGAAGGGGAAAACAAATTGTATTGATAAACACATAACCACTCCAGCACACTCCTGACAGGGGAGGAACAACAGAAACCATGGGGTAAGGGAGACAGAGGTTGGTGTAAGATACGAAAATAATACTAATTTATAATTTATCAAGGGGTCATGAGGACAGGAGGGGAAAGAGGGAAAAAAGAGGAGCTGATGCCAATGGCTCAAGAGAAAGTAGATGTTTAGAAAATAACGATGGGAACAATATATACAAATATGCTGGATACAGATATGCTTGATGAATGGATTGTTAAAAGAGCTGTAAGAGCCTCCAATAAAATGTTCTTTTAATGAAAAAAGAAATATACTGCATATATATATGCAAAGGACATGAACAGACAATTTACAGAAAAGGAAATGCAAATGATTCTTAAGCCTGTGAAATGTGGCCCAACCTTACTTGCAAGAAAAGAAATGCATATTTAACTCATCCCTGTCATGCCCTTTTCACCTATCAGATGGGCAAAGCTCAGACATTCTGCTAAGCACTTCAATGGGACCTAACTCCCTGCAGCGCAACCTTGCAACAGCTCTCAAAATGATAAACGCACCTCCAGTCTGAGCCAGCAATTCCGCTGCGTCATCCTACTTTTGGCATCTTGAACCACCAAGCCACATCAGCTATTGTCAATCAGTAAATTCAAACCAGTTTACAAAGCTACTTCCCAGTGCCATATGAAAGTTCTGGCATGACCCAAGTCATTTGCTCTTGGCTACTAAATAAAGGCTAGCAGTACAAATCCACCCAGAAGGTACGGAACTGGTTTGTGGGACTGTGGCTCACAGTGTTGACGGTTCAAATCCAGCAGTTCTCCAGGAGCAAGCCTGGACTTCCTACTCCCACTAGGGCAGTGATGCGGTTGGTGGGGGGAGAAGAGTCATGTGAGTGAGCATGGGATTTGCAGTGACTCAATTTCTCAGGTAGCTTCTTAGCTGGGAACAGAATAGTTGAAATAGTTTAGGATCAGGCTTGGCTTTCTTCACTATTAAACTGATAAACCAACAGACTCCAACCTAAGCCAGTGAACTCATAGCATCCGTAGAGGACCAGTAAAACTGCTCTGCAGGGTGCCCCTTTAAGAGAGCAGATAGCTACATCTTTCTTCTTTTTTTTTTTTTTTTGTTAATTAGTCAATCTTTTTATTGGGGGAGGCTCCTACATTTTCTTTTTCAATGATTTTATTGGGGGCTCTGACAACTCTTATACCATTCAATATGTCATTTGTATCCAGCATATTTGTACACATGTTGCCGTATTCAATTCCAAATATTTTCCACTTGGATCCTTGGTATAAGCTCCTCTTTCCCCCTCCTTTTTTTTTAAGTGGGTCATTTTATTGGGGGCCGTCTTTCTCCTATGAAGCGACCCGTGAACTCGAAATACAGACTTTGAGGTCAGTTAGCTCAACACTCTCCCCGTTGATGTCCCAGAATACTTTCTTGGAGCCTTCCTGAACTCTACGTGCTGTCATTTACGACTTTACACCTGGGCACAATGGTTGGTTGGTAATTAATGAGGTGCATCGGATAGCCTGGTTTGGGAACATAGCTACCCAAGCAGGGGCTAATGATAAGAGTTGTGCAAGGTGCCTCTAGGTGCTGGGCGCTTGTTTCCTCATTTGCATCCATCTGATCCCAATGCTGTTAAGGTGCAAGGTGTGCTGGGTTCTTCACCATAACCCTAAAAGGAGACAACCAAAACCTAGGTCTTTCCCTTTAGGCTTGGCCCTTCAGCCACTGTGTGTTGTTATATAAAGAGACGTGCTTAGCAAGAGCAGTTGGAAGTCTTCTTCCCCACCATGGAGACACCAAACTTTAAAAATCTATGAAAATGCCATTACTAGATTGCTCATAGTGTAAAATGCAAGAATTCTCCACACGGGGCTCTGAAATCATTTTTTTTAAAAAAAACAGTTGTTGATATTCTCGTATCCACCCAGGCATGAGTTGTCAATGCGAAGGTGTCCAACAAGCCATGTGCTTCCTTACATAATACGTGGATGTTTCCTGGGAAATAGTCAAAGCCTGCCTTCAGGCCTTACAATGGTTTAATTAAAACAAACTCTATAATAGCATCTTGAATATATACTTCTTAGAGCTATCTGGGATCTGAGAAACACCTGAGCCTACCTACCATGAACTCATTTGACATTAAGGTTGACATTTTTTGGTAGGCAGACCCCAGTATCACAGCCATTGGCTTGTTACCGACTCATCGTGACTCCACAAGGCAGGCAAGAGGAGCACCTGTGAGTTTTTGTGACTGTGCTATGGGAGTAGCAAGCCCTGTCTTTCTCCCACACAGATTAAGGCACCATTCAACTCTTGCTGTTCCTCATAAAGGACATAGGTAACCTTGCCCTTGGGCAGAATGTCTTGGATTGTTGCTTGCTTGCTCTCCCTCTCTAGCCAGTCCAGCCAGAGGCAGTCACTCTAAAGCGGGAGGCCTAGGTGTGTCCTCGATAGGGGTCCCCGCAAACTACAGGGGCCATAACATACGAAGGAATCAAGCCCTAACAATCTCACCCTGACTGCCTTGGTGGGAAGGCCCTGGACATCTGGTAAGCGCTTCTCTCCAACAACGTACCTGTTCTAATGAGTCAAGGGCCCTCTCCCTCTTGTCACCAGTGACTGTGATACATTGATCTGTCACCAATCACGCTTCTGTGACTGTTTCTGTGTCGACCCAAGCTTGGTCTTTTGGTGAAGCCTTGTGTGCCATTTCCACCTCGTGTGAGTAGCCTCCCGCATCCGGGTGCTGTGTCTGCATCCTTGTATTGTCCTTGTGTCTTTTAAGACTTCACAAATCATCTACCTCAATTGTATTTGAGATGGGGGTCTCTTGTGTCCCCTAAGACAACACTTCAAGTCATTATTTTTGTACTCAACAATTTATTATTTTTCCCAGCAATTTAATTAGAGGCTCTTACAACATTAGAGCTCTTATAATATTCAACACATCATTTGTATTAAGCATATTTGAACACATGTTGCCATATTCACTTCCAAATAATTTCTACTTGGGCCCGTGGTATAAACTTCACTCCCCCCCCTTTTTTTTTTTAATAAATCATTTTATTAGGGGCTCATACAACTCCCATCACAATCCACACATACAACAATTGTACGCAGGCCACCTTTGCACACTTGTTGCCATCATCACTCTCAAAACATCCTCCCTCCAGTATTCAACAATTTAAAATTATTTCTCTAACCTCTCGGCCACTTGCCTGGCTCTCCCCACCCCTCTCTGTCCCCTGTACTTCTTACAGGATACTGTCTTCATCTTCACCCATGCTAATACCTGTCTACCCTCTAGCCCATCATCTCCCCTTCCCTCACGTTCCCTCCTAGCCCTAGTACCCATCCAAGTATGTTTCCATTTATATGAAAACCTTCACCTCAAGTTTTCTCTTTTACAACAGTGCTCCTACATACGACATGTCCTTTAGGGATGGGCTAACTTCCCTCAGCACAAGGACTTCCAAATCCACCTGTGTCTCAAGTTGCCTTCAAAGTGATTATGATTCCTGCCAACCACATGTGTTGCTGAATAGGCCTGTGCTCAACACACAAACTCCCTGCCCTGGAGCCAACTCTGGGGTCTCTCCCCGTAGGATAGACTAGGACTAATGCTGTGGGTTTAGAAACTCCGGCCTTTCTCCCCGAGAGCCGTTCGCTGGGGGTTTCCAACTGCTGGCCTTGGGTAACATGTAACCACGACATCACCACGGTTCCTTCAGACTTGTCTAGGGGGCTTCAGAAAGTTTGTGAAATGTTGGAATGAAAAGAAACTGACATTTTTCCATGACTTTTTCCAAGACCCCTGGCATTCCACAGGACTTTCAAGCCTGTGACTTTTCAGATGGGGCTTTTACTGTGGGTGAACGCATATTAGTAGTGAAGCACTTAATAACTTTTAAATAACAACAAAAAAGCAATCTCAGCATCCTGGCTTCCAAAACTTTGCCTCCAGAGGTGGGGTCTCTAGGGCTTTCCAACTGCCCAAACAGCTGCAGCAAGCCAGGTGGGGGGGTGGGGGGGGGCTGTTAATCTTCCTTATAGACATTCTGCTATCGTCAGCGATTTACAAAAGTTCCTGATCTCCCTTGAGCTTCCCCCAAACTGTGGCATTCATTTATCCATGCATGTATCCACTTGTTTGGTTTTGTTTTCCTTATTATACCAAGACCGGCAAGATTTACATCTCTGGATGCACGCTCAGGTCCAGGATGCTCTATCATGGTCATGGTCACTCATCCTGGAGACCCCTTCATCTCTCTCGCATTATAAGGATGTGTCCGCGTCCTTGTGATAACCATGGAACAGAAGCAATGGTGGGTAGGATCTAGGAGGTGTTCTGAGTCCAAAAGGGTGGGCTGGGACTGGGAGCAGGGGCTGCGGAAGAGGACCCGGGTGGTGTAGGCTCTGATGTCAGTGTCAGCTGATCTGCTCCATGACCCACTGTGTTATCCTCTGCACCCTTGAGTGCCTGACAGGCCCCTGGCCCTGGAAAACCCCTGACTGGCTCTGGTAAATGTTTAAGCATTTGGGGGGCGGGGGCAGGACAAGTGAGGAACATAGCTGTGGGGTGTTTAGGTTCAAGGAGCACAGAAAAGGAGACTTTAACCCCAGGAATGGGCAGTCCTCCAGTCCCCCACAGACAGCCATCGTCATCATGTTCTCAGAGGCCCCCGGGGTCTGCCTGAGTCAGCCTGCCAAGATCCCATCTCACAGCTCATTCCAAAAAACGAGACTGTGGACCCAAGAAACTGTCGCCTCACCTTTATTCTCATCTGAGTCACGAAGGACCAACCTGAGCAAAGGGCGGGTGGGGTGCTTGGGCTGATTCCTTTCCTGGCATTCGACTCTTCAGGGTAGACAGCTCTCTCACCCTGACACCCCTTTTGCCACCTCCTGGTGGGGCCACTTTACGAGTCTCTGCTCTCAGAGTCCATCTCGAACTCTCCTCGGTCATGGAGCCACTGAACCCTGCAGGTCAAGAGTGCCTCCTGGCCTAGCAAGTGGAAAGTCACCCAAGCCAAGGCAGCTGACTCATGTCAGATAGTAGTCATGCATGGACAATACCTGAGACCTCTCGAACAGGGCCACGGAGCTGCTTAACTAGGGCTGCCAACAGCTAGGGGCACTGAAGCTGAACCACCAACATCCCCCTTCATCACCATCACCTTCTTCACCACCAACTTCTACAGGTTCGGCTGGGATGAAGAGACTTGGACCTTGAAGAAGAACCAAGAAGAAGAGGGAGACAGCTGGAGGGATACCTGGGTCACGTCTGAGCTCTGTCAAAGAAGTCTATTCATGGACTTCTTTCACTTCAGAGAAAAATAAATCGCCACCTTCTTCAACTGCTGTCTCATACCAACCGCATGGAACTCCTCGCTGAAACATGAAGAAGCTTCCTCCAGATTCCCTCTGAGAAAACAAAGGCAGGCTCCCATCCTCCTCCAGGGGCTGACTCATGGGCACTGTCTGGGGAACCAAGACAAAAACCTTGCCTACCCCCGTGGCACCTTCCAGATTATTGTTGGTCTGTCAGAGGCTGTTCATGTGGCTATTGTGTTGAGTCTTCTCAGTATGAAAATCCTTTTGCTTGATGATCTTCTTGACCCAGGATCCCTGGTACCTTAGTGGCTAAACGCCCAGCTAAACCAAAAGTTCAAATCCTCCCTCGTTTCCCCCTACCCCAACCCCATCTTCCCCTTATCCTCCTCCCCTTATCCTTCCCCTTATCCCCCTTATCGCTACTCTCATTATTGGTCCTGAGAGGTTGATCTTTCCTGGGTTCCCTGTGTTTTCAGCTCTGATCTGTACCCGTGTTCTTGTTCTGGCCTTGCCGGATTTGTGAGGCAGAATTGGGGAAACCAATCACAATGATCAACATATAGCTCCCTTCCAGGAGGACAAGCAACAGAAAAGTGGGTAAAGGGAGACAGAGGTTAGTGTAAGATAGGAAAAACAAATTATAAATTACCAAGGGGTCATGAGGGAGAGAGGGATGGGAGAGAAGGGGATGAGCTGATACCAAGGGCTCAAGCAGAAAGAAAAAGTGTTGAAAATGAAGATGGCAAAAATATGTAGAGAGGTGCTTGACATAATGTATGGATTGTGATAAGAGCTGTAAGAGCCCCCAATAAAATGATTTTTTTTTTACTAGTTCAAATCCACGAGATGTGGCCGTGTGCTTGTGTAAAGATCACCACCTTAGAAACCTGGAGAGTAGGCTGAGCGCTGGTAGCCTAGTGGTTGTGTGCGGGACTGCGGCCCACAGGGTTGGGTGTTCAAATCCAGCAGCAGCTCTCCGGGAGGGAGCAAGGCTGGGCTTCCTACTTCCACCAGGGCAGTGATGCCACACACACCAAAAAAAACCCCAAAAATCTGAAGAGTCAACCCATTTCTAGTTTGTCCTATAGGGTCCCTATGAGTTGGATTTGATTGGACGACTCCTTCCCCAATCATGAAATTCTTTTCTGAGGACAGAAGACAGTTCTACCATCAACATGTGAAAAGGCCTCACTGTCCTCGCTTCTGAGGAACATTCTGGTTGTCTTCCACACGACTTACCTAGGAGTCTGGAAATACACGGTGTAGTCAGCACGCTTCAGCAACACCACCAGCGTGTCAAGGCATCAATGTGTCTCCTAATCACCTTCTTCGTGGTCCCGCTTTGGCAGGCAGGTGAGGGGATTGAAAATGGAACCTGGCTTATTTCCCACCACCCAATCCATTCGTACAGGCGCTGAGATGATGACAGTGAGGACGATGCTAGTGTTGAGAATGGTGCAGTGAATAATCCAGTGGAGCTGGACAAACGTTTTCCTGGTCAGTCGCCCCACCCTCACCTTTCAATGGCCGTTAACAACCTTGGAGGGGAGCAATTAATACATCCACCCTGCTCCTCCTGCCGTGCAGGGCAATCGACTTCATAGTGAATGAACCGAGAGGACAGGACAAAATTGCCTCTGGTGCTTTCAGAGACTGCACAACTCTTTCAAGGAGAAGAAAGCCTCTTCTTTTCCCTGTGGAGCGACTGGTGGTGTCCAACTCTCACCTTTCAGTTAACAACACAACAGGTCACCATCACACCACCAGGGACAATATTTGGGAACAACCAGGAGGCCCATCAATCAGGCCTTGCTTCAGAAATGATGCCATACCTGGACAACGGAACAATTACACAACTATGGAGGAGAACAGGGAAATGCACCACGCAAAGAACTCGCTTCAAGATATTTGAGTGACCAGGCAAGGGAAACGGGAATGGTTCAGGAGACGGGTAAGAGACAGAGACTACATATGGTTTTCTCTTTCTTGGCTTTGGAATTATAAGAATGAATTACCTTTTCCAAGATAAGTAAAGTACCAGTTTGACATGCAGAGATCTCTGATAACAGTCATTTATTTCATCGATATTCATCAAGGGCTTGCTGGGCACTCTGCCATGGGCTGGGAGCACAAAGAAGAAAGGCCTTCATTCAGCACTTGCCTTCATGAGGTGGTAGATGGGCACCGGGACAGGAAATTCATCAGCACTTAGACATCCATGGATAAGTGCCCCAAATGGAATCAGCACAGAACTTGATGGGATGCAGAAGAACGGTCACCAAGCCAGATGCAAAGTCCAGGCAGGCTTCCTGGAGGAGATGGCCTTTGTTGTTTGTTTCAACTTTAAAGAATGACCAGTGAGCCAGCAAGAGAAACCAAAAAAAAAAAAAAAGAGAGCTCAGGGAAGGGAAAACCATGGAAGCAAAGGTATTGACAGGTATGTTGAAAAAACAATCAAACTAAGAGCCAGCTGGGGCTGAGCCCCGGTGGCGTAGTGGTTGAGTGCAGGACTGTGGCCTGCTGGATTGGCGGTTTGAATCCAGCAGCAGCTCTCCAGGAGCAAGGCTGGGCCTCCCACTCCCACCAGAGGGCAGTGATGCCAAAAAAGAAAAGAAAAAGAAACAAAGAGCAAACTAAACAGAATTGCACCAAGGCAGGAGTTTGCATAAAAACCTAGAATTAGGATGGTGGAGTGGAAGGGGGGGAACCAATTGCAGGGATCTACATAAGGACAGCGGGGAAGTGGATGAAAGGACATATTGGAAAGAGTACAATATGAAAAAGTAATAATTTGTAAATTATTAAGGGCTCATGGGGGAGGGAAGAGGGGAGGGAAATATTGGGAACTGGTACTGGGGGCCTAAGTGGAGGGAGGATGTTTCAGAGGTGATGATGGCAACAGGTGTGCAGATGTGGTATGCATACAATTGATATATGTATTGATCGTGATGGGAGTTGTATGAGCTCCCAATAAAATGATTTATATTAAAAAAAAACTGAATGTCGCGGCAGGGGGGGCATTAAAAAAAAAACCTAGAATATGTTTCTCTTACCAAGAAACCAAGTCTAGACTGAAGAAAGGAAGTCTCCATTCAGGGACTTCAGATTGCTTTATTGTACTTCTCCTCAGAGGGTTGGCCAGAAATTGACCTGCTTGTCAACAACAACAACAACAAAAACATCAAACTCACTACCATCAAGTGGAGTCAGACTCAGGGTGATGCTATAGGACAGGGTAAAACTGCCCCTGTCATTTCTGAGGCTGTAACTCGTCGTTGTTATTATTATTATTAGCATCTAATTCACATATCATATCAAGGAGAATTGAACAATCATTACCACCATCAATTTTAGAACACTGCCCCTCCCCCCATGATTAAATCATCTTTAAAATTAGTTGTGTGATCACATCAATTCTAGTGCCACTTCCTCCCTCCTGCCTTCATTGTTGACTCCTGAAATCTCCTCGCCCTCCCTATCTCTCCCTCCTCCCCACCTCTACATCCCCTATAAACCCTCGCATCAGTTATTATCTCCATGCATCCATTCCTTCTGTGCTTCACAAGCTGTAAAACCCAATAGAAGCACACAAAAACAAAATAAAGTCATAAAGATAAAAATACAGGTAGTGAGTAAGAAAGAAAAGGCTGCCCCCAGGAAAGAAGTTTTTTATCCTGGAACAAGAGATACTTATACCTAGAACAAATTCAGGTTGGGTCAGTAGAGTACCAAGTATCAAGTACCAAGTATCAAGTTCAATCCAGCAAAATCAAAATTACAATGGTCTCTGTCTGACATTAAGACCACTGGAGACTCTTGCCCGTGGCGAGTGGGCATCTGCCAGTGGCTTAATCTAAGTAGTAACTCTGCTGATGGATTTTGGGCCCCCACTGTCTTCCACTGCCACTGCCACTGTTCATAATTTTAGCTCTGATACTTTTCCTTTCATTTGATTAGAATTTTATTACTGTCCTCACTGGATCACACAAGCTGATGTGCTCCTTCCATGAGGATTTAGTTGGCTCCCTGCTGAGATGGCTGTCTGTGTGCATACAAGCCTCTAAGATCCCAGACGCTGTTCCAATTGATAGCCAGGCACCATCCACTTTCTTCACCACACTTTTCAGTAGCCCCCTCATCTTCAGTGATCAGTTCGTGGAGGTGAGTATCGAGCTATCGAAACTAACTATTCTTGGATTCGGGCTGGAGTTAAGTGGGAGCCCAGAATCCATCTGCTTGTCCCTGGGTTAGGCATGACTCACGTCTCCTTTGGAGGTCATAATATGACAAAATCAAAACCCCATGAGACCAACGACATCAATAACAGCAACAAACCAGTCAGCAAACAAAGAGAAACAATCAAAATAAAGGCAGGAAAATAAAAACCCACAGAAACAAAAAAGCACAATATTGTTCATCATTCCCCTGGTGTATAAGTGATAATATATTCAAATTTCTCAAGACACAGCCCTCCAGTCACTGTAAGGATGAGAAATCTATGTGAGTACATTTCTACCTTGAGCTGAAATCCAGGAGCTGTTGTCCTACACATTTAGATCTCCCATTCAAGTGCATTCTATTTACCCTAAGTATGGGGAATTGGTGCAGGGGGTAACCTTCTGGATGAAGTCTTCTGAGGGCAGATCCCTTCCCAACAGATAGAAACCTGTCCTGTCACCGCGAGGGGGGCATCAAGGTACGAAAGAGATGTTGGCTTCCTTTCCATTGGACACCCACCAAGACAGGGTGAGGCTGTAACTTTTTATGGAAGTAGAAACCCCCACCTCTCTCCCAAGGAGCAGGGGATGGTTTCAAACTGCTGCCTTCGAGGTTCTCAACCCAACAAGTAACCTGTGGTAAATGGATGTTCCTCCGTACCATCAGGGCTTCTTCTCAACAACTCCCCAAGCCCTAACCATCTCACTGCCCTTGAGTCCCTGTGGACTCCCATCGACCCCACCGGGTTTCCGAAGCAGTCACTGCTTCGGAAGAAGAAGTAGGAGTAGGCTTTCTCCCTCAGAGCTGCGGGTGGTTTCGAACCGCCGACCACTACGCGAATTGCAGTACCTGTTGAAATGACCCAAGTGCGGCACATTCATCCAATGAGGCATTTCTTACTTTGGAGAGCTCTGGAGTCCTCTCTGGTGTCCCTGGGCTGCCCAAGTGGCTTTCTCCTTCAGCTGCTAACAGAAAGGTTACAGGTTGGAGTCCACCAGAGGCCCCTCAGAAAACAGGCAAGGTGACCCGCTTTGAAAAGGGAATCACTGAATACTTTGGACAGCACAGGTCCACACTGACACGCATGGGGTGGCCACCGGATGGTTTGGTTGAGGTGATATCCTGACGTTGAGGACTTCGTGTCTGCTGCATGCTCAGCATGGAAACATTTTTTTTTCCCCAAAGGCTGAGGGTCGTGAAACAAGCGCAGTGGGATGGAAACGGAATCTGAGTGTAGGACATAAGGCTGCTCTGGGGCTGTTCCTGATACACTTCTGTGCGTTTTGGAAGTATCCCAGCATCAATGACAGTCAGCCAAAGAAGGGCACCCAAGGGCTTCGCAGACTGGAGGGAAGAAGGGGATTACTCTGTTTTCTAAACACAAGGGATTGTTTGGAGAAGGTGGTGTGTGTGTGTGTGTGTGTGTGTGTGTGTGTGCTCTGAAGAGAGCGAGTAGGGGCACGGGGTGAGGGCAGGGAGAATGTGAAGGTATGAAGTGTGCAAGTGTTTATTTTATAGCTCTCTGACAAACTCTTTCTAGGCACTTCCTCTCCCCACCACCTCCCCCCCACTCCCCCCACCCCCCAGGACAACAGGTGATGGAATCCAGGCAGTGTTGAGGAAAGAACCACACCTGAATGAACTCAGAACAAATGGTAGCTGAGCCCAAGCTGGGAGTACAGCTATCTCTTTACTCTCCATTCTCCCCCTTCCAGGCACAACACACGCAATGGCGCCCACCCAGAGCAACAGCCAAGCCCATCAAGAGGATTGTGACCCAGAGTGACCGCCAAGGACAGGGTAGACCTGTTCCTGTGGGCTGTGACGTCGGCAGAGGTGTCCTGGGGACACGCACACTGGGCTGCGTCAAACCCAACAGCACACCAGGAACACAGATGAGTCTATCTGCTCCTGTC
The DNA here is from genome assembly GCA_004026705.1 of Nesogale talazaci. Taxonomy (NCBI): domain Eukaryota; kingdom Metazoa; phylum Chordata; class Mammalia; order Afrosoricida; family Tenrecidae; genus Nesogale; species Nesogale talazaci. Next base: position 219,794 of record PVJH01000295.1, on the reverse strand, counting down.
AAGACTTACAGCCCAGAAGCCCCAGGGGAGCAGAGCTGCAGGGCCGGATAGGGTAGCCATGATCACCTGGAATAAACTGGATGAGAGTGAGCTTGTTTGGGGAACCTTGACGGAAACAGGTTGCCTTCTTTTGATGATCAGCCTAACATTTCCTGCGCCCCTCAGGCATCTGCAGGCTCTCCTGCCGTCTGTTTTGACAGTGATGATGGAACAACACAGCTTTGCAACTTGTTTGCTCAGAGCTGTGGGAATATCCAGGGAGTGTGGCTGGCTGAGACCGTTTGCTTCCTGCCTCCCTCCCTGGCTGAGATTGCACGTCGTCCTCTTGCTCAGAAGGGAAGCACAGCACGGAGCACAGAGTGCGGGGACTGGGCTCCCAAAGTCACCCAATGAGGTTAGGGGTTGACTGTGCGACAGGACTTTACATATTTATCAATAGCCCAACATGTCTTTAACCAGGCAAAGAACCTGCTCTCTGGCACAAGGAGGCAAGAAAAAGGAAGGGCATGGATATTGAGTGCATTTAGTCTCCTTTGTTTATTGGTTCACTTCCTCCTTCTGTAATTTAACAGATGCTTATCGAGTCTTTTACTCTATGCCATAGGGCTTGGGATTGGATAAAGTTTGGTGAGTAAAACAGACAAATCAGAACACCTGGAAGTCAACAGGTTGAAGCACAATTAAAATTGTGACCAGGGCTATACGGTGGAAATGCAGGAAAAGCTACCTTATTTTTCAAACTGTTTTATTGGCATATAATTCATATGTCATCCAACCCAATAGTTCGATTGCATCAAGAGAAGTTGTACAATCATCATCACAGTCAGTTTTAGAACATTCTGTTTGTTCTTGTACTTCTCATTATTAGCTTCCCTCTTTCCTCCAACCTCCTCCCCCCCTGCCTTGGTTCCCAAGGAACCAGTTACTCTCTCCATAGATTTACCGCTCCTGGATTTCATATACAGAAAAAGAATTTAAAAAAAAAAAGACAATAGCGAATTAAAACAGATAAGACTTCCAAAGGGAAAAAAATAGGAAACCTTTAAAAAAAATAAAAAATTTTACATGGATCACAGGGGGTTCACATGAAAGGGTGCTTGCTAATCTTTAACCTAACGTTGTGTGCAACAATCCACTTTCCAAGACATAAAGCACAATAGTAAAGTTGTGCACATCAATGGTCTCTGATTAGAGGGGATTGCCTGGGGCTTAATTCACAAGTATTTGCCCTTCAATTTTATTTCTAATCATCTTACTAGGGGCTCATACAACTCTTATCACAATCCATACATCAGTCCATGGTGTGTCGAGCATATTTGTACCTCCGTTGCCCTCATCAATTTCAAAGCATTTGTCTTCTATTTAAGCCCTTGGCATCAGCTCCTCATTTTCCCCTCCCTTCCTGCTCTCCCCTCCCTCATGAACCCTTGATAATTTACAAATTTATCATATCTGACGAGATTGAGTGTGTTGAGGGTGGTATGGCCATAGACTGTCATATCTTACATTGTCCAATGTCTCCCTTCATTCACTTCCCAGTTGTCCATCGCCCAGTGAAGAGGTTATATGTAGATCCTTATAATCGGTTTCCCCTTTCGACCTCACCTTCTCTCCAGTCTCCCAGTATTGCCACTCTCACCACTTGTCTTGAAGGGATCGTCTTTCCTGGAGTCCCTGTGTTTCGCACTCCTATCAGCTCATCAGCATCACTGTCAGCAACATCAGCACCATGGTTACTATCATTATCATCACTCCTACCCCCACTGTCAACATCATCATCATCTTTGCCAGTGCTTCTCCACCACCACCATCACCTCCACCACCGTCACCTCCACCACCATCACTCCACCACCTCCTCCACCACCACCATCACCACAACCACCATCACCTCCACCACCATCACCTCCACCACCTCCTCCACCACCACCATCTCCTCCACCACCACCACCACCTCCACCCTCCACCTCCACCATCACCACTACTGTATCATCATCATTTGGGGTGGGGGGGCATCACTGGCCTCAGGTGGTGGGAGTAGGAGGCCCAGCCTTTGCTCCATGGCGCTGGAATCGAACATCCATCCCAGTGGGCCGCAGTCCCGCGCACAACCACTACGCCACTGAGGCTCAGCCCCATCTTTTTTATTTATTTTTATTATTTTTTTTTTTGTATCATCATCATCAAACCAGAGTAGGCACTGTTCTGAGGCCTTTAGCCTTAAATCATTCAGTTCTCACACGGAGGATCTGAGAGAAAACGGAACAGAAGCTCAAAGAAGTTACACCATCTCCCCAGGGTACACAGGACAGAAGTAGGTGTGCAATGACCACAACATCCTGAGGCCAGCTGCTCCCCTCTCATCTCAGTGGCCCTCAGCTAGTGTGTACATGACCAGTGCCCATCTCTTCCTGTAGGCGTTTTAATGACGTTAAAAATGCCAGCATCACCCCCCAAGCCTCTGGCAGTGTGGGCTGGGGGCTGGGGGGTAAAGCCCAAAAGGTCAAGGACACAGCGGAGCATGTGGGATCCTGGGCCAGGCAGGGCCATTCAGGGAGTCCCGCCCACAGGCCTGGTTTTAGTCTTTGCCCTTAGAATGCCTGTCTCCAGTCCCGATGCTGGAAACCATCAGCAGAGGTGGCGATCACCTTTGAATATAGCATTAAGGTGGATTATGATGGCTTTTATTGCTCCGGTTGATAACCGGGGGCCAGGTTACATGGTAATCACAACTCTCCACCTGCGCCGTGTGCAAGCATTCTCAGCAATCCTCAGGAAGGATCCAGGAAGTATTTCGATTTCCATAAACAATGAGAGCACACAGTTCTCTGCATCTCCCCTCAAGTCTGGGACTGTTCTCACTGCCATTCTGTTTAGCCTACTGACTCTTAATGACCCGATAGAAGAGCCCCCTGTAGATTTCCAAGGCTGTAACTCTTTACAGGAATAGAAAGCCTCGTCTTTCGCCCTCAGAGAGCCTGGTGGTTTCAAACTGCCAACCTTGCACTTAGCAGCCCAACTCATAACCACTATGCCACCAAGGTCCCATGGGAAAAAACAAAAGACCATCATTCACTCACAACGGCTAGAATGACTTGCGGAGTCTACCTCTATTTGTACAGCCTCTTGTTTGTAACGGCTTTAAAATTGTCGTTTTAGAGGGCGCCTGTTTTCAAATGTGCAGAGCCTGTTTGTGGGTGTTTACGGAGCCTGTGGCTACTGACAGAGGTGACTGTTCTACGGAGCTGGCAGACGCTGCACTTGTTTGCAAAGCTCTGGAAGGGGATGGGTCTGCCGCTGAGACGCTTGGTTTCTAGCTGTGCTGTTCTCCCGGAGGTCACTGGAGTCGTGTCTGACACACAGACTCTGTGTGTCCGGTGTGGTGTGGGGAGTGTCACAAGACACAGAAAAAGAATGCAAGGGCATCGGAGACTTGAGGAGCAGGAGTGCTAGGGGTGATAGAAACATTTTAGAAATGGAGACATGGTGATCCATGTGAGCTCCTGGTGAACGTAGTTATGGGCACAGAATTGTACCTCTGAAGAACGTTGAAATGGCAAATGTCCTCTTGCCTCTGAGTCCATTGCTAGCAGAAAGTCTCCTCGGAGGCTGGTTTTTCTTGACAGCTGTCATCTTCACAGGAACCCTACTGGCATGGTAGTGGGTTACGCTTTGGGCTGAGAACCTGTGAGAGGACCAGCCCCTAGCACATCATCACGGGTCCGGTAGGCGCAATTGTACAGCGATAATTAAAGATTACATGTAAAGTCGTAGAAATTGTGAGAGAGAGAGAGATAATGGCATCAGACACATGTCATGGTGGCATGCTCACTTCCTGGGCGGCCTTGATCTCAACAGCCAGATCCACGCACAGTGCGGGCAGAAAGCCAGGACTCAGAGAGATGGGGAGCTCCGGAGGGGGCTGGAGCTGGAGAGAGTTCATTGCTCATCAAGGTGAAATCTACGTCATGGGGATGCTTTACAGGTGACCACACGTCGCAGGAAGAGGCCATACAACAGACATACATATCACAGGAAGGGGATGAGCTAGGGGTGTACACGTAACAGCAAGGGGAGGAACTAGGGCTATCCATGTGACAAGAAGGGTGAACCGTAGACCCAGTATGGCAGCCTAATCTTGATCATCCTTGGGTGGGCTTGACCGCCCTGGCTCGCGTATAAGGAAGTAGTCTACTACTCTCCTTATCCGCAGGGAGTGGGCCCCTCTTAGTGGGGCAGACTACACCGTCTGATTACTCTAGATGGCTGATAGGGAGAATTCTCCCTTTGGGAGAATAGCTGCTGATCCACCTTTTGTTGACCTCCAAGTGTATAGTCACATGCCAGTTGCAGCAGGCAGCTTAAGGTTGGCGTATATTGGGGGAGACAGCTTGGGAGAAATCTTTGCATTTTCCCCCAGATTGCCACGGCAGCCATTCAAAACCATCAGCTGACTGGAAGGAATGAGGTAGTTTGTTAATCTTTATAAAAGCAAATCATAGGCCTTTTCTCCACCCCCTACCCCATAGCACCACTGGGTGGGGTCAAACTACTACCCTTTCTTATTTAAGTGACTATTTACAGGGTCAAGTGATTTCCCATCCAACAATTCATATGCGTTTTGTTTTCTGGTATGGATGGCAGGCCCTATACCTGAGTTTACCTTTCTCATTCATCCTTTTTCCTACCCACCTCCCTACCTCTGACCTTAATCCCAGGCAAATGCCCTTTGGATCTTAAAGAATTGTCTGTTCTAAAGGTTGCATAGTCCCTTGCTGTTAGCTAAAAGTAACCATATTTTAAGCGGGACACCATGAAAAGAAAATTTCTAACTTCTTTCTTAATAGTTTCTGTGCACAGGTAGAGACCTTGTGCCATCTTATAACAAGACTGGAACACTTCAATTTTGATAAAGGACTTGTGGGCTTTGGAATATTGAATCTCTATGTATTGTACTAAAATCACTACTAGTTAGTCAATTAGCATCAAGAGTGACCTTATGGGGCAAAGTGGAGTGGATCTTCTGGGTGATTTTGAGGCTATCGATTTTTTAAAATCATTTTATTGGGGGCTTTTACAGTTCTTATCACAATCCATTCATCTATCCATTGTGTCAAGTACATTTGTTTGTGCCATAGTCCTCGTTTCGGCAGCACATATACATTTTTTTGTGCCATCATCATTTTCAAAACATTTTCTTTCTTTTTTCTAAGATACTTTTATTGGGAGCCCTTGTATCTCTTATCACAATCCACACATTCATCCAGTGCATCAAGCACATTTGCACATATGCTGCCATCATTTTCTTTTTTAAAAAAAAATCATTTTATTGGGAGCTCATGCAAATCCCATCACAATCCATCCATCCATCCATCCATTGTATGCAAAACACATCTGTACACTTGTTGCCATCATCATTCTCCAAACTAAGCCCCTGGTATCAACTCCTCCCCTTTCTCCCACCACTTTCCCCTTCCCCTCCTGGTACTTTCAGTATTGATCCCGAACTGGATATCTGTTCCGGATTCCCTGTTATGGCAGTCACCTAATCTGGTGTCACTTTGAGAATTGAGAGTGTGGGTGTGGAGTCTGGACTATCAATCTGGAGATGGCCAATGGGACCTAAGTGTGGGCATGGCCATCTCCTGAGAATTTTGGGAAATGTGGTCGGTCATTCCTTCTTGGAGGAGGAGACACTGTCTTTTTCAGTTGATTTCCTGGGAGACCCTGGACTGAGGAGGCTGGCTTCCTGCAAGACATCCCTGAGGAGAAGCCACATAGACCTGCCCTGATGCAGCCAGAAACTTGAACCTAGAGAGGCCACGTGGAGCCTCTTGTCAGCACTGAGATGCTTCCACACCACTGGATCCCAAGACTTTCTGCCCGCTGGCTTGTGATCATCCTGCATTTGATATCGTTGCTTGTGTTTCCTGAGTCTGAAGAGGACTTATAGCTTGGTAAGGGACATAGGGGTTAATATCAAACTTATGACCTTGGACTGGGTTGGGATGCTTCCCCCCCCCCTTTTTTTTAATCATTTGGAGGGGGAGGGCTCGTACATCACTTATCACAATCCATCCATACATACACTGTGCCAAGCACCTTCGCATGCTGTCATCGTTCTCAAAAACATTTGATTTTCTACTTGAGCCCTTGACACCAGCTTTTCAACTTTTCCCAAGATGCTTTCTTAATGTACAATTAGTTTTTCTATAAAACTCTGTCTTATACCCATGAGTGTTTCTGAATTTGTTTCTCTGGTCTACCCAGACTAACATGCCTGTGTTGTGCGCTCTTATCTGTACCCATGTACATGCTCTGATCTAGCTAGATTTGTAGGCAGAATTGGGGTCATGGGTGGGGGAGGGGGAGGAAGGGGAAGTGTAAAAGTACTAGAAGAATGTTGTATGTTTTATCAGTGGAATGTGTTTCACCAGAGCTAACTGCACCTGACTGGCTCATCTCTTCCTGTGATCCGTCTGTAAGTGGATTGACTACAGATGGGCTTTGGGTCTCTACTCCATACTCCCCTTCATTGACATTGATAGGATTTTTTGTTCTGAGTCTATGATGCCTGATACCGATACCTGATCCTATCACCACCTGCTGATCTCACAGGCTGATGTGCTTCTTCCATGTGGCCTTTGTAGCTTATCAGCTAGATGGCTGCTTATTTGTCTTCAAGTCTTTAAGACCCAGACACTAGATCTTTTGATAGTCTGGCAGCATCAGCTTTCTTCACCACATTTGCTTCCATCCCCATTTTGTCTTCAGCAATCCTGTTGGGAAGGTGAGCAGCACAGAACGCTAGGTTATAAGAACCAAGTGTTCTTGTGTTGTACTTGAATAGAGGCCTAATACCTGTCAGCTACTTAATACTTAAAATATAAGTATATGTAAATAGATCTATTTCCCTATCAATATCTATAAACATACTTACATGTGTACATGTCGGTATTTAGACCTCTGTAAGTGTCCTTTGAGTTGTACATTTTTTTTAATTAAAAAAAACTTTTTTAAGGCATCACTGCCCTGGTGGTGGGAGTAGGAGGCCCAGTCTTTGCTCCTGTGAGCGGGAATTGAATCTCCATCCCAGTGGGCCGCAGTCCCACGCACAGCCACTATACCACCGGGGCTCAGCCGAGCTTGTACATTTTTATGAGAGCAAAAAATCTTATACTTTTCCTAGAGAGCTGGTGGCCTCAAATATTGCGATTAACAGTCAGACACATTAGCCATTCGCTACCCCAAACGTAAGGGTTCCTTATTTATTGTATCTAACCAAATGTCAAACTCAATACCATCAAACTGATGCCAACTCATATTAGCTCAATAGGACAGGGTAGAACTGTCCCTATGAGTTTCCAAGACTGTAATTATTTATAGGAGTAAACAGGCCTGTTTTTCTCCCCAAAAACTAGTGGGTAGTTTCAAATTGCTGGCCTTGAATCTCAAAGCCCAATCAATTCATAATCCCTACATCACTGGGGTTCCTAACATTTATTGTACAATAATTCTTATTTCTGCTCCCCTTTTTAAGACAACAAATTAGAGTTACCTGTTATCCAGTAACTAATAAAGTTGCAGAGATAATGGGAGAAAATTCTAAGTTCATGTCATTTGCACTCTTAAATTATATCTTTGGGCTGAGCCCCGGTGGGGTAGTGGTTGTGCGCGGGACTGCAGCCCACTGGGACGGAGGTTCAATTCCAGCAGTGGGGCTGGACCTCCTACTCCCACCACCAGAGAGCAGTGATGCCCCCATATATATGTATGTATGTATGTATGTATGTATGTGTGTATATATATCTCTCTCTTTGGATCATAGGACATCATGTGAATTATAACTTGACCTTAATATTTAGGACAACACAAACTACTTCAAATAAGACCAATGTGCACTTCCTCTATCTCAGGACAGCTAACACTACATTCAAAGATCCTGATTTGTTTTTTGATCATCTTATTGGTTGGAGACCCATACAACTCTTATCACAATCCATCCATCCACCCATGTGTCAAGCATATTTGTACATTTGTTGCCCTCATCATTATCAAAAATCCTGATTATTTTCTATGTACAAGCAGAGTGAAGAATGGCATATCGCATATGTTCTGCGTCACAAAGACTAAAGCTGATTGGGAAAAGCTGGTGCCAATTTTGGAATCAAATACACCTGGGACAAATATAGCCAAAAAGAAGACTAATATCTGAGGCACCAAAATGTGTGTTGGCCAGTATCATTGGTCACCATGTACAAGTTAGCAAGTGTTTCTAGGCCTGAGGGGGACCAAGGGCTGCAGTCTCAGAGTTCTGTCTGCTCAGCTTAGCCATCTTTATGACTGAGGGTTTTGTTCCCCTTATATCTCCTATTTTGTCCAGGACCTTCTATGGGAGCAATGCAGCACTACAAAGCTTTCAGTTCATAAGTGAACACCAGCCTTTGTGTCACCTAGGGACACTGATTGACCATAGTTTTTTTTTAAAAAGAGGAGAAGGAGAAAGAGGAAGAGAGGAGTGTGTTAGGCAGGGTTCTCTAGAAAAACAAAACCAGGACACTTAGAATTATATATATATTACATATTTGAGTAAAAGCCAACCTGAAAATCAGCTGAGGTACCTAATTTTACCACAAACAGCATAAAGATGTCCTGAAAAACTCAATTTATACATCAGTGTATACAGTGTGTGTGTGTTCACATTATCTATCTATCTATCTATCTATCTATCTATCTATCTATCTATCTATAGGTTTGTACAGCAAGAAGGAATATTATAGTAATTAGTCCACACACCACTACAGAGGACTCAGTTCAACTCACTTTCATGCAACAGTTAATATACTGGAAGTCCTTCAACTCATGCTGACTGCTCTGTCCATGGTCAAGGAGACATTCATCTAAGTTTTCCTTCAGGCAAGGCAGGCAGAGTCTGCCTGCATGCAGCAGACAGCAGGGCAGGTCAGCAACAGTCAGTAGCATGGGAGTTTAGTGAGGCAGGCCCTGAGGAGATCTGAACTCAAGCATGAGGCTGACAGGATACACCAGCCTGCACACACCAGCACTTCACACCAGTGAAGAAGCAGGTCTCAAAGGAGCCTCTCGCTCTAGTGGCTTAACCCAGAGGTAGTGTAGCACACAGGTTGAGGCAGAGAACTAGCTAAACAGCAACATGATGGTCTTATCACCAGGGAGCAAGAGTGAGATGGAATGATGGCTGTCTTCACAAGTCCCTATTGGCCTACTTGGCACAATAAACTTACCACAAGGAGAAAGGAGAGAGAAAGAGGAGAAGGAGCAGACAGCCTCTGCTTGGAAGAGGTTTTCCATACAGTGGTATGGTAGTATGGAATATATAGCAGGACCATAAGACCACCCTGAGGACAATCCAAGAGGAAACAGGGTCTCGGGGAATATGAGCAGGGTCAGTCACCTGGGTTCCCCCCCATGTATCTGTTTTCCAACAGGACTGGAGCACAGCAGCTCCACTTCATCCAGCCCCTCCCAGGCCATACCCCACCCCAACCCTGGGCCCACAGCCTTCGATCTGAATATCCTCACCACCCTGCATTCCAGATCATACAACTCCCCATGGATCTCCATCATTAAAATCCCTTTCTCACCAGTCCTGAGCCTAGCTAACCCTCAAGGCAAAAGGGGAACCGAAAAGCAATTTGCAACAAATCCATGGCCTCTTGGAAGAAGAACTTATACTCTGGCAGCAGGCATGCCTTCTTCACCAATGGCAAGCTCCTGATGGTTGGATTTGGGGCTCGGTGGCAGACAGCAGCCTTGAACAAGGTGCATGACAGTCCTGGCTGCCCAAGAAGAAAGCTTGTAGGTGTGCCTGATTTTGCAACAGCTGTAGTCTGACTGAATCTTTCTTTGGAATCAAATCCTATTTTCCAAGTGACTCATGGGCCCATTTCAGAACAAGGATGCACCTGGAATGAGAAGCAGTTTCAGTCTCCGTAGAAGTTGAAGGACAATTCAGTTGGCCTCAGCCAGGGATGTTTAATGATGGTAGACTACTGCTTCTCGTTGAGTCTGCCTTTCTCTAACGATGTCTGTGGGTCTTCTTAAGCCCCAGCTTGGTTCTGCTTCAGTCCAGGTAGTTGAGGGCAGGTTGTAATCTAGTCCTTGGGTCAGGAGGCTGATCCCATTCTCTCCAGGTTCCGTTTCGCCTCTGGCACCAGTTTGCATCCTGTCTCAGCAAAGAGTTCTCCCTTTTTCTGAGAGATCAGGTACAAACCACAGTGGCTAATACTTTGCTTTTCTAGTCTGGGAGCAGGAATGGGGCAATTTGATCCACTTCTGAGATGACAAATACCATCTGTGTGCTGTGCCCTCTGCTCCATCTCTTTGGTCCTTGCTCCTGAATTTCTGGTCTATGTCCCCAAGGCCCTCTGGGCTTCTTCACCCAGGAGACCTAGAGCCCCAAGGTGAACCACCAAGACTCAGCAACTTAACCCCTAGGTATAGAGTCAAGAGAATTGAAAGGAGGTAGCTGAGCCCTGGTGGCGCAGTGGTTGTGTGCGGGACCACGGCTCACAAGGTTGATGGGTCAAATCCAGCAGCAGCTCTTCAGGAGCAAGGCTGTGCTTCCTACTCCCACCAGGGCAGTGATTCAGGGAGCGGGGGAAAAAAGAAAGAAAGTAAGTATTCCAAGAAATACTGATAACTAGTTCAGCATTTTTTGGCATAGTTCAAAGAGGGAAACAATTCAAGTGTCCACCACCACCAGATAAATAGATAAGCAAAATGTGGTGTGTCCATGCAATACAATATGGTGCTGCAAAAAAAAAAAAGAGAGAGAGAGAGAGAGAAATGATGTCCCAATACATGCTGTCACAAGGGTGGGCCTTGAGAACATATGCTCACCTACCCACTCACTCACTCCCATTGGATGAATGCCAACTCATGGTGAGCCTCTAGGACAAGGTAGAAAAATGCCCCTGAGGTTTCTGAAACAGTAACTCTTTAGAGGACTAGAAAGCCCCATCTTTCTCCTGGAGGGCAGCTGGTCGTTTCGAACTGTTGATCTTGGGGATTCCAGCCAAGTCCGAAACCACTATGCTAGCAAGGGCTCCTTTTCTGCTGACTGAAAGAAATTGATTCGTAGAAGCAGAAAGGAAGATTAGAGGTTACAGGAGCTGGGCGAGGTGGGGTCGGACGGGATTGCTTCATGAGTACAGAGTTTCTGTTTGAGGTGTTGAAAAACTGTTAGAAACAAATAATGGTGGTAGTTGCACAACGTGGTGCATGTAATGGATGTCCCTGAACTGTATGTGCACCGGTAACTGCCTCCTCCCTTTGGAGAATAAAATAGTTTACAAAACGAATAGCTTAGACCAGTCAGGGTCTGCATCTACCCCGAGAACTAGTTGGTGCCAGGTAACGTTACCAACCCTTCCCATCAGGGCCACAATAGATGGAGCAGGAGAGTATGGAAGACAACCATGACGCATACATATTTCAAATTCTTAAAATGTCCAGTTTGATTGAACTAGTTGAGGCTACATGACTCCCCAGAACTGCTGTCTTGGGGTGCCCTTTAGTCTCCTCATTGAAATTAACCCAAGGTCACCCTTGAGTGAAATAACAGATTGGCACACAACTAGTGAGGGCTGAGTTCCAACAAGAAACCATCTTTTGTTTGTTTTTGTTTTTGTTTTTTGGGGGCGTCACTGCTCTCCAGTGGTAGGAGTAGGAGGCCCAGCCCCACTGCTGGAGTTGAACCTCCGTCCCAGTGGGCCGCAGTCCCACGCATAACCACTACGCCACCGGGGCTCAGCCCTGAAACCATCTATGTGAGGCCAAAAGGTCAACAACTACTGGGGAGTGAAAGATAACAGAGCAAGAAACTAGAATTCAGGAAAAGGAGGCACCAAAACACCATTAAAAAGAAGGCTGAGGGCTGAGCCCCGGTGGCGTCGTGGTTGTGCGCGGGACTGCGGGCCACTGGGATGGAGGTTCAATTCCGGCTCCCAGGAGCAAAGACTGGGCCTCCTACTCCCACCACCTGAGGGCAGTGATGCCTTAAAAAAATAAAAATAAAAAAAAGAAGGCTGACTGGCTAAGCCCCGGTGACGGAAGAGGTTGAGTGCGGGACTGTGGCCTGTGGACTTGGCAGTTCAATTCCAGCAGCAGCTCTCAGGAGCAGCACTGGGTAGCACCCACGACCACCAAGGCAGTGACGTCCCCCCCCCAAAAAAAAACAATAAAAATATAAAAAGGCTGACACAATCAATGAGCAATTTGTGTGGAAATTGTCAAACAGGAATCAAATATTTACCCTGCAAACTTTCACCAAAAGCACATGCTAAAAATAGTTTTTAAAATGTCTAAGATGACAATACTTTTAGTATACATATTTTACTACATTTTGAAAAAATTATCTCCAGATGACATCATCATCTTTGGCCTATCTATTGGACTCTCCCTCTGCCTTACTCTGAACTTTGCAATCTGTCTGGTGGTCATTGAAGATGGATTCTTTCTCTATGCGCCCTGTTCATCCTCCCTACAAACCCCACCAAGTCCACTGCCATAGCAACTCTGCAGGACAGGGTGGAACTGCTCATAAGGTTTTCAAGGCTGTAAATCCTCACAGGAGCACACTGTTGCATCGCTCTCCTGCAGAGCAGCTCGTGGATTTGAACTCCCAACCTTTGGGTTTAGCAGCTAAAAGCGTGAACCACTATACTACCAGGACACCTTTAATCCTACCTTGGGATGGTCCTTACCTCCCAATTCTGCTGACTGCCCAGAGTCCAGCACTCATCTTTCACCAAGATCAGGCATTGACCCATTGTCACAGCCCCCCAGGACCAGTCGGTTATCAGTGGACAAATACGATTTATGGGACATTGCAAATATTCACCTCACTAAGAACATCTTAAAATTAATTAACTAATAGAAAAAGAACATCCTGCAGAGGGCAGGGTACATAGAAGCCAAGCTTCCCAGGAGCTTTGAGTTATTCCTGTGTTCGGGTTGATAGCTGGCTGATTCAAGTGCTTCTCTGCTGCTTTGCTGTTTTGTTTTGAAATATCGACTTTAACCCACGAGCACGCAATGTTCATATCCGTCTATTGGGAGAAAACTAGAACATGCACAAAGACATTACCCATAAAAGAAAAAAAAAACCGCTCAGATCCCCCATCATGATCTCCACTCCACCCTGCTGAAAGCAAACAAAAACAGCCTTTATTAACATTTTAGGGAACCCTGATGGTTAAAACACTCAGCTACTAACTCAAAAGTCTGGTTCAAGCCCACCAGCCAACCCATAGGAGAAAGCGGAGACTGGGTGCTGCTGTCAAGATTTCCAGCCTTAGAGACCCTAGCAGCAGTTTCATTCTGTCACACAGGATCGAAGGAGCGGACATCAACATCAATGGGTTTGTTGTGTGTGCATCGGTTAACATTCTGGTGCTTTTCTTTAAAGGCACTTCCTTTTCCTATTTGAATGCTTTATTTATGTGTGGTTGTTTGTGTGTGTGTGTGTGTGTATGTGTGTGTGTGTGTGTGGTATCACTGCCCTGGTGGGAGTAGGAAGCCCACCCTTGCTCCTGGAGAGCTGCTGCTGGATTTGAACCGTCAACCCTGTGGGCCGCAGTCCCGCACACAACCATTGCGCCACCAAGGCTCAGCCTGAGTGCTTTATTTTGAAAGCACTCCTCTCGTCCCTGCTGAAGAAGTCAGTGATGCCAACTGAAAGGTCAGCAGGTCACTGGAATACAGTATTTTGCATGAGAAAGATGAGGCAGTTTGCTTTACACAGACTTACAGCCTTGGAAATCCCATGGAGTAGCTCCACTGTGCCCTATGTGTTTGGTACGCATCAAAATGGACCAGAAGGTTAATGCGTTTAATATCCTTCCCATCTTTAATGATAGTTTTGGTCAACAAATATGTATCAAGTGTCACCATATGCCATGCACTGGGCTGGAGGCTGGCACTAAGCAAATAATCACAGAAATTAGCATGATTCTCAACCATGCTCCTTCTAATGAAACAGTGGCCTTGGGGAGCACAGATGCATACGATGGGCACGTGAGTTTTCATGGAGGCCTGGAGAGATCAGGGAAGGCTTCCACAGGAAGATTAGGGGGTTCTCAGAATGAGGGCAGAGTGTTTGGGGAGCTAGAAACTGAATTTGTGAGGCAACATTGCCATCCTTTAGATACAGGGGGCACTATGCCCTGGACCCAAGACACTGACAAGATCCTGTGATCGTTAGGTTATTATGCCAACCTGGCCAATGGGAACGTGTAGGATTTATCAGGTCACAGTTTGATCGGAGGGCAAAGAGATAAATGACTCTGCAAGGCCCACCCGCCCCCTCTCTGGTCACTGGAGATCAGATCTGAGTGCTACTGCCTTAACTAGCTCTGTTTCAACCTGTGTGCTACACCACCTGTGGGCCAAGCCATGCTGTAGATCACATTGCTAGAGCTTGAGGCTTTTTTGAGACCTGCTTTGCCACGCGGCTGGTGTGTATATCGCTTGAACTTGAGGCTGGTGGGTCCTGTCGCCCTGCATTGCTTGTGCAAGAGATCCCATTTGGACCTGCTTTGTTAAGCTCCAGAGCTACTGACTGTCCCAGACCCACTTTGCCGTCCGCTGCCTGCAGCAGACTCTGCCTGCCTTACACCAGGAAGAACTAACCCTGCTTTCTGCTTCCTTGACCGTGGGCCCAGCAGCCCCTGTGAGTTGGAGAACTTCCAGTACAGTTAACTGTTTCACTGAAGTGAGTTGAACTGAACTCTCTGTACTGCTGTGTGGACTAATTCGCTGTTATATTCCTTCTCACGGTATAAACCTATCCGCATACACGTGTAAAATCACACATGTCCTGGCTTTGTTTCTCTAGAGAACCCTACCTAACACAGACCCCATGAACATGTGTTCATTTCTTTTAAAAGTTAAAGACAAAAAAATATATAAACTTTTAATACAGAAGTTTGCTGTACAGTGAATTACTGAATATAGCGCTTCTGGCCAGACTAGCGTTAGGTGTCATTGAGTTCCAATTCATAGCTTCTCTGTGTACAAGAGGAAGAAGCACTGACTGGTCCTGCATGGTACTCACAATCATGTAGCAGCACTGTGCCAGTCCATTTCATTGAGGGTCTTCCTCTTTTTCGTTGACCTCTACTTCACCAGGCATGATGCCCTTTGCTAGGAACTGTCCCTCCCGATAACATGTCCAATGTACACGAAAACCAGTGTCAGCACCCATGCGACAAAAGAGCATTTCGATTGTATTTCTTCCATAATAGACTTGTGTGTTCCTCTGGCAGTCCGTGGTATATTCGATATCCTACTTCAACACCACAACTGAAAGCCACCAAATCTTTCTCAACCGTATACATTGCCCAGCTTCTAGCCATGGTCCTGCATTGTGTGATGTGCTATAAATTCTAGCTTCTATGCCTGTGACATAGGCCCCCTTTGAAGTAAGTCAGCCACTAGTTAAGTAAGATTAAGATTGGATGCACCGGGCTGAGCCCCGGTGGCGTAGTGGTTGTGCGCGAGACTGCGGCCCACTGGGACAGAGGTTCAATTCCAGCAGTGGGGCTGGGCCTCCTACTCCCACCACCGGAGAGCAGTGATGCCACAAAACAAAACAAAACAAAACAAAAAGATTGGAAGCATCTTGAGTCACTGACTTAGGGTGTGTCTCAAGTTTTAGCTCTTACCCCATCACACGCTTGTACTACCTGCTTCAAGAAAGGAGAGTTCCCATAGGAATATGGTCTTCACCCAATATATATATGTATATGAATACACTGGCAAGTTTCTCTCTCTTGATCTGGATCCTGCTACTGGCTTGTCATCCTTTTGATACTTAGGCCAGCAGCCTATCATCTGACCAAGCTGATTCATCAGCTACCAAGACTTAGCCTCCAGACTGACACTGATTTATGGATTTTGAAAACGCCAGTGTCCACAGCCACACAGTCATTTCTTTAATGCTTGGTAAGTTTTGTGAAATATTGCCATCTTCCTGTTTACCCAGTGGAGGATGGGGCAGTGGGTGGTTCATGAACTCTTTTCTCTCCCCCAGCGTTAAATCCTACCACTTCTCTCCCCTTGGGAGGGAACTCCTCCTGTGTTGGAAGCTACTCTTGTTGAATGAAGACAACCCTATCTGGGTTTTCCATGTACTTACGTTTTAGTTTTGAGATCGGCAACATGGCCGTAACCAACAGGTAAAAGCCAGGTTCTGGGAGAGTCATGGCCCGTGTGCTCTTGAAGGAAAGCTGACTGGGGCACTGTCTCCTTTAAGTTCTCTGGCATCAGCCTATCCTGGGTATCATACCTGGCTTCCCCACACCCTAGCTCAGGCTAGCCACTTACCGTGTTTAATGAGCATCATGATAGCACCGACCTTAAAGGATGACTGTGGGGTGAAATGCAGCAGGGTAGTTGTGGCAGTTACGTAATCTCCTGTCAACTTGAGTGAAGGGGTGGAGCCTAGCCTGTCCATCAGGTCATAGCCAGTATGCCTCTGTGTGGGCATGGCCTTCTGAGGATTCTAGAAACTCCTTACTTCTTCCCTGGAGGCAGGACACACACTCTCTGCAAAACATTTCTGTAGACGAGCCACATGGAAATGCAGCCAGAGCCCTGGATCTGGAGGAGCCACATGGAGACCCATGCCAGCACTGAGGTGCTTCCACCACCACTGCTTCCATAAGACTTTCCACCCACTGGCCTGGGATCTTCCTGCATTCAGCGTCACTGCACGGCTGCATGAGCTTAAAGAGAAATTTATGCACTACTATCTGGCATATAGGTTAACATCAGGCTTATAAACTTTATCTAGCCTAAACTGGGATGGTTTCTTTCTTTCTTTTTTTAAATACTTTTTTGGGGGGGGCTCTTACATCTCTTATCACAATCCAAACATTCCTCCAATGTGTCCGGCACATTTGTACCCATGCCGCCATCATCATTTTCATCCTCTTCTCACTTGAGCCCCTGATATCACCTCCCCTATCTCTTCTCCCTCCCTCCCTCCCCCACCTGCCCTTCCTCACGAAACCTTTATAAGCTGTAGATTATTTTTCCTTTATCTTACATCATCCTCCATCGTCCCTCGCCCACTTTTTGGCTATTCGTTCCCCTGGGAGGGGGTTCTAAGTTGATCCTTGTCCCCGACTCGCCCGGGGATGCTTTCTTAATATACACTTGCTCTATGATATAAAGTTCTGTCTTACATCTCTGAGTATCACTGGATTTGTTTCTCTAGTCAACCCAGACTTACACTGTAGTAATGGATGTCACAGTGTAATGCAGTGATGTAAAGCAAGTGCTGAGGGCAGTGTTGGCACATGAGAAGCCCACAATAACAGAGGCTTTATTTAGCATGGTATTACTTATAAGTGGTCCCTTTCTTGTCCGAGCCCTGGTGCCTTCATGGTTGTGAGTTGGGCTGCAGTTGGCATGGTGGAAACCACCCACAGCTCGAGGGAGAAAGACTAGGATGTAGTCTTTGAAACCCACAGGAGGTCACAAGGAGTCAGAATGGAATTGATGGCAGTGAGTTTGATTTAGTTTGGTTTGAATCCTTTCCTTAGGGTTCAGGATGGAGCAAGCTATTTGTACTCAATTCTATACTGAAAGGTTAATAGTTCAAATCCACTTGAGTATCCAGAGAGAAACGGGCTAGAGATCTCTCTCCGTTAAGAACACAGTCAAGAAAACTCCATGGTACCGTTCTATTCCATAACACGTGGGGTCGCCATGGCTTATAATTGTTACAAGGGCCCCTCTCTTGCCCTGAGAGTAAGGCTGTCAAAAGAAAAGTGCTGGCCTGAAGAATACCACATGAGCGGACATGTGTGCACCTATGCTTACTGCAGCAATTTCCACCAGAGTGGACACGTGGGAACAACTGAAAACTCGAACTGTAGAGGAATGGATGAACAAGTTCTGGGTCATTGTTATTTTTATTTATTCTGGGGGGAGGGCATAAAATCCCATAATAACAATGACCCAGAGGGCTGAGCCCCGGTGGCGTAGTGGTTGTGCGCGGGACTGCGGCCCACTGGGACGGAGGTTCAATTCCAGCAGTGGGGCTGGGCCTCCTACTCCCACCACCGGAGAGCAGTGATGCCCCCCCCAAAAAATTTCTTTTTGAAAAGACAACTGTCTTAAACACCACAAGGCATGGACAAAACTGGAGAACACTATGCTTAGCAGGAAACCCAGTCAATCCTACAAAAATACACATTTACTATCACCAGTGTTAAAGAAAATACAAAGTAGACTAAAGATGATTTATATACCAATTGACAGGACTTTGAGGTGGCCAGGGGTGGGCCTGGGAACCAGGAGAGGAGAGGGATGGTGAAGGGGAAGGTCAAGCAAGGGCTGGGACATGAGAAAAAAAAGTAGAGGGTTTAACAGGATATTTTTTTATTTCATTTCTGGAGAAGGGCTGTGTAATCTACATATAAGATGCTTCTTTAAAGACAACCCCCGAGGGTTGATCCCCGGTGGCATAGTGGTTGTGCGCGGGACTGCGGCCCATTGGGACGGAGGTTCAATTCCAGCAGTGGGGCTGGGCCTCCTACTCCCACCATCGGAGAGCAGTGATGCCCCCCAAAAAATAAAAAATAAAAAATAAAATAAAAGCAACCCCCATCCTCAACAACAACAAAAGAATCCCTCCAGATTCATTATTCTTCAACCCTAAATAGCTCCTGAGTGATTTAAGACAAAGGAGGAAGAATCAGATCAAAATGGACTCAAAGTCTTTGCTGACAAACAGGTTTATAACAAACAAACAAACGAAAACAAGAAAAGCACTGGCCTCACATCCCTACCCGTTCACCCTCAGTCAGGTCCAATCTATATGCATTTTGCTCCTCCAGCCCCAGCCCAGATGGGGCCAGCTTGAGTCCCTGATTGAGGAACCCTAGTGCCAAAGGCGCCATCGCCTTCCCACACACATGTCCCAGGGCTCCAAGGCCCAAGTCCTATGGATGCTCCTCAAGCTCTGCTTAGGGCCCAGCTCATTCTTGGAGGTTGGCTCGGGAGGCAGAAATTCCAGGAATCTTGGTTCCTCCTTCCCTTTGGCACGCTCCTCCCCTTCCCACTGGCCACTCTCAGCCAATCCTCAAGCCCCTCTCCCATCCAGCAACAAGTGTCAATTG
This sequence comes from Nesogale talazaci, assembly GCA_004026705.1. NCBI lineage: Eukaryota > Metazoa > Chordata > Mammalia > Afrosoricida > Tenrecidae > Nesogale > Nesogale talazaci. The sequence goes on along the minus strand of PVJH01000295.1, from coordinate 200,625 downwards.
TCTTCTGCGAACTTTATGTGCTCAGGGGGCAGCTGTGGGACTGCAGGGGTGGGTAGAGGAGCTTTGTGCAGCAGGGCACTGGGGAGGCTAAGAGGAGGCACCAGGGGCGGGTTGGGGGAGTCCAGGGGTGGGGAGCAAAGCACGTTCAGGCAATGGTGAGAGGCAGAGTCAGTGTGTCACTGGTGCCAAATTCAAGAATGCTGCTGGTCTTGCAAGGAGTGACTAACTAGGAAAATCACAGAGTTGCTAGCACCTTAATAGCAACTGAGTGATCCTTACCTCTCCACCAAACCTTTCCCGCCTCCCTTCTGGTCTTCACTAGCTCTCCCCAGGAGTACTGCCACCGATGCCTAAGGACACACAGCTGTCCGAGTGAGCTCTTGAAAATACCACCGTGGTCAGGCCACTTGTTTGTCTCATTAATGCAGACCAGACCCTCTAGTCTCATTTGTCTTTCATAGACCCTCTCAGGCAGTCTGACGTCTGCGGATACCTTCCTATTAGAATGTACTTGAACAGACCACTGAAAGCACTCACAAAGGCCATCCCTTGTATTGAAGCACCATCATCAATACTTTAACGAAGAAGAAAAAAGATTTATGTCTAGCAATACAGGCTCTTTTAAGAAATTGGTCTCGCAAAATTTAACAGGGAGCCTAATGACTACCATGAGTGTGAGACACTCTTTGAAGGTCTCAGGCAGGATACAGAAAGAACCGAGGTGTCTGCTGGAGACAATGTGCTGCCTACCTTCATGACTCAAGAGGATGCTGAGTTTCGGATAAAGGTCAGTGCACATGAAGAGGCCTTGGAAGGCCTTGGAAGCCATGGACACGGTCCTTGAGGATGCAGTCAACCTAGCCCTCAGGGTTTTCAAGGTTGTGATATTTACAGAATAAACCTCCTGGCCATCAAGTTGATGCTGGCTCACAGTGACCCTATAAGACAGGGAAGAATTGCCCCTGGCAGTTCCTGAGACTGTAACTCTTTTTTTTTTTTTTGGGGGGGGGGGGGGGGGGAGGATCACTGCTCTCCGGTGGTGGGAGTAGGAGGCCCAGCCCCACTGCTGGAATTGAACCTCCGTCCCAGTGGGCCGCAGTCCCACACACAACCACTACGCCACCGGGGCTCAGCCGAGACTAAGTCTTTATGAGACAGCCTTGTCTTTTTCCTCCGCAGCTAGTAACCCAATGAGTGGCCACTATATCCCCAGAACTCTTAGCTATGTTTTTTCCCTTTTTTATAAATTTTTTATTGGAGGCTCGTAAAACCCTTATCACAATCCATACACCGCTCCATTGTGTCAAGCGCATTTGTACATTTGTTGCCCTTATCATTCTCAAAGCGTTTGCTTTCGACTTGAGCCCTGGGTACCAGCTCCTCTTTTTCCCCTCCCTCCCTGTTCCCTCACGAACCCTTTATAATTTATAAATTTTTTGTCATATCTTACACTGTCCGCTGTCTCCTTTCACCCATTTTTCTATTGCTCATTTTCCAGGGAGGAGGTGATATGTCGATCCTTGTAATCGGTTCCCCCTTTCGACCCCAGCCTCCCTGCACCCTCCCAGGATCACCACTCTCTGCACTGGTCCTAAAGGGATCGTCTGTCCTGGATTGCCGCTCTTAGCTATTTTTTTTTGGGGGGGGGGGCATCACTGCCCTCAGGTGGTGGGAGTAGGAGGCCCAGCCTGTGCTCCATGGAGCTGGAATCGAACCTCCATCCCAGTGGGCCGCAGTCCCGCGCACAACCACCACGCCACCGAGACTCAGCCTCTTTTAGCTATTTATAGAAGCGGCCTGCCATATCTTATTTCCCTCTTAGTGGCTAGTGGGTTTGAACTGCTGACTTGTGAATTCGTAGCCATGAGCGTGATCATGTTGTACCAGGGCGCCTTATCTACACCACAGAAGCCATTGCCATTGCATCCACACTGACTCATGGTGACCCCACGTAAGATTTTGGAGCCTGTAACTCTTCATGGAGTTGAAAGCTGAGGTGTTCAAACTGTTGGCCTTGTGACCAGCAGCCAGGTGAGACCAGAGATCCCTCTCTGATTTCATAGAGGTTCTCAGTTATAGCAACCTTATAGAACATGGCAGAATTGCCCTGGAGCGTTCCAAGACTAAATCTTTTTTGGACTAGGAAGCCTCACCTGTCTCCCACAAAGCAGCTGGTGGTTTTGAACTGTTAGCCTTACTGCTAGCAACCTAACACAGAGCCCACGATGCCAGCAGGGCTCCACAGAAGTAAATTGGTATGATCTTAAAGTCATTCCCCTTCCCTTCGTGTGCAGCCATGTGCTTATGTTAATTTCATGATTGAGATGTAGGGGTGGGGTCTAGCCTGTTCATCTGGAGACAGCCATTGAGTAGCCAATGAGGCGCCTCTGTGTGGGCGTGGCTTTCTCCTGAGACTTCTGGGAAATCTGGCGATATTTCCCTCATGAAGATGAGACGCTATCTTCCCCAGTTGTGGGGAGTGAGTCTCAGAGAGGATGAATCACGGACAGGACAAGATGGCCGTGTCTGAGGAGCCGGAGAGGCCACATGGCTTGGCCCTGATGGAACCAGGCCTCTGAGGTTGGAGAGGTCATGTGGAGACCCCTGCCAGCAATGAGTTGCTTCTGCCACTGCTGGATGCTATTGCTGGACCCCGAGCCCTGGAAGCGAGGAGCCATGAGGGGACCCCTGCCGGTGCCAGCACTCTGCATCCACTGACCTCTGACTTCGTGAGTCGGAAGGAGACTTTATAGACTGGTATCAAGCATATGGGCTAATATCACACTCATGACTTTGAACGGGACTGGGTTGGGATGTTTCTCAGTGTTCCATTCCTTTTGTATATACACCCTTTCCTAATATCCATATGGGTGTCTGTAAAGTTGTTCCTCTAGTCTACTCAGACTAACACACTTTGTTTTAAAAGGATCCTTGGGGAGAGGGCTAGAGCCTCTATCTGAGATCATCAAATATAAAGAACTGAGAACCAGCACTGCACCTAGGCTCTTAACACACAAAGATATGCATTTTTTTAGGCATCACTGCCCTCTGGTGGTGGGAGTAGGAGGCCCAGCCTTGCTCCTGGAGAGCTGCTGCTGGATTTGAATCTCCAACCCAGTAGGCCACAGTCCCTCGCACAACCGCTACGCCACCGGGGCTCAGCCCAAGATACGCATTTCTATAGCTTAACTGACTCTCAAGGTGAAGGACATGCAACTTCAATGTTCAGAGATAAGAAACCCTCCCAAAGCAGCCTGGCTTCGTGATCGCCTCAGAGCTGCAATGTCAAGGAGCCCTGGGGCCTAATGACTAGGCTTTAGGCCTTGCAGTTCACAGTTCAAAAACACCAACCTTCTCATAGGGGAAAGATGAGGTTTTCTATTTCCATAAACAGTTGCAGTCTTGGGAACTCATAGGGGCAGTTCTACCCTTTGCTATAAGATAGATCCCTATGTGTAGGAATCAACTCAAGGGTAGTGCATTTGAGTTTTTTGAGCAGCAATGCCGGAGAATTCTTATATCTTCACAAAAAGAGAGAGAGAGAGAGAGAGAGAGAGAATTTTTGTAATTGCAAACATCTTAAATTGAATTTTCAAGTTCTTCTCTCCAACCCACCCTCCCTATTTCTTTTATGATTACCTTATAAATTCATGTTTTGAGATTCCACTTTGCTTCTCCTTACATGAAACACAAGGACCTCCTTATCACAGATATTTAATTTGGCCCTCAGGGGGGAAAAAACCATTCTAGCTTAATAAGTAAATTATCTGTACACAGGAAAACTTAACACCATGTTTCTCATTGACACAAACCACACCTTAGAAATAGAATGAGTTGGCAAACAAGAAACCTCTCATGAGGGAAGCTATATTACAAGGCACTTATAAAGTGACCAGATTTTAAGTGGGACACCACTGACTGGGGGTGAGGGTGGGTTCTTGATGAAAAATTTGGTCTATATGGAGCAGCGAAAATGTTCACAGAATCCAAAAATAGTATTGTAATATATTTATTTTAATTTTAAAACGCTGCAAGGCATTGTTAAATTGTTAAAAAACAGGACATGTGGTCACCTTAAGTATTATCTGTCTTCTGAGCAACAGGAGCCTGGTGGCATCGTGGGGTTATAAATTGAGATGCTAATTGCAAGGTCACCAGTTCAAAACCAACAGTTTCTCACAGTGAGAAAGATGAGGTTTTCTACTCCCATGAATACTTACAGCTTTGGAAAACCAGGGACGGTCACTACCCTAGATCGGGCGTCCTCAAACTACAGTCCGCGGGCTACATGTGGCTCACTAAGGACATCTATCTAGCCGTAGGGTGTTTTTGTCACTGTTGCCTGTCCTGCTTAGCAGCCGACTCATCCAGGGCCCCTGGTGAATTTGTTCATAGTTGTTGTTTTTTGTTTTGTTTTGTTTTTGGCATCACTGCCCTCAGGTGGTGGGAGTAGGAGGCCCAGCCTTTGCTCCGTGAAGCTGGAATCGAACCTCCATCCCAGTGGGCCGCAGTCCCGCGCACAACCACTACGCCACCGGGGCTCAGCCCCTGTTGTTTTTTAAGTATAGTCCGGCCCTCCAAGGGTCTGAGGGACAGTGAACTGGCCCTCTGCTGAAAAAGTTTGAGGACTCCTGCAAGAAACTCCCTATGAGATAACATTGAGTCCACGGCAGTGAGTTTTGAGTTCAAGCACTCTCCCAAGAACAGAAAGAAAAAAGAAAACCTTTTTGATTTCTATTCGGGAGCCACAAAACGTTTTCATTTTAATTCAAGGAGGCAATGCTGCCAACTGTGTTGTGGAACACCCTTGTGCCCGGGACAGCTTTTTAAAAACTATGCTAATAAGACAGACAAGGAATATTCCCCCTTTCTCTCCCTGGGCCAATCTGTGCCATCCCATGTTTTCATCTTCATGGTTTCTTTCTTTGCTTCCTTGGCTCCGACGTGAGCTTGCCAAACAGAACGTAAAGCAAACAAACTGAAAGATTTTTTTCCTGACCTGAAATAAAGGGATCCTGATGGCACCGTGGCCTAAGTCCCAGGCTGCAAACTGAAAAGTTCAAACACACCAGCCACTCTGCGGGAGAAAGATGAGGCAGGCTGCTTCCACACATACATGGCCAGCCTCGGAAAGCCCGGCTGTCCTTCTCTGCGGGGCTGTGAACAGCCCGAATCAGCTGGAACAGACAGGTTATCCTGCCTGAGCATAACCAAAGGATCATTCAAGCTACAGCTCACCAAGCCGATAATCCTGGCACCTCATGGAAATGACTGGGGGCAGTGTTTCCTTCTGTCTGTGGCACAAAGGGGTCTCTGTTAGAGCCAGCTCCCAGGCGCTAACAGCAGCTGAACCCTGGCGGAAATGAAGGTGTGTGTGTGGCTCCTTCAATCGCCGGAGCATGAGAGGGTGACCTTGAGGAGGGACCCACTGACTTGCACTGCCCTTTTCTCAGGATGAGACTTATCACGGATGCCCCCACCCACAGGGCGGGGGGTGGGGGGTGGGTGGGGGCGGGGAGAGCGCCAAATCCAAACTCACTGCCATCGAGTTGATTCCCACTCTTGGAGACACAACAGGTGAGAGTGGCAAGAACTGAGCCAGTGGGATGTTTGTTTTCCCCAATGATTTTATTGGGGGCTCTTACAGCTCTTAGAACATTCCATACATCGTTTGTATCAATCATATTTGTACACCTGCTGCCATCTTCATTTCCAAATGTTTTCTGCTTGAGCCCTTGGTATAAGCTCCTCTTTCTCCCTCCTTTTTATTTTAATTGGGGCTCATATGACTCCCATCATGATCAATACATATGTCAATTGTATGCAGACCACATTTACACACTCGCTGCCATCATCACTCTCAAAACATCCTCCCTCCACTTAGGCCACCAGTACCTATATTTCCCCTCCCTCCCCTGTCCCCTTCCCCCATGAACCCTTAATAATTTACAAATTGCTATTATTTTTTCAATGTGTCCCTCCCCTCACTTCCCTGTTGGCCGTATCCCAGAGAGGAGGTTACATGTAGATCCCTGAACTTAGTTCTCCCTTTCTATTCCATCACCCCTCCACCCTCCCGGTACCACCACTCCCACCACCAGTCCTGAAGGGATCATCTGTCCTGAATTTCCCATGTTTCCCGGTACAGTGTACATCCCCTAGTCTAGCTGGACTTGTCAGGTAGAACTGGGATCATGATAGTGGGAAGAAGCATTTGAGAACTAGAGGAAAGTTACATATTTCATTGTTTCTACACTGTACCTTGACTGGCTCATCTCCCTGCAACCCCTCTGTAAGGGGATGTTGCTTCACCTATTGATGGGCTGTGGTTTCCCAATGTGTACTCCCCCTTATTTATAATGATATAATTTTTAGTTCTTTGATGCCTGATATCAGACACCTTCGACCCCTCATCACACAGGCTGGTGGGCTTCTTCCATGTGGGTTTTGTTGCTTCTGAGCTAGATGGCCACTCATTTGCTTTCAAACCTTTAAGACCCCAGACGCTGTATTTTTTGATAGCCGGACACCATCAACTTTCTGCACCCTCTTTGCTTATTCACACATTTGTCTTCAGTGATCATGTCGGGAAGGTGAGCATCATGGAATGCCAATTTAATAGGACAAAATGTCCTTGCACTGAAGAAGTACTCGAGTGGAGGTCCAATGCCCATCTGTTGGCCTAAGAGGGTGTACATCTTTAAGGGAGTCAAAGGCCCCCTCTTTCTCTGGCAGAGCAGCGGCGGTCCAAACTGCCAACCTCATGGTAAGCAGACCAGGGCTCCCGTTACTGCCAAAATGAGCCTCAGATCCCAATTCATGGAGATTGTCTTTTAGAAGATAGCATCCTGCACACGAACCGATAAAATGTTTATGTATAAGTTGCACCCAAAGCCAAGGGCAAAATAAATGTGTGTTTGTTTTATTGGTGTGAAAAGTCACAACTTGTAAATGTGTTTTCAGCCTTTTCCAGCTCCCCAAAGCGATATATCTTTGTACATAGGAAACATATTTCTCACACTTCCTGGGAACAGTTGGTTGGAATTGAATTTCAATTCAATTAACAAAATTCATTCATTCAGTCCATTGAGTGGGGTCTCCCATGGGTACCTATAGTATGTGGGAGCAGAGAACTGCAAGGTACTCAAAGTCACTAACACTGACCGGACGGAGGATAAGAATACAATGTATAGCGCAGATTAAGCACTTCACAGATCATATACTTTCAGTATTCTATGTGTTTTCTAACTCATTCAGCAAATAAAGAGGGCGTGATTTTGTTTTCTTTAAAGATGGCACTCTGAAGCGATCTGTAGCCCTAACAGTAAATATAATCATCAGAAAGAAGATACAACTCTAAAAATGGATTTATCTACAGTATAAGGGGGTTCAAAAAGGTGGGGGGACAAACTTGAGATCAGCAGCCCCAAACCTTTCGGACTCAGTCACCATCTGCCGATGGACTCAGTCACCATCTTCTTTTCCTAACCCCTGACTCTAATGTAGGATGAGTCAGAGGAGGCCAGATGCGCTGTGCTTTAAACACTCACGTTTCTGGTTAATCTGCTTCTAGCCAGTCATTTCCAAGGCATAACGACCCAACGTACAATAGAACGAAATACTGTCTGGTCTTCTGCCCACCTCAAGATTGTTCTTCTGAGCACAAGGTTGTAGCCACTGTGTTAAGACATCTTGACTGAGGCTTCCTATTTTTCACAGTTTTCTACCAAACAAGATGTGTTTTTCTAGGGACCGATCTCTCCTGATACTGCGTCCCACCCACGTAAGAGGAAGTCTCCTCATCCTTGCCTTTAAGCACTCTGACTTGTTCGTCCTAGGTGGAGAGAGAGGAGAGAGAGAGGAGGGACAGAGGGTGGGAAAACACAGGATGTAGAATTCTCCATTGCCATGTGAGTGACCTGGACTGGATTCACAGCCAACGCATTTCAAGCACTTGCGGTGATGCTGAACAAGTTTCAGTAGCACTTCCAGACTAACATTAGGAAGAAAGGCCAGGTGACCAAGTTCTGAAAGTCAGCCAATGAAAGCTCAATAGATTTGGTTGCACAGGTTGGTACAAGAAGGGGCACTTTCCCAAGGGCCCAATTGGGATGGGAGTGGGGTGTGTGGCCTGCAGGGAACCACAAAAACAAGGGTTTGGTCAATGGAGACCCAAGATGAGAAGAAAGCAGGAGAGAGTAGGGGGTGGGGATGGGGGCAGGGCTCAGAGAGCTGGAAATAGCTGGAAGGTTACAGAAGTTCAAATAACAATCGATGTATCACGAAGTCTTTTTGCAGCATTTTCCAGAGGCAGTGAGCCTGAAATAGGAAGAGGCCCTTCTATTTTCTTAGGAAGAGAGCACAGACAGGAGGTGGGAGCAGAATGGAAGAGTTTTTTTCCCAAACAAAGGGAGGGTCTGTGGCCTCTCAGAGGGCCCCACCCCGTGCTGAGAGGCTGGTGAACTGTTCACTTCATCAAACCACAGCTTCAGAGGCTCTCACAATGGATATGAACCCCCTCTGGTTAGCAGAGAGGAACGGAGTGGGGCAAGGGGGAGCACAGGAGGGAGAAGGCTAAGGGGTGGGCTTCAGAGTTGGGGTTCAGGCCAAAGCATAGGAGAGGTAGCACAGGAGAGATTAGAAAATAGAGATCTTGTAAGGAAGGATGAAATATAACCTGGAGTTTATAGATGCTCAGGAGATGGTAGTAGATGAAGTGACAGAGGATATCCTGGGAAGAGAAACACATTTGAAAAACCCATTCACCCACACACAAACGTTGAGTTTGCGCTGTACTTGGAACTGTGCATACACTAGTGGACAAAATTGGACCCCTGTCCAGCTAATACTCACTCATTCAGCTGACATTCCAGTGTGTGAAGTGGGTGGTGGGGGGGGGGGGCTGTAGCTGAAAAGTAAATGTAGCCTTAGGAGGAAAAGGGCATGTGGTGTTTGCATGGGTGGTTGCAATTTTAAACAACCTTAAGAGGAAGAAAGGTCAAGTGTTGCCTGTCCCAGCCAGTGATGGTCCATAAGCTGGGGTTTAGAATGGGGGTGGTCAGAGGAGGAGCCAGTAGGCCAGACGATGACTTTGTCCCAGATAGCCTGATTCCATACAATTTCTTCAACCCCTTTTCACTCCTTGCTGTGGCGGAGTGGCTACCTGTGGGACTGCCAACTCCAAGGTCAGTTGCTGTGCCGGGAGAAAGTCGGGGTTTTCTTTTTTTTTTCCCCCCCAATGATTTTACTAGGGGCTCTGACAGCTCTTAAAGCAACCAATACATCATTTGTATCAAGCATATTTGTACACATATTACCATATTCATTTCCAACTATTTTCCTCTTGAGCCCTTGGTACAAGCTCCTCCCCCTCCCTTTTTTTTTAATGAATCATTTTGAAAGTCGGGGTTTTCCAGTCCTTTTAAAAGCTACTGCCTTAAAGTAAAATTGTAAAACTAACAGGGGGCGGTTCTACACTGTCCTATAGCGTCTCGAAGAGTCAGCAGGGACTCGAATGGCAGAGTTATTCATTTTCTGAAGGATGCGTAGCGCTCTCTCCTTCTGGCTGTAAACGGAAAGGTCGGTGGTTCAAACCGGGCAACTTGTGCCTGGACGGGAGACACGTGGCCATCCAAGGAGTCAGCTCTGCTGTGTCCTACGGGGGTCGTTAGGAATAGGGATGGAGTGGAAGGCGACGTTCCTTTTTCTTTGCATTAGGCTTCCGCGAAGGTGCGTCAGGGCTGTGTGTGAGGCAGAGACTTCAAGACTTGGTGGAAGAACGCAGCAGCAGAGGAAAATGGACCTGTAATGAAAACATCCCCGAAGTGAACTTCTGCCCGGAGTAACAAGGCCCACGGTCACTTGACTTCATACGGGAACACAGATTACCGAAGTCCCAGTAGCCCCCAGGCCCTAGGCACCCCGGGGCGCGGCGATCGGGGGGGTGGTCAGCGCCCAGCCTCCCCTGGCCGCTGCCCCCGGGTGAGGAGAAAACGCGCGGCTCCTTCCAGCGCGCACCTCGCGCGGAGTGGCGGGCGGCTCCGCGGGGGCGGAGCCGCGCGGGGGCGGGCCCTGGGCGGGCCTTAGCTCGGCCCCACCCCGTCCGGAGTCTGGAGCGGGCGGGTGGAGAACACTGAGCTAGTTAAAGAGGCGCTGGGCGGCTGGCGCGAAGCAGAGGGCTTAGAGGTGCGCGCGGAGCCGCGGCTCACGTGTCCCCGCCAAGTTGCGTTCGGGGGGGCTGCCCCTGCCGCCTGCGCTCCCGCACGGTCCAAGACGCCCTCTCGATCCCTCCCGTGCCCGGCGAGCCCTGGCCCACGTTCGCTGGCCACCGCGCGCTTCCTCGCGTTCACGGTGTGCCAACTTGCCCGAGCCACTTTGTCCGCGAGCGGCGCCGCGGGGCGGGGGGGAGACGGAGCACTGCGCATGCGGAGCTCCAAATTCAAACAGCTGTTTGCAGAGGCTGAAGTGGTGGGGGCACTCGGACCTGCCAAGGCTGGGGGAGGCTTTCTTGGCGGGCCGGCCGCTCGGGAGCCATGGTGGACCGCGGCCCTCTGCTCACCTCGGCCATCATCTTCTACCTGTCCATCGGGGCAGCGATCTTCGAGGTGCTGGAGGAGCCGCACTGGAAGGAGGCCAAGAAAAACTTCCACACGCAGAAGCTGCAGCTGCTTAAGGAGTTCCCGTGCCTGGGCCAGGAGGGCCTAGACAAGATCCTGCAGGTGAGCCGCCGCCTGTATCCCTTACACGTTGCCTGGAGCTGGCTGGAGTCTAGGCGCGCACAAGGGGAGGTCTCCCTTGGGGGGCCCCGGGCTGACCGGGAGCGGTGTCCTGTCCTGGGTCAGACTGCGGGGATCTGACCTCCTGGGTCCGCACAGGGGTCACCACGCGTGGGAGGACGCGTTGGAAGCCGGCTTGTCCGGAGACACCTTGGGAGTTGACCCCAGGTGAACTGAGCTCGGCCTCCGCCGTCTCTCGGTACGGTTGTGTGGGTGCCTCCCTACTTGGAAAGAGGCTGTAGGGCGGATAAAGGCGTTTATCTTCCCTTGGAGAGGCTCCCGGAGGCCGGGGGCCTACCCTAGCCTAGCGGGTGACTATTCCCTCCCGTCTCCACCTCCCAACTCCCGGGCCAGTGCTACGCCCGCGCGGATTTTCTTCCGGAATCTTGACCCCCTTCTGAGCTGCAGGAGGGTCTCAAAAAAGAGCGCCCCCCCCCCCCACCCCCCGCCCCGGTTAGACAATGTCCTCCGTCCCCAAAGAGCGGAGGAAGGGTGTGTTGGGGGCGTGAGTGGCTGCGTGAGTCCTGGGATAAGGGCTGCTGGCTGGAAGGCTGGGACGTGCAAAGGCTTATCTTGCCGAGACGTCCCGGCGTGGAGTTAAACTTCCGTAAAGGCAGCCAGTTAAACACACCGACTTTTCTAGAGAAGCAGGAAGAAAGGGGGCGCGAATCGGCCGCGGTGTAGGGGAGTGTCAAGACCTCGTTGGCATTGGTGCCTCTTATCTCTTAAGGGCGCGCGTCCTCTCCCTGGCTTTGACTTCACTCAGCTCACTCAGATAAGCTGTGAGCTGACGTTCTGGTTCCAACTGTGCATGCATGCATGAGACCTTTAACCTTTCATTTTTTGTCCACCTGCCTCCTCAAATGCAGTCAGGACCTGGATGCCAGGGCTGTAGACAACGGTGGTGGTGCTGGGGGTGGCTGGCGTGGTGGAAAGGGGTTGTGGTGCGGGGTTTTACATTTCTTTCTTAGGATGAAAGATGCCAGGAAAAAAGGATGCCTAAAGGAGTAGCATTTAACCTACGGCAACTCTCAGTATCTTATGCTGTGTCTAGCTGCACCCCCTCCCCCTTGGCCTCTGTTTTCCCATATGTAAAATGGGAATTAACCCATGGAAATTTACTTACTAGGTCTTCACATTTCCCACCGTGCCTGCACTGTTGTGAAGTTGCAAACATAAGCCAGGAGGCTCTTACCCCTAAAACCCCCGCTGTGGCTGTGTGGGTTCCCATTCCTGGGAACCCTGTGTGAGTCCGAGTAGAACTGGTCTCCAGGGGCAGGGGTTTTCCAAAGAGATCACCAGGTCTTGAAGACATCTGGGTGGGCTCAGCTCACCAACCTTTCCACCCTGTTGGCCTTGAGTTGTTGGGCGTTCACACAGTGGCGTTTATAGGTGCCCACCAGGCCGACCATCTCAAGAGACTTGCCCTGCAAAGCGACCCAGGAGCAAAGTTCCGAGACTCAGTTGTGAGTGTGCGACTGCCTGGAGCCCAGAAGAACCTGTCAACAGAGGCTGGGGTTGACTCCAGAGATTCCAAATTTATACCTGCAGACCTTTGCAGAAGAAGGTTTTCTCTGAGCTGTTTCCTTCTCTGTTGGGGGCTAGGTTTTAGTGGCGGGGGTGGGGGGGGGGGGGACACCTGCTGGGTAGCTCTTTCCTGGTGACGGCCATGGGGAGGATGAGCTTCAAATAAAAGTTGGCTGGTAGCTGAGCCCGGGTGGCGCAGTGGTTGTGTGCGGGACTGTGGCCCACCGGGTTGTCGGTTCAAATCCAGCAGCAGCTTTCGAGGAGCAAGGCTGGGCTTCCTACTCCCACCCAGGGCGGTGATGGGGTGGGGGGAGAGGGGAATCTTCGTGCTTGCTTCAGCAGCACATCTACTAAAAAGACATCTCCCTTTACTTCCTCTGCCCCAAAGATACACAGCAGTAACAATCTGTACTAAAAGTTGGCAGGTTTAGGATCTGAGCACACTGGCAGGGGTTGAGTTATGTAGGTTCCTTCTGATCCCAGTGTGGTCTGGGGAGAGAGAGAGAGAGAGAGAGAGAGAGAGAGTTGGGGAGAAGGGTCACTTGATAATTTCCCGTGAGGAAACAATTCCTCCAGAGAAAGAGTTGTGTTGGGTTTGCTCCGAGCCTTTGTTTTGAAGGGAGGGAGGTGGGAGGACCCCCCCGTGGGGAGCAGGGCCGGCCCGAGATGATAAAGCCTTGAGCCTGCCTTCGAAGTGTTTCCCCTTCTTCCCTGCCACTCTGCCGCAGCCGGGGAAGGAAGGAAGGAATCCAAGGCTAAATGTGGGAAAATAAACTTCAAAACACGAGGCGAAAGGAAAGGGGGGAGGGGGTGGGGGGGCGAGCAGTGAGCCGGCCGGGTGCAGCTGGCGATGGCCACCCGCTCGGGAGGCTAGACGGCTTCCGTAAGGAACAAAGAAGGCGCCTCTTCTTTCCGAGGCCCCTGCCCGGTCCAGACGGCACATGGCCCCCCTCGGAGAAAGGGGGCAGGTAACTTTAGGAGTAGAGGATGTTGGCAGCGGGCCAGGGCGATCTGCAGACCATTGGGGACACGAGTTCTTAAACACAGTCAATCCCACCCCCAGGTCCAGCCCCAACAAAAAGACTCCGAAACCAACCCCAACTTCAAGTGACACCCCTCCTCACCCTCTAGTGAAAACCGACCCTTGAAAGCAGTTTTAGCTCCTTTGATTTAACCCCCGTAGAAATCCGCTTGGCTCTGCCCGCTGCTCTGTGACTCAGGGCCACTACCTCAGGAAATTGGTTTAAGGAAAAGTGAAAATTCAAAATTCTTTCTTTCCCATCTGGCGGCTGGGGCATTTTCCACCAGAGGTTGTCTCCCCCCACCCCCCTCCCTTTCGCGTCTCAGCTGCCTCCGAATCACATTGTAATCATAAAGGGAGACCCTCGCTGGAAGCATTCCTGAGGTGGGGGGCGGGGACACTGCAGGGATCCTGGGGCGAGGGGTGCAGGGGGGATTGGGGATTTTCGTGGCAGTGGCGTGTGCGCTTTTCACGCTCCTCTCCTCAGAAAAACTTCCAGGTCCTGTCAGGTGCTTCCTCCCCCGCGCACAGGGCCTTTTAACTGAGCGAAATTAAGCAGGCAGCAGAGGGTGACTTGAACGTGTTCTCGGCCCTCCCACCCCCACCCCCCCAGCCTTAGACCAGGGAGCCATCCTCTTTCTGGTCTTGGAAATCCATCTTTTGTCACCCTATTCCTCCAGAGGAGGAAGCGTCAGTGGAAGCTGGCGTTTACAGAGCACTTCCTGGGTGCTGAGCTCTGGGGTGGTCCTAACTGCAGATTTTGTCAAGGATTAGACTAAGATGCCTGCAGATAGATCTTACCAAAGTGGCTCAGCCTCAACGGGCTGGGTTTTGGTATTGAGCAAGGCAGCTTGCTAATTGCTCTAACCCACAATGTTCCGGGTCCTTACAGCCAGCTGCCTTAAACTGTCAGATAAAGAACGGAAAGTTAAAAGTGGAAAGTTAAAAGTGGCTGCCGTGATGACAGCCAAATCCGCATTGATACTTGTCTAATGGGCTCAGGCAACCCCGCTTCATACAGAACAGAGTGCAAACCCAGGCTGTCTCTGGAGCCTGCACCTTTACCTTGTATGCCCCCGTCCTCCCTCTGCCTATGGGTAGAGATGTCATAGGATCATCATTTAGTAAATCCAGGCTGGGCAAGTCTATTTTCTGGTTCTCTTGGAATGGGGCACCTGCACACAGGCTTCTCTCGTGTTGTCACCTGGCCACCCCAGTGCCACTTCTGCTACTGAGGCCACACACCTGCCTCACCTCTCATGTCAAGTGCTGTCAAAGACCGTTCTGATTCATAGGGACCCTGTAGGATAGACTAGAACGGTCCCTGTGAGGTTCCAAGACTTAACTGTTTCTGAGTAGAAAGCCCCATCTTTATCCTGTGGAGCAGGGTGGTGGTTTCGAACTGCTGACCTTGTAGATTGCAGTCCCCACACCAGGACATCACCAGAAACAAGGCTGAAGAGAAAGAAGCCAGGCTTTCATAGGCCATCCAGCAGGAAGGATTTGAACGCATTGAGCACACCGAGCATGTGACATATCTCATTGACATTGTAGCCTGTAGACCAGCTTGGAATGTCTGGTATCCTTTCAATAGGTAAGGAAATAAAGGCTTGGGGAGATGCTGTCACTCACCCCCTTCGGAGTGCAGAGACAGCTTCCGACTGCCGAGTGCGGTCCTATTATACAGCCCCTGCTATGAGTAACCAAGCATTTAGTAAGCCCTTGTTGTGTGCCAGGCACCGGGCTAGGTGCCAGGAATGCAAAGATGAGTTAGGTCTGGTAGCTAGTTCTCTGGGGAGACACCTAAGTGAGCCCAGCACCAGAAAACAACGAGATCCCTCAGAGGCACCTGGGTGACCCTCTGGGAGATCTTCCAGGTCCAACCAGAGATGACCGGAAACTAAAGTAGGGTTTTGGAATGAAGATTCAGCGAGGAGCCCTGGTGGCATAATAGGTTGTGTGCTGGGCTGCTCACTGCAAAGGCAGCAATTTGAAACCACCAGCCACTCCAAGGGAGAAAGACAGGATTTTCTACTCCAGTAAAGGGTTAGTCTCAGGAGCTCACAGCTGCCCCGTAGGGCCTCTGAATTGGAATTGACTTGGTTTGGTGTAGGGAGAAGCGACAGGAGTCTTGATGATGTAGTGGGTTACAGAGTTGGGGCGCCAGCTCTAAGATAACAGTTGGGGCCCCCGCTGTAAGATCAGCACCTACCAGCTAGCTGTTCCAGGGAGCAAGGTGAAGCTTTCTGCTACCGCCTGGGACCCCTCCAGGGACAGTAAAGGTCCTTAGGTGTTGAAATTAACTCATGGCAGTGAGTTTTCAGAGAAACCACAGAGGTGTGGTGTGGCCCTTGCCTCTTAGCCTGAGGCTGGAGGGGCCATGGGCCCTCAAAAGCAATGGTTCGGGAAAATTGCTCCTGGGATTTGGGGGGGGGGGGCAGGTCCCAGCTCCTGTCACTGACTGCAGCCGCTTCCCACCGCCCCAGATCTAACTCCAGTTTCCCCAGACTGCTGACCCGTTCACGGAAGCCCGTCCAATCTCCCCCTGGCCTCCATCCCACCTAAGCTCCCAGACAGCATTATTGCATTACCGTACTCCGAGGTTTTCCGCACGCGCCAGGCCTCTCGCCTTTCATTTTCCGCAGCCTTCCCGCCGCCTCGTGCGTGGGCCGGCCGCCGCAGTCATAAAGCTCGCTCCCGTCGTCTCCCAAGTTCCGACATCCTGTTATTAACACCATGCCTCTTTCTCAAGACGTGAAAACTGAAACCCCGGATTCTGTGATGAAATGACATTTGACCAAAACATTTTAGAACTGGGGGTGGGGAGGGAGGGGATCCACTGGGTTTTCTAGGGAAGCGAGGGTTAACATGAAAACCCCTTTTGTTTCCAGCCTCCCTGGAAATTATAAAGCACTCTTAACTCCACTTCGCTGCCTTTGTGAGTTAAGGGACACAATGGGTCTTTTGATTGGCGAAGGAGGTGGGGGGGGGGCCTCTGTCTTCTCTCCTGGGCCTTGGGTTCCCGTGGTTGAGGACTGCAGATGTGGATAGTGGAGAAGTTGGACATGGATGTGGGGAGTCTCTTCCTAGTGGCTCTTTTCCTTGTTTGTGTTCTGTTCAAAGGTGAAAACAGCACCCCCTCCTTCCATTAAAAAGAGAGAGAGACCTCTTCAATTGATATATTCATAAAATTTGCCTTAAGTTAACTGCGCTGGCTAGAGCGTTCGTGGTTAAACTGGATTGCTCTTAACTCCTTTGGAGAAGAGAACCCTTAGGATGATTCCTAAGAGGTGCAGTGGTTGCTGAAAGGTCAGTGGTTTGCACCCACCAGCCGCTCAACGGAGAAAGAGCCAAGGTGACAGCGTTGGGAACTCTGTCCTATGGAGTCTGGAATGGAGTCGGCCATGGTCTGGTTGGCATGATTGCAGAAGGCTCCGTCATAGGGGAATTATTGAGGGTAGATATTAGCATGTGTTGACAGATCCCGGTGGGAGGGGAAATTGTGTAGGGGGGGTGGGTGGGAGGTGATGGCTGCTACTTCTAAGTATTTTCCTGGGGTCCTGCCCTATTTATAGCCTGGCGTTTAAAAGAAACACAATCCTCTGGTTTTAGATGCTGTGCTTGGCTGGCCCTGACCCTGGGCCAAGGGCTTTCATCTTGAACTTGGCTGTTTGCTGTCTGATTAGGCTTAGCCCTCTGAACTCTCTCTGTGTGTGTGTGTGTGTGTGTGTGTGTGTGTGTGTGTGTGTGTGTGTGTGTAGAACTGTGCTGGGAAGCGCAAGGCATCTGAGGGCAGAGGAAGCCGACCTCTGAGACAGAGTGCTGTAAAACGGGGTGCTCTAGGGGAGCAGTGCTAGAACGGAAGATTTGGAGAGGAGGAGTAGGGCAGGTGGTTACAGGGTAGCATGTGTCCTGTGTTGCTCACCCTCTGGCATCCTTTTCTGGAAGCGGGGAAGCTTGAATGGCACCAAGCATCCCCCTGGAACAAGGCGGAGGAAACTGACGTGGGCACAGCCTGTCGGGGGTCTTTCCCCAGGCACAGCACCAGTAGTATGTGTCACGGTTATAAGGGTGGTTCATTGATCCTGGGCACGTTCCTGAAGAGGGCGTACCTCCCTTCTCTCAAATAGGGTGAGCAATGCATCGACCTCATAATCCCTTCAAAAAACGGGTTCAGCACCTAGGCCGCCAAGCTCAACCCACTGTTGGTCAGGTGTCGTGTCTGACTGAGTGACCCTATCCAGGGTTCCCCAATCTTTACAGTGGCCAGAGGGTTGGATCAGCAGTTACTAGCCTGGCGCTCAGCCCACAGCATCACCAGGGTTCCAGCGACACCCAGGGAGGGGGAACTGGGAGAGACATAACACTTCCTGGTGGTCCTGCTGGCCCACAGCCACGGGGCAAGGAGGTGAGGGTCACAGGGTAAAACCCTTCTTCTGGGTTTAGCTAAGGAACTTGAACTCATCATCGCATGTTTTCAATTTTCAAGAAGGGGAGTAAGGAGTCTTTCAGCCATAGCCCTCTTTTCTTCCCAGCCGTCGGCCTAGCCTCATCGGAAGTAACGGCATTTCTGTGGGCTGAGCCCTTCACCCCGTGGGTGTGCTGCTATGATAGGGCTTGCTTCTTCCTTCCTTCTCTGTTCCGATGAAGGGTGGGTTTTTCCACTGAAGCCAGGAGCACTCTCAGGGCCCCCATCCCCACCACATGGAGCCAACCCTAATACCCCCCTCACCAACCTGCTCAGGGCATCTTCCTGTGGGGAAACCCAAGGTCTGTGTCCTTTGTCTCTTCCCTCCCCCCCCTCCCCCCGCCCCACTGTAAAATGGCCTTCTCTGTTTACCCCTCCGTTTCTTGTGTGAAAGTGGGGGTGCTGAACTCCACCTCCTGCACCGCCTACTAAGGCCTCTTGCCCTTTTGTTCCCCCAAAATCCCTGCATCGCCCTCTCTCTCTGAGGCCAGGGGTGGGGGTGTGTGAAGTGGAGGTGGGCCGAAGAAGGGGCCCTCCCTGCTGGCTGTCATTTCTGGGTATGGTGAACAGAGATCTGAAAGGAAGCCCCAAGGGGCCTTCAGCTCCCCGAGGAGAGGCAGAAGGCCTGCCCGCAGTGGGAAGTGAGGGGAAATGTGAGCTGAGTGCCGATGGACGGGCAGCAGATGGCTGGATGAGGGGCCCCTGATGGTATCGGTTCCCATTTCCTGTAGGGCTACAGGAGTCTCTGGGTGGTGTGAGTGCCCTATGCCTCGCAGTGCCCCAGAAGCCAGTGAGTTTTGTAGCAACCTCTTTGTCTGGCGGGGTGGGGGGAATCTAGTTCAGAACAAAATCCAGTGTCTGCCCTCAGGGGTCCCCTGATCTATCCATGGGGAGAACTCAGACCAGACCCCCTGCCATCAAGTCCACGCTGACTCATTGAAAGGCTGTAGGCTGGGGTGGAATGGGCCCCTGTGGGTTTCCAAGGCCGTGGCTGTTTTCTGGAGGAGAAAGCTCTGTCTTTCTCAGAGAGGCTGGTGGTTTCGATCTGCTGACCTGTGTGGTTTAACAATCTGACAGATAGCCAGCCACTCACACCGCTAAAGCCAGGGGAGAAGGGAGGGGCTCTGACGTCAGTAAGGTCATGTACTTGGAAGTTCCAGGGATGCACTGTAGAGCAGCGGTTCTCAACCTGTGGGTCAAGACCCCTTGGGATCACCCAATTCATCTCAGTAGCAAAATGACAGTGATGAAGTAGCATCGAAAATAATTTGATGGGGGGCTGAGCCCCGGTGGCAGCGTGGTTGAGTGCAGGACTACGGCCCACAGGGTTGGCGGTTCAAATCCAGCAGCAGCTTTCCAGGAGCAAGACTGGGTCTCCTACTCCCACCAGGGGGCAGTGATGCCCACCAAAAAAACTCCCAAAAAACAAACACATACACATACACACACAAGAAAATGATTTGATGGTTGTGGGGAGGGGTTGTGAGGAACTGTATGAAAGGGTTGTGGTATGAGGGAGGCGGCGGACCGCTGACCTAGGAGAACCGGTCTTGATTCAACAGGAGCTCAAAGGTGTCTTGAAGGAACAGATGAAGCGTACTCAAAGGAGCTGAAGTCTGGCTTGGATGGCTGGGGAGGGCCAGGACTGCAGGGGTTCAGATAAGAGTCTCCATATCTCAGGGACAAACAGAGGGGAGGAGGGAGTGGGGGGGCTCAATTGCAGACTCCTTCCTATCTCGTGTGGCTGACATCAAGGCCCTTGCAGCCTACAGGACCAGTGACCCCTCCCACCCCCACCCCAACTTCCCTCCTAGACACGCGGCAAGTGGCCCTCATAGAAGGCCCCAGCTGAGCAGGGGCACGGGTAGGGGTGGGCAACAGCCAGAAGTACACAGTCCTGCCTAAATATTTCGGCAGGAAACTCAAATATTTAGATGGAAGAGAGGGAAAAAAGAATACACATTTCAAAGTCAATCAAAGAGACCTGGTGGGCCACCCAGAGACCTTTTGATGAACGATGGTGTCTCAGGTCCCCAAAGGAGGCCCAATTCAGGCCCAGAGCCTGTGACACAGCACTGTTATCTGCATGGCTGTCTGGACCCAAGGGTCCACCAGAAAGAGGTTTGCCAAGGCCTGGGCCGACGGGGATGGGCTGAACAGAGGAAGTCTTCCTTTTGACCCCTGGAGCAGACAGTAAGTGGAACATGATCCCACTGAAAGGCAGGGTAATGTACACTGGCCGTACTTTCCAGATGCAGGCCAGTGACTGTTGGGAAGGCAATCAGATTTTGTAAGAAAACGTCATGCGCAGGAGTCTTCATCGTCCCTGTCTCCGTCCCCAGATTAGTATACAGAGCAGGGGCCAGAACAACCCCCACAGGGAGTGGGAGAGAGTAGCGCAGCTCATCATCGACGGGCACCCTGACAAGCGTGCCCACGTGGATGCTGTGGGCCTGAGAAAGACGGATCCCCCTTCAGATGTGGGGAGCCCCACGGCTCAGGGTCCCACAGCTAAACATCCAGAAAAGCAGACCCACCGTTTCCCCAGGCTAGACCTCTACTCCCTGCCGATACCACCTTCAACGCAGCCTCCTAGGGCAGCGGTTCTCAACCTGTGGGTCACAACCCCTTTGGGGGTGGAACGACCCTTTGACAGGGGTTGCCTGATTCATAACAGTAGCAAAATGACCGTGATGACGTTGAACGAAAATAGATTTGGTGGTGGGGCCTCACCCACCACATGAGGAACTGTTTGAAAGGGTCAATATCAGGAAGGTTGAGAACCCCTGTTGCAGGGGGAAGGTTCAAATCCTCATTCTCCTACTTTCTTACTCGGTGGCCTTAGGGAAGTTATTTAACCTCCAGGGAATCTTTTTATTGGTTTCACTGTGAACTGGTGCTGGTAACAAAGGGAAGGTTCCTACTGCTGCAGAAGGAGCCCAGGTAGCCAAGGGGGGTGGTTATGGTCTGGACCACTAACCCACCGCAAGGTTCGCAGTTCAAAACCACCAGCTGTCCCCTTCAAGAGTGACAGTCTTGGGAACACCCAGAAGCAGTTCTACCCTGTCCAAGGTTTCTATGCATCTGCATCAACTCAAAGGCAGTGAGGTGGTATCTGTTGTTTGACTGCCGCAGAGGCCAGCACCATCCGGGAGGGTGCGAGGGGATAAAGGGTGTGGAGTTTGCACAGCCTCTAGCCGAGCAAGGGTTCTGTAACTGTTAGCACCCTCCCACCCACAGCACGGCTCCCACCCCCATCCCTCGGGTCACTGCAGCCCCTGGGCCTCCACCTGAGCTCACAGCCAAGACCACCACTCTGAATAACCAAGGCTCCAAAAAGCCTTCCAAAATCCTACTACCATCCTACAGTCCAGAGGAGCACCACTCCAAGACTAGATCGCTGGACCTTTACAGGAGCAGACAGCCTCATCTTTCACTCACGGAGCAGCTGCCAGGCTTGAACCACAACCACGGACGGGGAGGAGCAGCCCACCGGGTGATCCCAGGGCCACCAGGGGTACTGGATGTCAGGGCCCTGCCTCACCCTATGCTGTTGTTATTGGAAATCATGAGGTCTCTCCAAAACAAAACCAAATCACAGGAGTGGGGGTGGAGGAACTGATAGCACTGATGACTGTTAACCCCATTAGATGGGATCCAAGGACAGACCCCCTCTACACTGCATAGGATTGTGTAAGACATGGCAAAAAAAAAAAAAGAAAGAGTAAGGGTTAGGGAGGTGGGGCTGCCAAAAGGGAGCAGATCAAGAAACTCAAGAAGAAAGAAAATGTTTGAAACTGACTGTGGTAGCGATTGTATCTGCTTTATGTGAGTAGCAGGTGGGATGTTATGTCATCTGTATGAGCTCGCAATAAAACCTTAGAAAACAAACAAACAAATAAAAACTCAAACTCACTGCCATCAAGTCAGTACCGACTCATAGCATCCCTGGAGTAGAAAATCCAGTCTTTCTCCAGGGAAGCTGCTGCTGGTTTCAAACTGCCCAGATCGCAGCCTAACACCTACCTAGCACGCTGCCAGGTGTCCTTTCTCCAGTTGGCCTAGGCCGAAGCCAGTCACGGGCTCCTTGTAAACTGACAACAGCATGAAGACCAGAACCCCAGGTCCAGGAGCACAGCCCTCTTGTAGGTGCTTCACAGGAAGCTGTGCCCACACCTCTGCTCCCTCCCGGCCTGGCTCACACTGTCTCCTTTTGAAGTCTTAAAAGCAAACACTCATCTCCCTCCGGATCCCCGGGTGGCTCAGCGGGTGGCTCAGCGGCTAGGTGCCTGGCCGCTCAAGAGATCTGGCGGTGACTCCCATGGGAGCAGCCTTGGGACCCCCTCTACACTCTGTCGTAGAGGATTTCTGCCAGTCAGCATGAGAGTCAGGGCACGCACATCTGTCGGAAGACCCACTTACTTCAGGGCTTTCAGTTAAACCCATTCGTTCACCTGCTGCTTCTGTAAACATCGCTTACTGCCATGGAGTTGATTCCAACACAGAGCGACTGTCTGAACATCAGTTTTCAGAGGTTCTGAATCTTTTTGGAAGCAGACGGCCTATTTCTCTTGTGTAGCAGATGGTAGGTTTGATCCCCGCCAACCTTGCGAGGTAGCAGCCAGTAGGTTTAGCTACCCGACGAGGATGGGGTCTGACCCCACGCCTGCAGAGCACAATGGATCAGTAGTCCATCACCGTCACCACTCGGCCATCACGTTCCATAAAGAGGACTGCCAGGAAACCCCTCTGGTGTAGTTCTCAGGTGGATTTGAGTTACAACTGGCTAGACAGGAGCGAATTTGCTTTTTACTTTTGGTTTTAGTGTTGCATTTTATTGCCATTGCCCTGTGTTGTCAGGCCCATGAGAGACGTCCGGAGAAGCTTGTGAAATCTTGAGGATGGAAATTCCAGGCGTGAGAGTCAGGAGCTCAGCCTTTTGCAAGTTCAAGGTTATTACCTGGTGCCTGAAGCCAGGTGCAGACTCCTGGAATCCTAGAGGCTCCCAGGGGAGAGATGGTCATTATCCAAACCGACTCCCACTTCCAGCTTCAGTCCAAATGGGGCAGGGCCCTCGTGGTTAAGGACCGGCGTTCAAGTCAGGTCAAGTCCAAGCTGGGAGTGCCTTCGGATCCTGCCCTGGCCCATCGGGAGCCCCGAGCACATTGCTTCATCCGAACGTGGGGTTCAGTATGCTCTTGGCGGAGACCAGCTTTTTGTCCCCTTTGTAAGTGGTGCTGCAGAGCTGCTAGCTCGCTGGCCCTGGACTGGTTGGCCTCCACGAGCCCCGCTGTCGGTCCCACGCCCTGCCCCTTGATCCATAAAGCTTCTCCCAGGCGTCTTTCCCTTAATAAGGGCCATGTGACACAGAGGGCATGTCGCAGGTGAGTGTGGGAATGTTCAGCAGGTCTGATCCCAGCCCCTGGCCAGGTGCTGCAGGGGAGCCGGGCACTCTGCTTTCAAGGAACAAGAGGCTGGACATGCGTCCCTGGCCTGGTGCTGTAGGTGTTTGCTAAACGCGCCCTCCGTCATCGGGCCTGGCTCCAGAGCGCAGCCTGTAGGCAGTGTCTTCAGACCACGTACTGCGGAAACCAAGAGGGCAAGTGGACGTGACAGGGGGAAGCCGTGCCCCCCCCCCCCCTTTCCTTGTGGAAGCCGCTGTTTTCATCTTCAGAGCTTTCTGGGGAGGAACAGGAGGGAGGCCAAGCTGTTTGTTGAGGGCCACGTCCCTTGCTGATACTGCCTTTGGCCTGATCTGAGCCTCACTGGACTTCTCTATGCTATGGGGCACCCCCCACCTCCAACCGGACACTTAATGCCGGGGATACCCAGCCAGTCCTCTGGGGAGCGTGGAGAGACCCAAGTGTCATACTCTCGTGTGCCTTTGGAAGCCACTCATCACATGGCCTTGCCTTCCTGTGAGCCCGTGGAGCCTGACTCTGAGGTCAGCAACCGAAGAGCAACCCGTTTGGTAGATGGGGATACTGAGACCTGCCATTCGGCGCTTAGCTGTGCTGCGGAAGAAAGTCCTGGTGATCTGCTGCCAGAAAGATGGCGATCATCGGTTCATGCTCACAGTGGGTCCATGTTGCTCTGGCTGTGATTCCCACAGTCACGCAAACCCTGTGGGACACAAGGGTCTGCTCTTAACAAGGGGAATGGCCATGGCTCAGAATCTATTTGCTTTGCAAATCCAAAGCAGTGGATTTGCTTGGGTCTTATGTATGTTGTAGTTATTGTTAGAGGTGCAGAAATAAGTATGTCTTTGGGGGGGGTGTGGGGGTGGTTTTGACCACCAGAGTCTCAGACAAGTGACCAGATGTCTATCTGCTCCCCCGGGAGCAAGAAATCGACTTCCTGTGTGACTGCACCCAACAAGCTGGGACTGGGAGAGGAGAATCACAGTCTTCCTACCTCTCCTGGCAGTGGATCATAAAATGTGAGGCAGGAAGGTGCCCGAGTGGTTATCTAACCAGCCGCCCTTAATAACTGGGGAGCCCAGGCCCAGGCCTAGGCCTTGGGAAGTTATATATAACCTGCCAAGGTCACTGCTCTTAGGGGAGGGGAGAGAAGTACAATCACGGAGCAATTAGAGCTGAGTGGGGCCATTAGGAAGGCTTCTTGGGGGCAAAGGGCGGAGGGGGTAGGCTGAAGGTTGTTGCAACATCCTAAGCAGTCCCCTGGCCACCTCTCCGGGCAGAGTGATCCTGAGGAAGTCAGTCGGTGGTGCCCTGCAGCCCAGCCCCGTCGCCTGGCTCCTCTCTCCTCCCAGCAGGAGGCCATAGCATCAGACCGGCGGGGAGTCTCAAACTGGGCATCACCAGTGACAGCGAGCGAGCGTCCATCCCTTTTACGGAACTGGAGGTCCGGAACCCAGAACCGACCACCGTCAAGTCAGTCCCACTCAGAGGGACCCGTTAGGGCAGTGCAGGTCTGCTCCACAGGGCTTCTGAGACTGTCATCCTTTACAGAGCAGACAGCCTCATCTTTCTCCTGAAGAGTAGCTGGTGGGTTTGAACCACCGACCCTGTGTGGTCAGCAGCCCAACATTCGCCCCAGGTGGTCTGTAGCCCCTTATCAATTACTTTGGGTGGGAGGGTGGTGGAGGTGTACTAAGGGGACTGGTGACGTTAGCTATGAAAGCCTGCCTTGTGCCCTGGTGCTGCACCCCCATCTCACAGACGGGAGTGAGACCCTGGAGAGGACTCTTGTTTTGCAAGCGAGGCAACCAAGACACGGTCAGTCACCTACTGAAGGTCACGGGGCCAGTTCGTTATTGGATTGAACTCGGTCCTGAGCCTGGAGCCAACACTGCAGAGCTGAGATCCGCCACCCTGTCCTGGCCTGAATTAGCCCCCTCTTGTTGCTCTTGCTAAGCTGCAGGCCATTCTGCCTGGATGGGCCTCTTCCTTGTACCCTGGCAGGGCTGGGCACAAAGCTACTAGCCCCTTGTGGGTTCTGACACCCAGCTACCGCAGTGACCAGACAGAGGGTTTTCTCTGCCGTTTGAAGGGTGACGTGTGTTAAAGCGGGAAAACTTGGGTGATGTAACTTGACGCCCCCTCCCCCAAGCTGTCAAATGTCCCCGCTCCCAGCGCCATCCCTCCCCTCCCCTCCCTACAGACTCACTCCTGAGCCCTTTGACATACAACTTCTTTTTTTTTTTTTCTCCATGAAAAGATCATTCTGTCGGGGGTTCTTCCAGCTCTTGCAACCCACCTAGACATGCAGTGTATCAAGCCTATTTGTACCTAGGTTGCCATCGTCATTTCCTAGACGTTTCTGTTCTATTGAGAACTTTCTTTTTCATGGTACGGCTACTCCTCACTCACCGACCCCATGACTGTCGAGCGGTCGTGGAGGATCCGTCCGGTTACTGTGGCCTGTGTGGCCGTGGTGGACAGCGAGGTGTGCGTGGTGCTGTCGGCTGGGCCGCCCGTGGCGCTCAGCGAGTTGGCCGTGCTGCATCCCTCTAGAATCCGGTGCTCAGGTCATTCTGCCATCAGCCTCGGTTTTTTTGTGTGTGCCCTGGTGTGGTCCTGCTCCAATTTCCCACCATGCCCATTGTCGCAGCACGGCCTGGCCTCTGATCCACGTCGTTCGGTGAGGAGATGGGCGTATTTGGGGGTGGGGTGGTATTGCGTCACCTCCTGGCCCTTGCTCCTTGTCCCTCCCCAGGCCTGTGGAATGGGTGAGCCCCAGACTGCGGGTACCCAGGAAGATGCTGGAGGGAACAAGCAGTTGCCTTCTGGCCGTGGGGTGTCTGCCTCGGTCCCCACATGACCTGCTGTTTCCCCGTCTGCTAAGCCCGCTTTTATGACACCTCCCTCTCTTGTTGGCTTCTCCCGGGGTCCATTCCCATCAGGGACGCTGGTCTATATTCTCAAAAAGAGGGGGGGGGGGTCACTCATTTCCGGCCCCTTTCTCCCCCAGGGCAGCAACTGCAGACTGGGACCGTCCAAAGCCCGCTGGCCGTCTGTTCTGACTCACAGCGACCCCCTCAGACAGAGTAGAATGGTCTCTGGGAGCAGCCGGCGGCTTTAACCGTGGGATGAAGCAGGCTCAGGACAGAACGAGGTTGTTTTGCGGAATGGGCTGTTTATTCTGGCTTGGGCGCCCCGAGGGCCAACGCCAGCTCTGGCTCCTCCTGGGCCGTCGGTGCAGGGTGGAGGTGGGCACCTGTTCACGCTCTGCGGAGGGGCACCAACAGCAGCCTGGTAGCTTCCCCACGGCTCCTGTTCAAATAGAACTCTGGCCTCCCCGGTGGTGGAATGCATCCTGACAGTGTTAGCTTTGGAAGGGTGCCCTTCCCTTCTCAGCATCCCTCCGCCCCTTCCCCTCGGAGCCCCGCGAGCAGAAGTGCTGAGTGGACTCCGTGGGGCAGACCGATGCGCTAGTGTGTCTTGTCAGCACTCCCTGGGGGAGCAGGAAAAGGGAGGGTGTCCTGATTATCTCAACACCCCACCTCCCCCCTCTCCCAGACTCTCAACTCAGCCTGGGACTACACGGGGGTGAGGGGCCCTGGCAGCCGACTCATCCCCTTGTGGAGGGCGTGCGGAGCTGATCGGTCAGACCGCTCCTGAGTCCCAGCGCCGTGCCCCAAGCAGGGTTGTGGTACTTAACCCACCCCATCCCCACCCCCATGCCCTCACCCCCCAGTGCCATCAATGGGCAGTTTGGACTCCTACCGGCCCTCTCTATAGACAGAGTAGAGGCTGCTCCCTCCCCGGAGTTTCCAAGTGCCTTAGGTCATTATGGAAGCTGACCACTTTCTCCCGCTGCTACATACCCCCCTCCCTCACTTCTCCCCCCGCACCACCAGGTTTCTCTAGTGAGAGACTATTAGACATGGCCTCTGGCTTTGAGATTGAGTGGAGGCATGAAGTACGGAGAGGAGAACAGGGTGGGGGGGGGTGTGGTCATGCGTATCTGTTTCTTCGCAAATGAGCACCAAGGGTGCGACTTTCACCAGAAGGTGGTCTTCTTTCTGGAGGCGAGACGTCCCAATGCTGGTTCAGGGTCAAGTTCTCGCGGAAGGTCCCGGGGGAAGAGCCTTCTCGTCTCTCCAGCCTCTGGTAGCCCCGGTCTTCTCACGGGCTTGCTGCTGCAGTATAACTCCAATCTCTGCTTCTGCTCCCGGGGTCTCTGGGTCTCCTCTCTTTTGTCAGGCTACCTCTCTACAGAGGGTCAGTGGGAAAGAGGAAGGGATTCAAGGAGATGGACCCCGTGGGGTCAAACGTGTCGGTGGTGGGGGTGGGGCCGTGCTGTGCAGAGTGGGGCTCAGAGTCAGAATCAAGAGCATCTGGCAACAGGAGCAGCAACGCACTGGATGAGGCCTCCGCCCACTCTCTTCCACCCCCCCCCCCCCCCCCCCCCCCCCCCCCCCCCCCCCCCCCCCCCATGACTCCAGTATGGTTTTGTCTTAATTGAGCTGGTCACATCTTCAAAGACCTTGGCAAACAAGGTCACAGTCCCCGGATGAGGACTTCATAGCACATCTTTTGGAACCCTAGGAGTCCATCTGTGACACACAGGAAGGGTTCAGTGGCGGGTAGAGCATTGTGTAAAGGCCTCAGATGTCCCAAGGAAGAAAAGTCCCTGTCCCTGTCATGTGGGACTCCAAAATGACTCCTTGACCTTCCCTCTTTTAACTCTATGACCCTCACACACACACACCCCATCCCATCCGCACATTGCATTGGGAGGTGGAGAGGCTGTGGTTTGTCTGAACGCCCCCCCCCCAACCCCCCTGCAATCTTAATGAGAACAAGGCCCCATTGGATGCCAAAGCTAGCATCATAGAATGATTCACGGATGTCCAAAACTGTAGGAGCCCGGTGGCATGTGAGTTACACATTGCCTTATTGTGCTGTTAACCACAAGGTCAACAGTTCAAAACCACCAGCTGCTGGGGGGGGGGGGGGAATGAGGCTTTCTGCTCCCATGAAGAGTTAGAGCCTCAGAAACCCACAGCGGCAGTTCTCTATCCTATACAGAGTCAGTATGAGTCGGGTCTTGGCAGGGCTGGGGTTCCTGAACCGTGACACCCTGAATTTCCTCTGTCTCCCAGCAGGCCCTGCTCCTCCCACCCATACACCCTCAGGACCCCTCTTTTGTCTTTCTTTGAGACAGTTCCAGCCCTCTTGGAGGGGGTGAGGGTGGGGGAGGACTGCCTGGCCAGATGCTCCCGGAGCTGAGCACTAGGACTGCCTCTCATCTGTGCAGTGCCCTCCAGGTGGGGACACTCTGTTCTCTGTTTGGGCTGGTCGATAAAGCGCCGGCCAGCCAAGTGCGTCAGCACCTCCCAGGGCGTGCTCTCTGTAGTCCAGCGCAGGCTCCTGGGGCTTAGAGGCATGGCAGCTGAGCCCTGTGGGGGTGCTTTTTTTTTTTTAAGGTCTAGCCCTAAAGGTTGTAGAAGACTCTAGAAGAAGCTGGGCAGTTCGGTGGTCCTAAACTGAATTTTGGCATGCCTATTCTGTGCGGAATGCCTCCAAGGGTCCAAGCACTTACCTCCATGGGCTGTGTGTTGGGGGTCCTGGGTTGATGTCCGGCTAAAACTTCCCCCTGGAGTCTTAAGTTCCCTAGGCTAGTGCATTGCAGTGCATCTGAGGTCTTAGCCAGCCTTCAAAACAGAGCAGCCAGGGAGGGGGTACCGGGAGCTGAGTGGTGGTGGGGGGGGATGGGGGCGATGAAGGCAAGGAGACCTAGGTAGTGGGTAGAATTTGTGCTTCTCTCAGCCCTCAAGTGCCAGAAACTCAATTGGAAAACGGAAGCCAGGCAGTGCAGAATCGGCAAGTCAGAATTACTGGAGACTTTTGCTTCCCCTGCCTCTCAGACCTAGTGTCAATGCAGTTATATCGCCTTAGCGACAGAAGGGGAAAACAAAAACCAGGTTAGTTTTCAAAGGCTAGAGCGCGCATGTCCCATTAATACCCCGAGGTCATTCTGCCACCACGCGTGAGGTCCACAAAGCTCCGGTCCATGTGGTTTTCACGGACTCGGGCCGAGGAGGCAGAATTCTGTCACCTCTAAAACAGCGCCTTCCTCCTTTGTACGTGTTGCCACCAGGAGGACAGCGGTGACGGGTTGGCCTGCAAACCCTACAAGGTCAGCAGTTTGAAGGAGTTTAAACTACCTTGGGGGTGGGCGGGTGGAGGGGGGTGTGTCACCACCACTGGTTGTGATGATGTCCACACGACTCATTTTAAAAGCCAATTTAAACCCTGCAGGTGCACGGTTTGTGACTACCATAACAAGAACAAAGCCGGAGGAATGTGAAAAATGCAGCCCATGTCCCTGAACAATAAGTGTCGACACGGTCTAATGGGAAGCTCATGTGCTATGTAAACCCTCATCCAAACACAATAATGTATATGTTTTTAACATCATCTTGGAAAGCCACAGCAGCACCTCTACCTCTGGGTTGGGAGAGCGGCGAGGTGGCCCGGCAGCCTTGAGGGAAGAATGGCAAGCAGGGGGTTGACTTGAGGGGGTGTAGGGGTGGAGGCTCTCCCTTACCTGGAAACTGCCAACCCCCCCTCCTCCCTCCCCCCCCCCACCCGGTCCATTTCGTCTGTGTGTGTGTGTGTGTGTGTGTGTGTAGAGGTCATGATGAAGGCCTTGTTCCGGCTGTACCATCAGGCCCACATGAGTATTCCAGAGGAGGGGGGAGCTCGGGCAATACAGCGGTTTACCAGGAGGTTGGTGGTTTAGACCCACTCAAGCCCAGTTTATATTTAACGTTTATATTTTAAAAGTTTATATTCTAAAGTTTATATCTAAAGTTTATCTATCTAAAGTTTATATTTAACGTTAGCCAGCTGGGCTCAGTTTAGAGGATTCCAATTTTGTCGGCAACATCTAAAGCGTCATAGTCAGGAACCAGTGGGTCATACGCCTTCTCACCGTCAGGCCTGGTCAAGGTGTTGGCCGTGGCTCCGTCAATGTCAACGAGCTTCTTCACAGCCCGTTAGATCTGGTGCTTGTTGGCTTTGACATCCACAATGATCACAAGAGTGTTGTTCTCTTCGTTCTTCATGGCGGACTCTATGGTCACGGGGAACTTGATGATGGCATCATGGTCCAGCTGATTTCTCCTGGGGGCCCTCTTCCGAGGGTGTTGGGGCTGCCTGCTGAGTCTCAGGGTCCTGGGCCGCCGGACGGTGGGTGACATGCGGATCTTCTCTTGGTGGCTGTGGACGCCTTTCAGCACAGCCTTCTTGGCTTTTAAAGCCTTTGCTTTGGCTTCCCTTTTGGGAGGGGGAGGAGCTTCCTTCTTCGCCTTCGGCACCATCTTCGAAAAAAGCGTCCCCAGCACAGACTTAAGCGAAGCAATCTCTTGTAAAGATCCATAGCCAAGAAACCCACCTGGGCCTTTCTTCCCAGTCACTGAGTTAGAAGCCACTCCTTTCCCCACCCCCCAAAAAAACCCCAAACCCAGCATTTCTGGGGAGGGAGTGGGACATGTCGTCCCTGAAGGCCTGACCCGCCATCATCAGTCAAGCTCGGCACCACTGGAGGTGGGACCAGGGTGCAGAAAGAGAGCCATGGCACCCAGATTCCCTCCTGGTGTGGTCCAGCAGCTGCCCCCCACTTGTGGAGAGAAACCTGTTTCAGAGCAGTCAGTCAGGGTCCCGGGGAGTCTGCCCACTTGACGCGCACATTGCCTTCCAGCTGACACAGCTGTGACTGTAACTTTCCACACCTGTTGCAGAAAGAGGGCGCAAAGACCAGCTCAGGAAACTCACAGGGGCTTTCCAGTCCCTCGCTGGTTCCCATGGGAGAGAGGGTCTTGGGTCAGAGGAAGGGGGAGGGACGGGGAAAGCCCCCCAAGGCTTGGGAGCAAGAAAAGGGGTGCAGGGTCATGCCCGGCGTCCTCGGCGCGAGTCCAGCATCCCACCTGCCTGGAGATCACTCTGGTTCTAGACGTCTGGGCCTCACGCTTCCCACCTGTGTGCGGGCTTCTTTGTCCTGGGTTTAATACCCTTTTGCTGGGGTGTGAGAAAGGCTTGGCGGGAGCCCCCCCAGGGACTGGCCTGCCCTCAGAGCTGTTCACCAGCTGTGATGCCCACTGTCCTGGCAGACTTGAGTTACCCACAGCGCAGGTGTCAGAAAGAACTTGACTGAGTGGGTGCTCTGAGCATGGGGGGCGGGGTGAGGAGGCGATCTCTGGCATCTGGCTGGGTGTGACATCTGCAGCCAGAGAGCACAGCACGGCTGCTCTTCTGCCCTTCCAAAGAGTGGCACGACTCAGGGGCCAGGGTGGGACGGAGGATGCCGGGAGTCCCTCACTCTCACCGTGGCCTCTTGTTCCTCTTGCAGGGGAGAGGGAAGAGGCACTTCGAGAAGGCAGGTTGCATTTTGGAAGGTCACTGCCAGGCCACTTGCGTGCCTCTCAGCTGCCCAGCACAGACTGTCCCGAGCCAGCAGCCCAAGGGCTGAACAGATCACTGCCTAAGCCTGGGAAGTGGCCGATGAGGCTCCCCACCTACTGTGCCCCGTGGGAGCTTGCGTTCTCTTCTGCAGGGGGCAGGGGGCAGACAGGAGGCGGCCATGCGAGACACAGACCTTGCTCCCCTACCTAGCCTTCTCGCCCCTGTTCCAGCCTCGTGACACACTCCCCCGGCCCAGCCACACTGGATGGTGTTAAACTTGACTTAGGGCCCCAGTCAACAGGGGGGGCGCCCGCTTCACAGGACTGACTTGTTCTGCTTCCCTAGGGTTTGCCCTGGCTGGTTTGCCTCTCAGCCTGCCAGCTTCCCCAGCAATGCTCAGACCCTCACCAGTCAGATGGCGACTGAATCTAAGGTGTAACAGCTGCGAATCCAACACCGGGTCTTTCACTCGGGAGATGGGAACGCTGCCACTGACCCACAGGGCTGGCTGCCATCCATGAGGCAGTGAGCATCTCCGGCCCTCCTGGGCCATCCAGCCCTTCGACTCTTCATCCTGGCAGCCGCCGGCGGTGGCAGCTGGAGTGTGCTGAGCTCATTGTAGGGGGGCTTTCAACAGGCTCCTGGTAAAATCCCCTTCTCTTTTAATGCTATTTCTCCACCAGCTCTCTGATGCCCTCTGGTGCAAAGGTGGGAGCAGACCCTGCAGTCAAACACTGTTCTGCCTTGTTGGCCAGACTCCGGGGGGTGGGGGGCTGCCTGACCCAGGGACTGAGAGGCTGGGTAAACATGCTGAAAGAGGAATACCCAGAGGGCTTGACCCTCATTGTGTTTCCTGGGGCCCTCGTCTCACCTGGAGGTTGTGACTGGTTTCCATTTCCTGTTGCCCAGCCTGCCCCTGTCCCCAGGTTCCGGGGTGGGGTGTTGGGCCTCTGATCCCCCACTCCGCACATCAGCCCAGCCCCTCTGGGCTGGGAGGCCTCAGCTGTACTTTTCCAGGCCTTCAGCACAAAAACCAGCTCTGTGTATCTTAACTCTGGTCACGTCCCACTCTCCAGGCCGCCAGGCACAGCCGGTGGGTGGGGGGAACCTTCCTTTCAGGGTGGGACAGGCAGACGCCAGCCGCATCTGGTCTGGTCTCCTGTTCCTGTGACCTGCTGGGGCGAGGAGTCGTCCCTCCCTCCTGTCCCGCACTATCTAGGGGTGCTCTTAGTACCCGGTCCCCGGCTCAGGGATGGGGACCATCAACAGTCTGTGCTGTGTTTGCAAAACTGGGGCTCAGGGACTACGCCCCGGGTGGCGGATCCCTACCTGTATTCCACCCATGGGTGGAGGGACTTGGTCTGGGTTGCTGACCCCACTGGCAACTCAGTCTTCCTATGTGGGCTGTGGAGGCAGCAAGACTACCTCCTACCACCTAACTCAGCGGTACCAGCCTCCCCGAGGTGCCCAGGTCGGCCGGCTGGTACTGTCTGTACAGTTGGTGCCAGGGTGGATGGAGGCCAGCTGTTGTTGAACCAAAGGAAATGGGCCCGGACTGCATGCAGCTGGAGGGATTTAGGTTCGTGGCAGACAACGAGGAAGGGCTTCGTGGCAGGTGGTTGCCGCTCCGAGGCTCCTGTGGGGAGCTTGTACTTGGGGACCAGGAGCTGAGGAGAAGGTGTTCTCAGACAAGTGCCCTGTGTGCCCAGTCTGCATGAGACGGCGACGAGAGAGGATTTCATAGGTGGACACTCGGTGCCCCTGGAGACTTTTAGAGTGTAATCCCTTGGTCATCTTCAACAAACCAATAAGGAGGCTTAGTAACACCCTCACTCCCTCCCCACCCTCCCACTTGCACAACCATGGAATGCCTTTGGCTACAAACTAGCAAGGTGGGTGGTCAAACCCACCCAGAGGTGCCCAGGAAGAAAGGCCTCGTGATCCTTTGAGGAAAAGAAAGGAACTCACTGCCTCCGAAATCAATGCCAGACTCACCGTGATCCCAGAGGTCAGGGTAGAACCTTCGGGAAGGGGGCACAGTTGGCACTGACCTCCGTGGGGATCCACATGAATGGGAATGGAGTTGGCGGCAGCTGCCTGCAAGGGCCCTTCATTGTCTCAGACTCCTGATCCTCCAGGAGGAGTGGTGACGTATACCCCCCACCCCAACGTCACCAGCTTCCAGGTAGATGGAGGTAGTGGGGGTGCCCTTTCGTGAGACGAAGGGAGGTGGCTGAGTGGCTTCGCGAAACCCTGAAGTAGGTGGGGTCTCAGCCTTGCTCTTCTCCAAGGGCAGGCATCGCAGGAGGGGTGAGTATGGCAGTTGCCAGGGATAGGGGGGTTACCCCCACCCCCGACACCCTTGTCCTCAGAACCCCCAGAGAGGACCCAGCCGCTTTGTCTAAAGGAATTTGGCCGGCAGCTGCCAGGTCATAAGATAGCTTCGTGGAACGGAACGATCTGAGACCTTGCTGGTGCAACACCCGCGTGCAACCCATCTCCCTCCTCTCTGCTCCAGAGTCGGTAGGTGTAACTCCGCAGAGGCTTGGACCCTGCAGAAACACAGAGTCTTGGCCCAGGGTGTGCCTGTCCTTGCCAAGGGCTCACCTCCCTCAGCTGAAGCAGAAGACCCACCTTCAATACCACCTTGGCATGGACGGAGTGCTTGGTGACAGGTGACAGCGTGACTCAGCTCTTTAGTGGAGCGCTGTCTGCTGTCTGGCTCCGTGCTGGGATGGAACAGGGGCACTGGGTGATGGCAGGGCACAGTGACGTGAGGAGGGAGCCACGTGGTTAAGGGAGGAGAGTGGCCCAAGCCGAGGGAAGGCACCTCTTCTAGCAAAGAGGAGCGAGGAGCATTACAGAGCTGAGTGGAACTCTGCTGCCTGGAGGCCCGGGCCTCCTGAGTGGAGGTGGGCGGCGGGAGGGTACTGCGTCGCCCCAGCGGGCAGCTCTGGAGGGCAATTCCTGGGGGCGCACTGCTGCTCCCCAGCCTGTTAGCCAGCATGTGAAGGGAGAGTGATGTGGTTATGCTGTTGATCAGCCCCCAAATTTATGCCAACTCGTGCATCCAGGCCCTGAGCCCTCCCCGGGCACAGCTCCGGAGTCAGAGAGTGATGATCGGGTGGTCTTCTTGGGCTCATGTTTCAGCAGCAGATGACCAGCCTCTCCTTCTGGGCCAACTGAGGACGCTCCCCGAAGCTGGCTCAGCCTCAGGGCCATGCACAGAGACACACCTTTGCAACCCCGTGCCCAGGTGTGCAGCCTCCCTGGGTGTCCCGCACCGGATGGTGCATGACTTCCCGTAGCCTGCCCTGGAACCCCAGGTGCAGGCGGCACCCTGTTCTCCTGGTGCTGAAGGTGAAACTCAGAAAGGTGACAGGATATGCCCCAGGTGGTCAGAACTGGACATCAGGTATCTGCCCTTTCCCCTGCTGTCCACACCATGCTGCTCTGGGCAGTCCTACCTTCATGTCAGGAGTGTCTGCTGAGGGTGCCGATGGGCCGTCTCAACTGGGGTTTGTCATGGAGGGGGTGGGGGGGGAACATGCAGACCTGGGCACAGGAGCCGGCTGACTGAGCCAGATCTCCCTCCGGCCATCAGCCAGGGACGGGAGAAGCAAGTCAGCAGTTTCTGTGACCTCCTTTGTCGCCTGCTCAGAGGGCTGTTTTTAGAAACCTCCCGTTGGCTGACAACTCCCGAGTTTGCTCCTAGCACTGCACCGCCAGCTCAGGTCAGCCCCGGAACCTTCTCCAGGACCGCAGGACCAGGAGCGGGTGCCTCCTCTGCGTACGGTAGCCAAGATCCGATCCGATCCGATCCGTGGATGTGCCATCGTCACCGATCCCGCGTGCCTGTGTGTCACTTGCCTCTCAGCTTCCGTCACCACCTCAGTCAGGAGAAGAGTCAAGGGGACTTGGACCGGTTCCAGTCTGCTCTGTCATCAGCCCTTTCTGATCAGTTTCCTCATCAGTTTCCTTCCCATTTTTGTCTCGTTGCCTTCTAGTTTCAGGGTGTCTTGTGGCCAGGGTGAGGGGTTAAGAGCCTTGGGTGCTGCCCTGATTGCCGGGCAGGGCCCAGGTACAAGGGAGCCTCCCACAAAAAGTGGCCTCCAAATTGTGGTAGGGAGACCCCTCTTAGCCTTAGGGCAGACACACGTCAGGACACCTCCCTCCTCCCTCTAATTTGGGGAGGGGGGTGGGGGATGTTGCAGGGAATGAGCCAAGGCCAGGCCCTGGACCCTTGTACCCAAGGCAGAGAGCAGACCCCCTGGGCAGCCCCAGGCTAGGTAGGCAGTGATGGGAGTCAGGAGTGCCAAAGCCGCAGGTGGGCAAAGGGGGGGGGGGTCTCCTCATCTCACCTGCCTGCTGGCAATCTAGCCCAAATCCCCCAATCCCCTGGGGGGGAGGGGCGGGGAGACACACCACGAGGTGGGGGCCAGGGGTGCGTGTGCTGAGTTTTGAGAACACAGTTGCAAGCGTGTACTGGGCGGGTAGGGGCCAGCTCCCAGGCAGCTGTGCCCAGAGACTTCCCATCCGACTCAGGTCTCCAGGTGACTGGAAAGACTCACCCCTCCTGCCCCTTCCCTGTTTGCTTTAGCGAACCCTCCACACCTCTGCCTGCCCTCACGCTCTCTCAGCAGGGGGGTGGGGTGGGGGCTGCTGGGGTTACAGTCCCAGGCTGAGAACAATGGGGGCAGGGTCACCAGCCTTGTTTTCTTTGTTCCTCCAGAGAGGGTGGACAGGGCTCCAGGGCCTGTGAAAGTCGGAAACCCAGAGGTTTCTGCTGAAAACACCCTCCCATCTGGCACAGGCCTGTCCCCAGGAGCGTGAGACCTGGCGGCACCCCTGGACTCCAAACAGGCTGCTGAGAGATGGGCCGGGGTGGAGGTGTGGATAGAGAAAGGAAATTCAGAGCTGGAGAGAAGGAGAGCGATCACAGAGAGGCCCTGCCTGCTAACCACTGGCTCCAGGGCTGGGGTGGGGGAAGGAAGGAGCACAGGGCCTATAGTCAGGATGGGGACACACGCACACAATGGGGATGATTTGTATCTTGAAGAAGATACAAACTTTGCTGAATAAGATTAGAACCCATTGGGGCGCTTTTAAGATGCCCTGGTGGCGAAGGTTGCCGGTTCAAGCCCACCAACTAGCTACTCCTCAAGAGGACTGACGAGGCTGTCTGCAAGGTTGAATGAAAGCCAGGGTCACCCTGGTTGGCAAAGGTTGAAGTTGCTTGGACCCACGATCAAGGCTCATGGAAAACAGCCGTCCAGAAAGCAAGCCGCGTCTTTCATTAAGGGAATCCATTACACGAGACCACCTTACAGTCCTTAGAAGCAAGGAAGCCCCTCCCATGGGATTTTCCCTCCCCTCCTATGCATGGGAAACCTGGGACAGGGATTCAGGGTGGCCAGAGAAGAATTAACCCATCCAAACCACAGTGCTGGCGAAGAATGCTGAAGGACCATGGACTGCTGGAGACTAGGCCACCCTCTCAGTTGCCAATAGGATCACACACAGTGGGAGGTGGTGTCAGAGAGGCTTCCACACTAAGCCTGGGAAGAAAGGGGCTGGCAGGCTACTTCTGAAATTCAGCCAGTGAAAACCTTTGGTTCCTAACAGAATGTCAATCTGATTTACTGCTGGACCAGGAGCCCCCCGGGGTTGGAAGGCGGCCCAGTAGCCACAGCAGTAGCCACAGCAGTGGGCTAGACCTTCAGTCGTGAGCATGAGCAGGCCCAGCGCCAGGCTACAGCATCTACGGTATCCTTCACTTCTATGGAAAGTCACCCCAGTCAGAGCTGACTTTAACAAGTGCCCAGAGGGGCTGCCTGAGTTTTGGGGCCCTGGAAGCTTGATCTAGATCCTAGGTTCCCCAATTTACTTGGCCTATCATCCCCCCCCCCCTTTTTAGGGGGGGTAATTAGCATCCCCCTGTAGCCTCTAGTGCAGGATGGAGTATAAGCAGCCACACTGGACTGTTCCAGTCCCATCCCCCAACCCCACCCCAGAGGGAGATCACCCATCTTGGAAAACGCCGATGTGGGTGACCTGGTCACCCTGAGCAGACCCACCCCGGGCAGAGGGGATTTGGCTTTACGCACAGCCTCTCTTCCATGGCACCGTGGTGCACGCACTGGCTAGTGAGGCGAGGTCCCCACACTGGGCACATTGCTTCAAGGACCAAAGAGCGCACTGCACCTGCGGTGGCCCCTCCTCTCCAGCCTGCAGCAGGATTTGGAGGCAGCAACCAGGGCCTGGGGACCCAGAAGGGACTGGAGCTGGAGCAGAGGGCTACGAACAGAGCCCTGCGAATCAGGTGAAGCCATGCTGTTTTATGCTGTGGAGGGGTCCCGGAAGCTGGCTGTGCTTAAGGGCTTGGAAAGCAGTTATGGGGGACAAGACTATACATTTCAGCTCAAGTAGAAAATATTTTGGAAATGAAGATGGCAACATGTGTACAAATACGCTTGATACAAATGATGTGTTGAGTGTTATAAGTGCTGTAAGAGCCCCCAATAAAATCACTGTAAAAACAAAAACAAAATACAGCAATTTGACAGTTAAAAAAAAAATATGCATT
Organism: Nesogale talazaci; assembly: GCA_004026705.1. Lineage (NCBI taxonomy): Eukaryota > Metazoa > Chordata > Mammalia > Afrosoricida > Tenrecidae > Nesogale > Nesogale talazaci. The sequence goes on along the minus strand of PVJH01000295.1, from coordinate 162,374 downwards.
TCAGATGTCACCTGCTCAGGCAAGAAAAGCATCACTTTGTCTCCAGTGCCTGCTGGCTCCATGTACATGCACAGAGAACTGAAGCCACAGGGCAGTGGTTCTCAATCTGGGGGTCGAGGCCCCTTCAGGGGGGGGGGGGGCAGGGAGCATTGAACAACTCTTCCACACATGGATCACCCGATTCATAAGCAGTAGCAAAATGACAGTGATGAAGTAGCAGCGAAAATGACTTTGTGGTTGGCTGGGTGACCACAACACAAGGAACTGCATGACAGGATCGAGGCATGAGGAAGGTAGAGGACCACTGCTTTAAGGTTTCCAGTGACTGAGGCAGGGCAATGGGTTGCCAGGCCTTTCTTCCGAGGCACCCCTAGGTGGACTTGAACCTCCAACCTTTTGGGGTGAGCTGTCAGAAGAGCATTAACTGGCTGAGGCCCGGTGGTGCAATGATTGTGTGCGGGGACTACGGCCCACAGGGTTGATGGTTCAAATCTAGCAGCAGCTCTCCAGGAGCAAGGCTGGGCTTCCTACTCCCACCAGGGCAGTGATGCCACACACACACACACACACACACACACACACACAAAGACATTAACCATTCCTACCACCTGCACCATGCCAAGCTCATGGCCATCAAGTCAGTTCCAACTTCTGTGATTGTGCAGGAGTGAAACTGCCTCAGTCTCCCAGGCCGTCACTCACCGTTCGTTCTCCAGACTGGCTGGTGGTTTCAAACTGGTGACTTTGTGGTCACCTGCCCAGCACACAACCTATGCCACCAGGGCTCCTTTGTACCACCCAGGGTTCCCAGGTATCTTGCTCAGACAAGGACCCATGGTCCTAGCCTGAACCATTTTACAGTAGTGGAGGTGGACCGAAAAAGGAATGGTTCTTAAGGGTCTTGGAGAATCTTGACAAGTGACTGACTAAGCTGAGCTTAGACCACCCGAGCTCACAGCCCCCTATACATTGACATCCTGTCACATCAGCCTCCAAAAATGTCTTTCTACACACACACACACACACACACACACACACACACTTTTTTCTGGGTGTAAGGAGCCCTGGTGTCATCATAATTTTACACATTGAGCTGACAGCTACGTGTGAGGCCAGCAGTTTGAAACCACTCCACACTGAGGAGAAAGGCGAGGCCTTTTACTCCCTGTAAAAAAGTTAGTCTTGGGCTGAGTCCCGGTGGCGTAAGAGGTTGAGTGCGGGTCTATGGCCTGTGGGCTTGGTGGTTCAAATCGAGTGGCTGCTTTCAGGAGCGTCGCTGGGTAGCTCCCACGACCACCAGAGGGCAGTGATGCCCCCCCACCCACCCAAAAAAAAGTTAGTCTTGGAAAAAAAAAAGTCTTGGACACTCACAGAGGCAGTTCACCCCTGCCTTCTTGGGCCGCTGTACGTGAAAATCGGACTCGAAAGCAGTGGGTTTGGCTTTGGGGCATCTCTCTTGGTACTGGAGCAAATCCGAATATGCAGATCTGTCAAAAAGAAGTGAAGGATGCCAACCTGCCATGGCCCCAAGTTAGCCTTAATTCAGACTCCGCCATCTCCCTGCCCTGCCGCTGACACCAGCTGTTCCTCCCAGAGACACACAGCTGAGGCAGGCTGGGTCTGCAGCTGGCACCAGTATCAGGGTGGCACGCACCCGTTGGGCCTGGGCCAAACTGTGGCCCTGGAACTAGGGCCACCATTCAGGCCACACCCTGAGCACCTGGGCTGGGGCGAGAGGGCAGTGAGAAAATACCTGGGATTCCTTCTCCCTGCCCTGGCAATACGCCCTCCTGCCCCTCCTCCAGGATGGAGGTGGGGGGGAGGGCAGTCTTCACTCCTGGACACAGTACCCATCACCCTCCATCCACTTCGTACCGGCAAGCTCCCTAGAATCATCAGCAGAACTCCTGAAAAGCCCATACCCCACCCCAATCTGCTAAACAACATGGGGGTAGGGGGGGGGGAGGTAGTTTGTATTGAAAGTCCTGGATACTGCACATGGTTGGCAGGCTCTGCTGCCAACTGAAAGGTTGAAAGTTTGAGTCCATCTAAAGGTATCTTAGTAGAAAGGCCAGCTGATCTGGTTCCGAAAAAAAATCAGCCACGGAAAACTGACAGGACACAGGTCTACAGGGAGGGACGGGGCATGCATAAGGTGGTAAAGCCTTGGAAGCCACTGGTGGCAAACTGGTTCCAGTTTGGTGTTTTTATTTAAATTTCCAGTAAGATCCCTAGCCAAGCCTCAATGTCCACATCTGCAAACACGCTCTGCCCCGGGCCCCCAGTTTACTTTAAGGGTAAGTTCAGCAGAGAATGGAACTGTGAAGTTCTAATTGGTCTCCTGCACCAGAACAGGCTTGTCTCTCCTTTGATGTGCTAATGAAGAGACCTCCCCAGCGAGTGACATCTATGGTGCCTGCAAGCCCTGGCCTCTGGACTCCTCCAACTGTGCTCCTGGGAGAAGGGGCCCAGAGAGTGTCCCAATCCAAGGTCCTGGGGTCCTCCCCAACCCCCCTTCTGAATCCATGGCTTTAGAAGTTGTGGATTTCCAAACAAGCCCCAGTGGCAAACATCCCCCTGGCTGTGCTCGTGGTTGCTGCCCTCTGGTCCGCGCAGCACTGCCTGCTCCCTGGATGGAGTGACTTGTGAAGACAGACAGACAGACTGGGCTCACGGAGCCAGCACAGTCAGCGTGTGGGCAACTGAAGAAGCGGCTATACCAGCTGCTAAGTATGGCAACCTTCACTGCCCCCAAAGACAAAACAAAACAAAACATGGATTTTGTTTTGTCAAAATCAGAATCTGTATTTCTGGGGCTGAGCCCTGGTAATGTAGTGGTTGAGTGCGGGACTGCGGCCCACTGGGTTGGCGGTTCAAATCCAGCAGCAGCTCTCCAGGAGCAAGGCTGGGCCTCCCACTCCCACCAGAGGGCAGTGGTGCCCCCCCTCCAAGAAAAAAGAATCTGCATTCCCACCAGGCCTTCACATGGTTCTTATGTGTGCCACCCACAAAAGCCACAGACAAACATACTGTCGGGTTTCCCCTCCAGGTGGGAGAAAGGAGTCCAGGTGACTTGGGGGGAGGAGGGGTGGGGACACAGCGAACTCTGGAGTTGTCTGAGGGCACAAGTCGGTGGTCTTTGAGGGCGAGAGGAGTGAGGCTCGCTAACCTTCCCAGCGTCGGCATGTGGCAAGAGCACAGGCTGTGGAGGTAGGGAGGCGGCCCTCCCCCGTTTTATAGTTGGATGCCAGGTCGTCCGATTGTGGGGCGAAGGGTGGCCTCTGGCTGTTGTAAGCATTTAGTGAGGACGTGTGGCAATCAGTGTTGACTTTGACGAGCGGCTTCAACAAGTTGGGGGGCGGCGGGTGTGTGTCTATAGATTCATTCCTGCTTGCAGCGCCTTCAGGACTCCCAGCGAGACCCTTCAGGGAATGGGTGTCCTTTTCCTAATGGAAGGGCAACCCCTTTGGCCACCCGGGGTCCTCTCCAACCCCACAGCTGCCCTCCGCTGCTCGGATCCCCCTTCCCTAGCACTCCCACCCTCCTGAGACCCCTTTCTTACGACTGCCACCTGCCTCCACCTTTGTTCTGCGGAGGAGCTAGTGGGTCTGAACCCCAATTCTGGGGTTAGCAGCCCAGGGTTTGACCCCTGGGCCACCAGGGCTCTTCCAGGAAGGTTACTTAACTGAGGTGAGTTTCCGTGGCTGGCTGCAGATGGGGATGACAAAGAGCGTCTTCAGCTGCACCGTCCACAGCTCGAGGTCCTGTGGAGGCGAAGGTGGAGGTGGACTCTCAGGCTGCACCCCACAGAGCAGGAAAAGGCTTCTGGGCCGGGGGCGATGCCTGCCGGGGGAGCCAGACTCCTCGCAGGAAGTAGCGCTGCAGATAGGCCAGGGGCCTGAGGGCCACCTTCTGCCTGTAGCGAGGGTTGGTGGTGTGTCTCGCAGGCTCTGCCCACTTGTCAGGACCGGTCCCTCCAGGAGGGGGACAGCGCCTGGCCGCTGCAGCCTTGCATGGGGTCGGGGGTTGGTGAACAGGCAGATGGGAAGCCCTGGTTGTGTGGGCAGCAGGAGCCAGGAAGGTGGGGCAGGCCTGCCAGCTGCCTGAGGCACGGGGCAAGAGCAGGGTGCTCTTGGGCTCCAAACGCCAGCCTTGGGTTGAAGTGGACAGACTGGTTTGGGGCCCTGTTGTTTCAGCTGGTTGGAAGGGGTGGAGGTGCACCTTCCTGTGGGCCTTTGTGGGGAGAGAGAGGGTAAGGACAACAGTGGGCAGGATCAGGCTGCCTGCCTGACTGCTGGGGCTCCAGCCACGACTTCATGGCTGGCTGCGCTATGACCTCCAGCTACTTACTTAACCTCGCAAACCCTTAAATCCTCATTTGCACACTGGAAGAAATAAGAGAGCGAGAGAGAAATGAAAACCTCTGCCCAGCAGGGGTCTGTCTTCCTGAAATGAGCAAGGGCATGTCCAGGGTTCAGCCCAAGCCCTCCTTGAATCACTGGGGAGCAATGAGGAGAGGAACCAGACACCATCCCCAAATAAGCCGTGTGCAGGCTCCCCCGCCGGCCCTCGCTTGCCCGGCTTCCATGGAAAAGGAAAAGATGGGCTTGTATGACTTTGGGAGCCAAGTTAAAGAATCCTGTGGGTGACCAGGGGCCACCTCCTCCCGGGGAAAGCTGTTTCCCTAACCCCGAGGACAGGACACCTTGTCTAACTGGGTGTTTGCCTGGCGCCCTCATGCTCCTCCCCCTAGCCCAGGGGTGACCTCAAGTCCTGGGGCAGCCCCAAAGCTCGCTGGGGAGACGGTTTCGGAGGCCTGAGCTCAGCGATGCTGACTGTAACCCGGAGGTGATCCAGCCAGGCTTACAGCTGGTGGTGGTGGGAGGAGAGCAGGGGAGGGCCGTATTGAGCTCACCTGTAGACCTCAGAGCCTGAGAGGGTCTCACCGGTCAGTGCTACCTGGCCACGGCTGCCAGGGAATGGATGGAAAAGAAGCCCAGTGTGGGAGTGAAGGGGGCATTCAACACAGACTCAACTGCTCCCCCCCCGCCCCACCCCCAGGCAGGGATACGAAGCCATATGCTGCTTCCAGGCCAGCTGCTTAGTGGGGAGCCCTGAGACAAGATGGGAACCCGGGACAGACAGAAGTGGAGACTTGTGCTTATTCTGCGTCAGACAGTCTAGATAAGACATGCCCCACATCACTTGCACTTAGAAATTTCAGTGGTCCCGTGCCGGGACCCTTTCATACCGTTCCTCATGTGCTGGTGACCCCTCCAACCATAACATGAATTTCCGTTGCTGCTTCATCCCTGCCATTTTGCTGCTGTTATGAATCTGGAGACCCTGAGACTCACAGGTTGAGAACCGCTGGTCTAGAACCCCTTCCATCATCTCTCAGCCTCTGTTTCCTGATCTGGCTGCTGCCTATAACTACTGCCTTTGGATAACCATAAGATGCTTCACCCGTGGGTAAGGGCTCTTGGAAACACCGCCCTATGCCTGCCCTGTGCAAAGGCAGACTGGGCCTAGGGGATGGAATAAAGGGTGGGAAACAGTCTTTCCCACCTCTTAAGCCCCCGGGCTTCCTGCTCCTGTTGTTGACCCTGTTTGGCCCACTTCTGGTGGCGGCGGTGGCGGTGGTTACACATCGGTTGGGCTGCAATCCCCAGCATCAGCCGTTCTAAACCGCAGCCCGTTCTCTGGGCGGGAGAAAGATCAAGACTGTCTATACCCATGAAGCGCCGCAGTGTGGGAAGCCCACAGGGTCATTTCTAGGAAGTCGAAATCACTCAAGGGCAGTGGGTTTGGTTTTGTGGTGTCGGTGGTGATGATGGGTAGCTGCCAGTCAGGTCACATCCTTGTCCATGGTGCCCTCATGCCCACTGACTCTACCCTGCCTGGTCTGCGTCCTCTGAGTGCTCGGCCACATACCAGACTGTATCCGTCCATAGACCATGATGTTTGAAGGTCGCCCACCAGGACATGCTTCCTAGGCTGTCTGAGCCTGGAAGCTCCACTGAGTGAATCCTGTTCAGCATTCTGGCCCCACTCGCTCCTCCCACTGGCAGAGGAGGCTCGGGGCTGAATTTACCCCAGCCGGGATAAGGATTCTTTCCACCACCGAAGACAACTCTAATCTCAGACTTCCTCTGTGAAGTCTTATCTCTCCTGCTGTTGGCATTGTGGGTGGAGCTGTGAATGGCAGGGCATTCGGCCGGACCTTTGTCCACACAGTCAGTGCCCGCCACGCCCTCATCACCAGAAGGAATGCGTGGTGAAGAGGGGAGCTTTGTGTGCCCTCCGTCCCTGCTCCTGGTGTGGACCGTGCCGTTGAATGATTCCGTGCCGGGGGGGAATCAATCCCCCTCCAACCCAATTCCCAAACCCGGTCAGGGGGACGGGGGAATTCTGGGTGATAACCCCTAGGGGCAGGCCCACGTTCCATTGGTGAGACGTCCCCCCCTTTGGAGGAGGGTGGTTCCCCTGGGTGACTGCTTCCAGGTTGGAAACAGGTTACTGCAAAAGGCAGTCCGTTTTGTGGTGGCTCATTATCCAGAACAGCCCGGACTTCTCTTGGACCTTGGCCTGTTGCTGAGCTCATCATGTGAAACCTGACGCCCGGCATGAAATGGGGAGGGGGTGTGTCCTGACCCTACAGAGAACCCAGGATGGGCACCTCCCAGTCCTGGACATGCCGTGGGTGTCGCCTGAGGTTACGTGTATTTGTTTTTCTTTACACAGCCTCCCCAGTGTTTGCTGGTTCACGGTCAGATAAAGTCCAAGACTTTCCCCCTAAGATAGGGGCGACACCCATTGCCCTCTAGTCGATTCCAACATAGGGCGGCGACTCGGTCCGAGTAGACTCACTCCGGGGCTGTGGTCTTTGTGTCTTCCATGGCACCTTTGGGGGGTTCAGACACCCCAGTCTTTAGGTGAGACGGCATCTGTGCCATGGGAGGGCTTACCCCAAATGGTGGGGTCGGTCTTGGGTGCAGCAGAAAGAAACTGCCGGTCCTGAGCTACCCTCTCAGCATCTCGGTTTAAACCCATTGGTGCATCCACTGTGGGCATCCAAAGTGTCACTCCATCTCGATGAGGACCCTCCTCTTTGATTGACACCCCTTGACTTTACCAGGCACGCTGATGCCCTTCTCCAGGGACTGGTCTCTTCCAACGCCGTGTCCAAACTATGTAAGTCGTTTCACCATCCTTCTCTCTGGGGAACATTCTGGCCATCCTTCTGCCAAGGCCAATTTGTTTGTTTTTTGGGGCAGTCCACGGCACTTCTCTTTGCCTGCACCACCGTTCAAAGGCAACCCAAAGTGTATGACTTGGACATGGGAAAACCTGCCTATATCTTGCTGGTTTGGGCCCCATGTCTCGGTCCAAATCGTTTTGAGCCTTGATAAAAGTCTGTTAGCTGTCATCCTACCCCATCCGAGTTTTCGACGACATTGCTTCCCCTGCACCTTTGATTGGTAAGCCTGTCTGTGGTCTCCACTGTTGTGGATCAGAAGGCCTGGTGGTTTCGTGGTCATGTTTTGGTCTGCTCGCCTCAAGATCAGTAGTTTGAAACGACCATCCATCCTGAGGGAAGAAAGACGGGGCTTTCTCCTCTGGGACAAAGTTATCGGGTAGTTCTGCCTTATCCTATTGGGTCCTCCCGTGCGTCGGAATGGACTCTGACATTGAACGCGAGCGTTGTTGATGAAAGTATGGAAGGGGCCCGCCTTTGGCATGATGATCATAAGGACTCCAGTTGATAGTGATCGCGACATCTTGGACTTGTTTGTCTTTGCATGGATCCAGTTCATACATTTCTGTCTTGTCCACATGGATTATGTCGACAAGCCCATCAGTTAGCTGCCTTGCCACAATCTAGATGTACCGCATTCCACCAAACTTCAAGGCTCTCTCTCTCGGCCGCTCTGGAAAAGCAGATGCACCACGCTGAGCATGACTTGTTCCTGGTGAACCTGTGCTGACTGCTTGTACCCTCTTCCTCCTCTGCTTGTTCCACACAGTTTGCTTGCAGCATTGCATGTGTTCCAGGCTGGCTTGCCAAGTTCTCAAGAGTCTACCCATCCCATCTTCCCATAATCCCATCCTCTGGTCCAAGATCCCATAGAAACGTCTGGAAAAGTCACTGTAATCTTATCTCCGCAGTCTTTTCCCTGGCCAGCAATGGCAGTCCCTGAGTCTTTGAGGTGTCCTGGGATCTCTCCGTCCAGCTTGGGCTCGGTCCTCTACCTGGCATGGTTTATCCTTGGCACTTGAAGATGGGTATTGGTGGTACTGCGGGTGGCAGCCCTGAATCATCCTCCATCTTTCTGCCATGAACTGAAGGGGCCCTCCGATGGACTCCTTCCTTCTCTGGCACTGGGCTTGGGCGATGCTTCTGGAAGGAAGCTTTGTATGGGCCGCAGCCTGGATCAGAACTCTCCCGTCGGCCTGCTGGCCTCTGTGTGCCTTCTCAGGGTTTCGAGTCTGTTGAAGTGGCCTGCATGTTGACACGGTGAGCTCCCTGAGGCTCAGGCCATTCTCCCCAGGCCATGACTACCCTCCCTCTTCAGGGAAATCATGCTGGCAAGGCCCCATGGGGTGGTCCGTTGGGTGCACTTGCCATTGTGTACCATCCCTCCTAGGAGGCCCGCACATCCATCGACACGGGTCCCTCTGCCACTTCTGCACACTGCACAGCGGCTCACGCTTCTCCTTTCTCCTCACCAAACCCCACGCAGGCTCTGGGTGCCATAGAAGGGTGGCGCTGCCTGTGGCTCTCCACCCCCCCCCCCCCTTTATTCTCTCTGCAGACCTCCTCTGGGTTTTGTTTTTGTGTGTGTGTGTGGCATCACCGCCCTGGTGGGAGGAGGAAGCCCAGCCTTGCTCCTGGAGAGCTGCTGCTGGATTTGAACCATCAACCCCATGGGCTGCAGTCCGGCACACAACCACTGCACCACCAGGACTCAGCCCCTCCTCTGGGTTTTTATAGGCCTCGTAGCCAACTAGAGGAACCTTGGTGGTACAGGCTTAACCCTGGGCTGCTAACCACAAGGGCAGCCTCTCCTCCGAAGGAGAAAAGCTGGGTTTTCTTACTCCCATAGAGTCGCAGCCACGGAAACGGCACAGGGACAAGTCCTGTAGGTAGACGCCGTGCACCGGCACCCACTCGATGGCAGGGAGTTTGGGGCTTTGGTTTGCAGCTGAGGGCCCCGTCTCTGGACTAGATGCCCCAGCCTGGTGGTCTCCTGGACACAAGAGTCTGGGACTCTAGGTTTAGAGTCAGTCCCAGCCTCTGGGCGGGGCTGAATGAAGGGTAGGAGGGCGCGGGATCTGGCCAGGTCGAAAGAGTTTAGGCAGCTGCCAATGCGGGTTCCTTGCAGGAGCCCTGGTGGCGCAGAGGTTAAGCACCCAGAAGGTCGCAAATGGGAGTGTCCCCAGGGGCAGAGAAGGCCTCCCCTGCGGCCCCGCCTTGGACTTTGCCAGGTGGCATTTTACCTGCTGCCCACTTCCTGGGAGTTTGCTGCGACTGATAACAGAATTATCTAGAATTGTGACACCACCAGGCGCTCTGTCCTGGCCCAGCCCAGGGCAAAAGAGAGAAGGGGGAGCCTGCAGTGGCTTGGGGAAGGCTAACCAGATGACCTTTATCCACAAGACAGACTCCAAGGGGGCACGGCATTGACCTTCACACTTAGCTGGCAGTGGTGGTGAAGGGTATAGGAGAAGTCCTTTCTAAGGAAACCACCCCCTCCCCCCAAGTAATGATTGTTGCTAAGAAGACCCACAGATCACGCGACAGTCCAGCCATGTCTACATGCGGTGTCAGCTATGCGGCCTCTCCCCCACACAGACAGGACTTCAGGCCTCCCATCCAGTCTTTGGAGGGGCTGCCGCCACCTCTGTGGTCCCATAGAGATGGCTTGAGGCCAGCGTTCTTTCCTGGTCAAGCTGAACTCTGATGTGGAGAAGACTTGCGGGGTCCCAAGGAACCCTCAGGGTGTCGTGGCTGCAGCTAACCTCATGGACAGCTCACCTCAAGGCCAAAGGCCAGCAGTCCTAGACCACCCGGTACTCCAAGGAAGAAAGAGAACTCTGTCTTCTCCTGCAAACAGTGAGCGTCGGGGAGGTCCCTGGGGGGCGGGCAGTTCTCCCCTGTCCTGTAGTGTCTCTGGACACCGCCCCCAACCCCCCCACCCCGTCTCCCGGCCACCTGGTGGAGCTGAGCCAGGACTTCCCCGTGGTCCGCTAGAGTGTCTGAGACTGCATTTCTGTACCAGAGCTGACAGAGCAGCAGCTGGAGGGTGAAAACTTCCGGGCCTTCAGCTTGCAGCCTAGCCCTGAACCCATCGGGCCGCAAGGGTGGGGAGGCGAGAGGGTTTCAGAATGAAGGATCCTGTTATCTTGTCATTTCGTTCCTGAAGTCACCCTTGTATCTTTGGTTTCAGGATTGCAGTTTAAGGATTATCTCCAGACAGTCTTTCTTTTGGGGAGAGGGGGCAGGCGGGTGTCATCCAGCCTCTGGATCCAGAAAGTCTGAATTCCATGAACATTTGGGAATCTCTTTGGCAGTTGCCTCCTTTGCATCAGGGTTGTTCTATAGGCTCATGGATCAGCCCCTTAGCATGAATGGACGGGAGCCGTGCCCTGTCCGGTGTGTGCAGGGAGGGGATGGGTGGGGGGAGTAACACGGCCCCGCCTGTGGGTTTTTCACCACCCCTGCCTTTGACAGCAGCATAGTGGCCTCTTTGGGGCCTCTTGCCAGATCTGTTGCATCAGAGGCTGGGGTGGGGGTGGGGGTGGGGCCAGGAATTCTGCACTGCACAAGCCATCCAGGGGATTCTGGTGTGCGCTGCTGGCACGTGAGAGATACATTTAGCTCAGATTTAAGAGAATGGACTCGAGCCAGAGATGCCGGCCAGCTGTGTGACCTCCGGCACACCACTTAACCACTCTGATCTTCTCCTCCGTTTCATCACCTATGAAAGTGGAGACAAGCATGAAGGTCTCGCGAGAAGGCCCATGAGGAATCAGGCGTGGTGCTGCTGGCCGCTTGAGCGGGAGCATGGTCTCAGCGGTCCTCTTCTTGTCTTGTCTCATCCCTAGGTCGTATCCAATGCTACTGACCAGGGAGTGGCCATCACCGGGAATCAGACCTTCAACAACTGGAACTGGCCCAACGCTGTCATCTTTGCAGCCACGGTCATCACCACGATAGGTCAGTGGGTCTGCTCCGGGTGGGTGGCTCTGTTCCCATGAGGCTCAGATTTGGGGTAGGCCCCCCCCAACCCCAATCAGTTTCTCCCAGGAACCTTCAGGATGCCCACTGCCCTGTCTGAACTCTTAAGGAACATTTTAAGAGTCCAGTTGTGGCTGCCCGGACTGAGGGGCCAAGCCAGGTAAACGGCAAGCAAGCATGGTGACGGGGATTTCATAAGTCCATTTCTTGGAGTCTACTCTGGTGTCAATTTGTGACTGTGTAAGAAACCTCCCCAGAAGTCAGTGTCCTATTTTGTTTTATTAGTGCCTGATCCACGTAGCGTATAATTCAATAGAGTTCATGTCAAGAACGGGACTAGCATGACACAGTTGATTTTTTTTTTCTTTTTCAAAAATCATTTTTATTGGGAGCACATACAACTCTTATCACAATCCATGCATCTATTGAATCTTGCATGTTTGTATGACACAGTTGATTTTTAGAACTTTTATCGTTAAATTAGTTTTAAAAGGAGTTCCGTTTAGTCATCCCTCTCCAGACCTAGTGGGAGAGGCGTAGGCCTGCCCTGGGGGATGCCTGGGCTGCTAGAGAAGCCATCACCCCTGCCATCTAGCTGTGACAAATGACTTTAAGATCCCAGTGTTGTTTCCCAGGGAAGTGCCATTCAGAGTGGCTTGAGGTCGCTGGTGAGGCAAATTTGGGTTAAGGGTCCCAGGGGCTGCCGGCGGGGCTCAGCTCTTCTCTGACACCCACAGAGATGTAGACAAGTAAGACCTGGAGGTTGTCCCCTCTCCTCACTCCCACCCACCCTGCTGCACCTGGTGCCTCCCTACAGAGACCCTCTCTTCTCCTCCCAACCTCCCTGCTCAGGCTACGGCAATGTGGCCCCCAAGACCCCCGCCGGACGCCTCTTCTGCATCTTCTATGGTCTCTTCGGGGTTCCACTCTGCCTGACGTGGATCAGCGCCCTGGGCAAGTTCTTCGGGGGCCGTGCCAAGAGGCTGGGCCAATTCCTCACCAAGAGAGGCGTGAGCCTGGTAAGTCTTCTGGGAGAGGTGAGGGGCTAGGGCAGGTGGAGGGAGATGGGGAGATGAAGGATTGGGGGGGCCCCAGCCCTCCTGGGTCCCACTGAGGGGGGCATCCCTCCTTCATTTCCTGGCGGGGCTTCCCTGGGCTCACCCCGCATCTGACTTGACCTCTCCCCGCCACCAGCGGAAGGCGCAGATCACCTGCACGGCCATCTTCATCGTGTGGGGCGTCCTGGTGCACCTGGTGATCCCGCCCTTCGTGTTCATGGTGACCGAGAAGTGGGACTACATCGAGGGCCTCTACTACTCCTTCATCACCATCTCCACCATCGGCTTCGGGGACTTCGTGGCTGGTGAGCCCCTTGCCCCACCCCTGCTCCCCCGCCTGGTGTCTCTCCCAGTCTGCTTCTCCTCTCCCCTTCCAGCTCTGTTGGCGGTGAATGGGGGGCGCAGGAGGCCTTCAGTGTGCCGGACATTTGCCCCGCCCAGTGGGGTCCTCGCCTTCCTGCCCAGCCAGTTGCCAGGGGAAACGAGGCACAGAGGACCAGGAAGGAGACCTTGGTCTACGCTTGCCTTCTCCCTTCTCCTGGTGTGTGGCCGATGGTGTCCTCCGCCCCTGGCTGGCCCGCCTGTCTGCTGAGCCCGGGTTTACTGGAGGCAGCCCTGTCCCTGCAGAGTTTGTCTGTGTTTCCCTGTGAACCCAGCCAGGCATCTCTCCTCCCCACCCCCAATCCCGCTCACACTGCTTCTCACAGAAATGCCACTGCCAGTCCACACAGCCTGTCTTCTCTCTGCAGGCTTGGCTGAGAGGCCCGAAACTTCGCCCTTTCTACAGGCGATTTAAAGACAAGGGAGGCCTTCTACCACACGGCCCTGCCCGCCCCCCTCCCTGTCCCCACCACTCCCTCCCACTCCTCTCCTCTTAATCCAGGGAGCAGATAACATTCTTTGGTCCTTTGTCTGACCACCTGCGGCCCCGGGCCGGCCTCGGGTAGACTTGTGCCCCGTGGTCTGGCACAGCATCTGGGCTCATCTCCTTCTGGACACCCTGTTCGGCCACACTGACCCAGCCATTGTTTCCTCCGAGCCAGCTGCCCGCCCCAGAAGGACTCCTCTTTCTACCCAGGGGGCCAGGGAGAGGTCACTACCCTTCTGTCCTGTGCAAGGAATGCTGGGAGGGAGAGGCTGAGTGGGTGGAAGAAGCAGGAAAGAGAGGCACGCATGCCACCGAGCCTGGCAAAACTGAGCCTGCTGCCCTGGGAGACATTTACCCCGAGGCACAAGCTGGCCATTGTCTAGTCTCTGGGGCCCCGAGCAGGGTAAGGAGAGGCTGTGTGTGTGTGTGAGTGTGTGTGTGGTTGGGGGGTGGGAGGGCAGCGCCAGCCAGCAAGACAGCACGCCTCTGTGCTTCAGTCCTCCTCTGTCAGACTGGTTAACAGCGGCTGTTGCCATGCCATCGACCCAACCCAGGTGGTGGCAAGTGAGCTCACGCTGCTGTCAGAGTCCCCACTGCAGGCGTGTCTTCTTCCGCCTGGGATGCTGTCTTCAGCTCCGGAGAAGGCAGGCGCTCTGCCCGCCCATGGGGACCCCTGCCTCAGCACCCACGGTCTTCCCTTTGGGGAGCTTCGTGTGTCCATGCCCCCTTTAGCGCTCTGAAGTGGCAGCCTTGCTTGGTTACCAAAGACAGCCTTGTGCCCAAGAAGGATCGTTCCAGCCACCTGTATGGGGGTTAGCCCTGACCAGTAACACAGCCCAAACTGTGACACTTGTCTCTTGAGAGCTGAGTGAGGGGAGGACCCCCCTCAGAGAACCCCCTCGAATCGCTGAGGGTGGGGGAGAGGCGTCCCTTCCATTCTAGTCCGATGAGGAAGACAGGCTACAAATCGCAAGGGACTCGAGCTTCTTGATCCACTCGCCTGGAAGTGTGGAAGCAGAGAAGCGAGTCAGATCATCCCGTCAGCGTGGCGGGTGTCCAGGGCAGGTCCCTGGAGCAGGCCTCAGGGAGCGGGGCCTGGCTGTGGAGGGAGGTGGCGCAGAGTGGCCGCGGCCTCTTCAGACCCAGGGGAGAGGCCGTGGGAGGAGGCAAGACAGGAAGTCAGACCTCGGAGAACTTAGGTGGTTCACACGGCTTGACTTCCTGTTGGGTGGGGGTTGACTCCTTGGTGACATACATCCCCTCTCGGGGAACTCTCCTTCCCAGGGCCAGGCAGGAGGTCGGCAGGGACTAGCCCCCACCGTGGCTGCCCACTCCCCTTTCACTCAGAGTCCCGAGGGGTTCGACCAGCACCCATAACTGAGTGGCTCAGCTCCACCAGCCTGTGCTAAGCCAGAGTGCATCTCTGTCCACTCTGAGCATGTCTCTGGCAGCTGCTGTGTCCGGCTTGGGGCTGAAAACGCGCTATAGATCTCACAGTGGATGGGCAGTATGGAGTGTGATAAGACTTGCACGAGACCCCTCCCCCCAAAAAAGATGAATTACTGACATGAAATAGGTATATATTGTGACTAGAGCTCTATGAGCCCCCAATAAAAAAAATTTTTTTTTAAGTACTATGGCAAAAAAATAAATAAAAGTAATGAAAACACACAGACACACACACATTCACATACAACATAGGTCTCAGCCATTCACTGCCATCACACTCATGTCAAGCCCTGGTGAGCCCCGGTGGCGTAGTGGTTGTGCGCGGGACTGCGACCACGGGGATGGAGGTTCAATTCCAGCAGTGGCTTCACAGGAGCAAAGGCTGGGCCTCCTACTCCCACTACCAGAGGGCAGTGATTGCACGCCACCCCCCCCAAAAAAAAGAGCCTTCAAACCAATGTCAATGCCGAGTGACCCCTGTGACAGGGGTAGAACTGCCCCCCTGAATTTCCAAGACCATCACTCTATAGGAGTTAAAAACCCCGTCTTTTCCCCGATGGAGCAGCTGGTGGTTTCAAGTTTCCAGACGTTTCAACGCACACCCACGAAGCTATTGCTTGTTCTGTGACCGTGTCGTTAACATTACAAAGCCCTTCCCCAAACCATGGTGTGTGTGTGGTGTGTCCGTCCATCCAAGTGAAGTCCTGAGGGCAGCGGGGTAATCTCTCTCCTTTTGTTGTCCATGCCCCCCCCCTCCCCACCCCCGCTGTTCCCGGGCTGTGCCCGGCCTCAGAGAGAACACAGCTTGGGCCCTCACACCTGTCTGGGTCCTGGCTGATGCCCTGGGCTTCTGTCTCCTGCAGGTGTGAACCCCGACGCCAACTACCACGCGCTCTACCGCTACTTCGTGGAGCTGTGGATTTACCTGGGGCTGGCCTGGCTGTCCCTCTTTGTGAACTGGAAGGTCAGCATGTTCGTGGAGGTCCACAAAGCCATCAAGAAGAGGCGGCGGCGGCGGAAGGAGTCCTTCGAGAGCTCGCCGCACTCCAAGAAGGCCCTGCAGATGACGACAAAGGCCTCCTCCAAGGACGTCAACATCTTCAGCTTTCTCTCCAAAAAGGAGGAGACCTACAACGACCTTATCAAGCAGATCGGGAAGAAGGCCATGAAGACCAACGGGGGTGGCGAGAGGGGTCCGGGCCCTGGCCCCGGGCTGGGGCCTCCAGGGGGTGGGCTGCCAGCCCTCCCCACCTCCTTGACCCCCCTGGTGGTCTATTCCAAAAGCCGGGTACCCAGTTTAGAGGAGGTGTCGCAGACACTAAGGAGCAAAGGCCACCTCTCCCGGCCCCCCAGCGAGGAGGCGGGGGCTGGACCCGCCTCCGATAGCCCCCCAGACCCGGAGGCGCTCACGAACCAGCTGGACCGGATCAGCGAGGAGGGTGAGCCGTGGGAGGCCCAGGACTACCACCCGCTCATCTTCCAGAACGCCAACATCACCTTCACCGGCGAGGAGGCCGGCCTCTCAGAAGAGGAAGAGGAGGAGGAGGAGGAGGAGGAGGAGACGTCCAAGTCCTCGCTGGAGGACAACCTGGCTGGGGAGGAGCAGCCCCTGAAGGAGGCCGAGGTTGTGGTGCCCCTGAACCTGGGCGAGTTACCCTCCTCCGACGAGTCCACCTTCACCAGCACCGAGTCGGAACTCTCCGTGCCTTACGAACAGCTCATGAACGAGTACAACAAGGCCATCAGCCCCAAAGGCACCTGAGCAAGGCCCGGCTCCCCGCTCCTTCTCCCTCTCACCCCTGTGGAGGCGGGGGACGTCCCTAGGGTGGCTGGGACACTTGGCTCCTGGAGGGGAGAGGCGAGCCTGAAGTGGGGGGCCTGGGGCATGCTGTATACCCTCCATCCCCCTCCAGATGGATGCCACCGATCACACGCCGCCATGCCCAGGACAGAGCCTCTGCGCTTCTCACTGAACGCAGGCCGGCAGTGGGTGGGCAGCTGCCCTGAGCGTGGCTGGACCCTCCGAGGGTTCTAGGATATTGGCTGGCAGGACAGGAGGGTGAGATGGAGCCAGTGGAGGCCTGCTGGGCTGTTTGGTTGGTAATCGGTTGGTAATGTCACACGGTTGGTTCTCCTGGGGGTGCAGAGGGGCCCTCAAGCATTTCAGCTGATGAGCAGTGAAACGGGCTCCCACGTGCCGGGTGCCAGTGGAAAGGCCCAGGTCCTGCCTTGGCCAGCCCCGTTGATGGAAGTGTGGGGAGAGGGCACTTCAGGATGGATCCCAGGGGTGGCTGGGCCCAGGGTGGGGAGCTGCCTTGCCAAGGTCCCTCTGGCATCTTGGGGAGAGGCTGCCTGGGGCCAAGCGTGAATGAGCCGGTGCAGAAACACTCCCTGATGCTGAGGCTCAGGCCCAGCGTCTGCCACAGACGGTGGTGGCCAAGTGCTGGCAGGTCTGCAGGAGGCAATGCCTCCTGGGGCTTCAGGAAGCAGAGGAAAGAGGGTGGAAGGTGGTGGGAGCATGACCAGGGGTGGGGGGAGTGGGCAGGACACGGGGGAGAGTGGGGCTCAGCTGACTCCTCTAACTCCAGCTTCGACCCCCATCTGTCAGTACACCCCCCTCCCACCCACTCCCATTTCCCCTGGCCCAGGACAAGGACCTCGCTGCCCTGTCCCACCTCTGCTCACCCATGGTGAACAGCCAAATCTGTGAATCAGGCCCCCCTCCCCCTTTGGCAACTGTTTGCCGGGTTTTGTACGTGTGAAAAGGAAGGATTGGGGGTGGGGGTGGGGCACAAAAGGCAATGTGAAACTGTAAACTGAGTCTTCCCGGGGAGGAGAACTCGCTGCTGCCCAGTCTTGGGGTTCTCTGACCCACTGGGCCCCTAGTGTTGTTTTGTTATTATTATTTTTTTTTTGTAATAAACTGCTGATTTTACATACCTGGACTCTGTGTTTGGTTTCCCAGCCAGTAGGGAAAAAGAGGTAAAAGAGTGGGGTCTGGCATCACCCCTCCTTGTTCCCCCACTGCGGGGTTCTCAGTGACAAGGTGATCTTGTCAGGAAGCCGCCCCTGGCCAGAGCCAGGCAGGAACACGGAGCCCAGGTGGGGCATCAAGCTACCAGGTCCAGATGGGTGCTCACCCTCAGACCCCCACCCCACCCACCGGACATGTGAAGAGGGAGGGGGGGTGTCCCCCGGCCCCTTGTCCCCATTGTAGTAGGTGTGAGTCGGACTGTTGGCGGGGCCTCAGAGCCCGCGGTGTTAGCGTGTTCTTTTGATCAGTGTTGACAGACGGCCTTGTCCCCCGCCTCGCCTGGCAGACTGGGATCTGTACCCAGTGTATATTCATGCTGGCAGTGAATGTCATTTATTTTTAACATTTTGGAGAGGCTGCTTTGGTGTGTGCTGTGTGGGAGAGGGAGGCTGGTTGGGGACTGCTGAGAGAGAGGGGGCGGGGCCAGGGAGGACAGTGGGACTGCAGCATAGTGAGGGGCTTGGGGAATTTGGGGGCTTCTGGGAGGGAGCTAGGAAGGGATAAGTGGCAGGTGAAGGAGGGCGGGCTACTTGGGGGAGAGGGCCCAAGTAAGGCCTCTTGGGGACAGTGACAGTGTTCGGACCTGCATAAGGCCAAAGGGCAGACACAGGGTGAGAAAGGCTTAAGGAAAGGAAGGGGTCCCTGGGGCAGGTGTGGGCTGGGGAACCTGACACTATTTTAGCCAGAAACACATCAGGTTGGACAGAAGCAAACAGTGGGGTTTCCAGCTCCAAACAATTTCAAACTGTAGTCAAAATCCAGCACGTTAAATACCTCAAACTAGGTGACCAGAAACAGGCTTTGCCTTCCTCCCAGAAAGTAATGAGGTTTTACAATGATCAGAGGATCCCTGTTGGCAAAGTAGTTGACTTAACATCAAGGTCAGAGTTGTAGACCACCCCGGAGTTGCTCCAGAGGAAAAAAGATACGGCTTTCTGATCCCATAGTGCAGAGGATCTCGAACACACAGGGGCTGCTCTCCCTGGTCCTATAAATTTGCTGTCAGAATCGACTCAGTGGCAGTGCGTTTGGTGTGGGTTTGAGGTCATCAGGGGGCTCTCCAGCAATGGGACATAAGGGAGCAAGGCACATAGGGAAAGCCGACATCATCAAACCATGGGCTGTGATAGGTCATTACTTCAGGGGCAGTTAGACAGGTACCACCACCACCCTCCCAAAGCATCTTTCTTGAAAGGCCCTGCTCCCCCTTTCCTGAATTAGATCATCCTTGAATAGTTAACAGATTTGTACCATCCTGCTGCCCAGGCCTTAGAGTAATTAACAGGTTGAAGGGGAATTTTTTTTTTAACTGTAGAAAAGGAAGCTGTTTTATCTTGGTTCCCTTCTAGCAAACTAAATCTCCACAGCCCAAATCCCAAACTATCTTACATTTCCAGTGTTTGGTCAACTGCAGACTAACTTTCACTCCCCCTGCCACGAGGACATGGAGCCCTGATGCCATTGTGCTTATGTTTGGGGCTGCTAACTTCAAGGTCAGCAGTTCAAAACCACCAGCTGCCCTAAGGAAAGAGCAAGGCCAGGCTTGTACTCTTGTCAGAAGTTAGTCTCAGATATTCAGATGTGCAATTTCTACCCTGTACTACTGGTTTGCCTGTGAGCGAGACATGAGGGCACTGTTTGTTTAGCACAGGGACCGGTCTGCGTGCTGGCTAATGGACAATAGAGGACCAGGTTCCATCTCTTTGAGACCCTACAAAGTGCATGTGACATTTCCAATTTTTTTGGTGGGGGGGGCATCACTGCCCTCTGGTGGTGGGAGTAGGAGGCCCAGCCTTGCTGCTGGATTTGAACCTCCAACCCAGTGGGCCGCAGTCCTGTGCACAACCCCTACGCCACTGGGGCCCAGTCCTCACATTTCCAATTTTTAAAGAAACGGAGGTATAGAGAGGTTGTCGTGAACGACGCCTCACAGTTAAGAAACGAAGCATAAATCTGCATGGAGTTGACTCCAGCTCACTTGACCTTCTAGGACCACACGTGTAGAATCACCTTGGAGGGTTTCCAAGGCCTTCTGCTGCACTTTTCTCTGAAGAACAGCTGGTGGGTTTGAACTTCCAGACTCGGAGTTGGCCCACTGTGCCACAGTCACCTTTGTTAGTGAGCAAACGAATCAACCTGTCCAGTTGATTCTGTCTCACAGCGACCTAGGATAGGGTTTCCCAGGCTATCAATCTTTCAGGGAGCAGACACTCTCATCTTTATCCCCATGGAGGGGCTGGTGGTTTTGAAGAGATGACCTTTGAGCATCTCATCACCGAGCCCACTAGGAAGCCTGAATTCAAGCTCGTGTCACCCGGGTCTCATCAGTCAGCTACTTTGAGAAGCCGAGAGGATGGATGTCTGTGGCTTTTTGCACGTCTGACATTACCTGATGCTGTGACAGTCTCCAGAAAGAGTGAGGGGAAGGTGGATGTGTTAAGTCTGGGTGGACTAGAGAAATGAATTTATAGACTCCCATATGTGTATAGGAAAGAGCTTTATGTATAAGAGCAGTCGAATAGTGAGTAAACACCCCAGATCAAGTCCATAGGTCCGATATTAGCCCATATGCCTGACACCAATCTATAGAGTCCTCTTCAGACTCAGGAAACACATGCGACGATGCCGAATGCAGGATGATCACAGGAAAGTCTTGTGGACCCAGTGAGTGGTGTTATAAGCATCTCAGAGCTGGCAGGGGCCTCCACGTGGCTTCTCCAGCTCTAAGGCTCTGGCTGCCATCAGCCATGGGATGTGACTTCAACAAGAATGTCTTGCAGGGGCTGAGCCTGTGTTCCACCTCCAGCGAGCGATTTATCTCTTCACACCTCCAAATGAGGTCACCAATCTGTGACCTGCTTGACAGGTAAACTCTACCCCTTCACTCATAAGTCTCAAATTGACAACAGGTTATGTCACTATCACAGTGGACCAGAGAATAAGCCACCGGGACGGACCCTGTGAGCCGAAGGGTTGAACAGGAGATGCACAGAGTCTGGGATTGGGCACCAGGGACTGGAAGAAATGGGGAAAGAAGGACTTAGCAGATTCTCATCTGATGTCTCATGATCTTTTTTTTTTTTTTTTTTTAAGAAGAAGCACGATTTGACGTGAGACATGTTGAATCCTTCCCCCTACATTATGTTTAAAAAGTTTAGAATATCTAGTCTTTCCACCCCCCCAAAATCCATTTTATTGGGAGCTAATACATATAGGATATCACCTGCTTCAATCCCATCAAGCAGTATTGTACAGTTGTTAGCACAATTAGTTTCAAGACATACCCTTCCTTCTTGAACTCCTTGGTGTTTTTCGTGGAGAGAGCGTTCACAAAATATACCAATTCATCCATTTCTCTCTGTACAGTCCAGAAGCATCATTGTTCCGCCATTTTCTGACTTGTTATTCCCCATCACTGTAACCTGGACTTCTTCCCTAAGCCTCCTATCTGACCTGTTGAGTAGCCATGGTTCATTGGGCCCCATGGAGCTAGTTCTCTAAGATGTTCAAGGCAGGCATCCTTTGTTTCATTCAGTAAGCTCAACTGTTGTTCGGTTGAAAAACATCAGGGGATATTTTTGATTTAATGTTTAAAGGTCATCTCAGGGTAATTCTTTGGAGAGTTCATTCTATTTCAATGGCGCCAGGAAGTCTGGATTCCATGAGAATTTGAATTTCTGGTCTGCATTTTCCCCCTTTTGGTCAGGATTCTTCTCCAGAATCCTTGATCAAAAACAGTCCCGAATGACAGCGGCCACCATCCATCCAGTTCTTCTGGTCTCCTGGCAAAGGCAGCCATTGTTCTCCAAGGCAGTTAAGCCACACATTGCAGCTCCTCCTCCTCTTCCCCACAATTCTTCCTCTCTTGCCCCAGGCAAATAGGAAATAGTTGTTAAGTCAGATGATTGCTTGAAACCTTTTAAATCCCCAGACACTAACCAAGGATCGAGGTTGGAGAAAAGAAGTGCTAAATATATATTAGGCCAGTTAAATGGGAAATGTCTCAGGATGGTGTCACTGTTTGCGACTGGCCCCTTTGTGTGACAACTTCACACACACACCCTCGTTATCCTGGGTAGTGCAAACGGTTAATGTACTCCGCTGCTAACTGGACGTTGTGGTTCATTCAAGTCCACCCAGTGGTATCTTGCAAGAAGCATCTTACAAGATGCTTCTGGAAAAAAACAGCCCTTGAGAACTCTGTGTGGGAGATCTGGTGGCATATGCATTGGGCTTCTAGTGACAGAGACAACAGGTTTTTTAGTTTGTTTTATCTTTAAAGATCATTTTATTATGGGGCTCTTACAGCTCTTATAACAATCCAGACATCAATTATATCAAGCATAGTTGTACCTATGCTGCCGTCATTATTTCCGAAATATTTACTTTCTATCTGAGCCCTTGGTATCAGCGTCTCCTTTTTTCCCTACCCCCTCCCCCCATCCATAACCCCTTGATAAATTACAAGTTATTATTTTTTTATATCTTAACACTGACCACTGTCTCCCTTTCCCCACATTTCTGTTGTTCATCGCCCTGGGGTGGGGGGTATTATATGTCAATCATTTTCATCAATTCCTGCTTCTTCACCTCTTCCCATTTCTGTTCCTGCAGGGTTGATCTGACCTGGATTCCAAGGGTCCTGAGCTCATATCTACCAGTGGACATGCTCCGGGCTAGCCAGAAAGGAAAGGCAGGACTGGAGTCATGATAGTGGGGGGTGCAGAAGCCTCAAAGAGCCAGAGGACTAGTGTGTGTATCATCAGTGCTATACGGCACCCTGGTTGAAAGTCATCAGTTCAATAGCCCCAGCTGCTGCTCAGAGGAAAAAAGAGGCTTTCTATACCCATAAAGAGTTCGTCTTGGAAACCCACAGGGCCAGTTCTACCCTGTGTGGTAGGCCCACCCAGAGTGAGTTGGAACTCAATGGCAGTGAGTTTGTTTGGTTTGGTTTGGCTTTGGTGTTGTGTTGTGATTAGACCGCCATAGGACAGCTAGCTCCCATCTTCTCTGCTACGGGGTGCCCCATGTCCAACGCAAAAGCAACTGGTTTTTACTCCCCGTGATGCAGGACAGTAGTGACAGTTCTGAGTCTGGTGCGAGTTTCTTTTAACAGCGTATGATTTCAGGAACACTTCTACAGGAACCACATTTTTCTTTTTTAAAAAAAATAATTTTATTGGGGGCTCTGACAGCTATTATAACATTCAGTACATCATCTGTATCGAGCACATTTGCACACATGTTGCCACATTCATTTCCAAACATTTTCCACTTGAGCCCTTGGTATAAGCTCCTCTTTTTTTGTTGTTGTTTTTTTTTTGGGGGGGGGCATCACTGTGGTATAAGCTCCTCTTAAAAAAGAGCTCCTCTTTCCCCTCTTTTTAAATGTGAATCATTTTATTGGGGGCTCATACACCTCCCCTCACAATCCATACATACATCAATTGTATGCAGATCTCATTTGCACACTTGTTTCCATCATGACCCTCAAGACATCCTCCCTCCACTTAGACCCCCAGTTCCACCTCCCCATATTTCCCTTCCTCCCTCCCCCCATGAACCTTTAATAATTTACAAATTGTTATTTCATGTCGTACAATGTCCAATGTATCCCTTCACTCACTTCCCCGCTGGCTGTGTGCCAGAGAGGAGGTTATATGTAGATCCCTGAAATTAGTTCCCCCTTTCTACTCCACCATCTCTACACCCTCCCGTATCACCACTCCCATCTCTCGTCCTGAGGGATCATCTATCCTAAATTCCCCATGTTTCCGCCTCCAGTGTTCATCCCCTGCTCTAGTCGGACTTGTCTGGTAGAACCGGGAGCATGATAGTGGGTGTGAGGAAGCATTTGAGAACAAGAGAAAAGATGCATATTTCGATGTTATTACACTGTACCTCAACTGGCTCATCTTCTCCCTGCAACCTCTCTGTAAGAGAATGTTGCTTCACCTATTGATGGGCTTTGGGTCACCAATCTGTACTCCCTCCTATTTATATGATATATTTTGGGGGGGGGGGCATCACTGCTCTCCAGTGGTGGGAGTAGGAGGCCCAGCCCCACTGCTGGAATTGAACTTCCATCCCAGTGGGCCGCAGTCCTGCACACAACCACTGCGCCACCGGGGCTCAGCCCCATAATGATATTTTTTTTTTCAGGCATCATTGCCCTCAGGTGGTGGGAGTAGGAGGCCCAGTCTTTGCTCCTGGGAGCCAGAATTGAACCTCCATCCCAGTGGGCTGCAGTCCTGCGCACAACCACCACGCCACCGCGGCTCAGCCCCATAATGATATATTTTTAAGGAACCACAGTTTTCACAAGGACCTTGATGTGGTATTTAAAATGATAGGAACGTGTGGTGTTTATAATATCAAGCAACTGCTTGATGTTCCCCCTTGCCCTGCCCCCCCCTCTCTCTACACACATACACACACACACACACACACACACACACACACACACGGCAAGCCCAAGGTCCTCTGGTTTGAATGAAGCTCCTCTCAGTCCCAGGTAACAATTCAGCCACACTGGCTTATTGAGATCAATAAAGTATTATCTTTTTTTTTTTTTTTTTTTTTTTTTTTTAGGGCATCACTGCCCTGGTGGTGGGAGTAGGAAGCCCATCCTTTGCCCTGTGGAGCTGGAATTGAACCTCCATCCCAGTGGGCCGCAGTCCCGCGCACAACCACTACGCCACCGGGGCTCAGCCAATAAAGTATTATCTTTATTTAGCAAATGTAGTAGTCAAATAATATGGTGTCAATTTGTGGATTAAGAGTGTAGGGTTGGAGTCTAGCCTGTCACTCTGGAGATAGCCTATGAGATCTCTGTGTGGGCATGGCCTTCTCTGAGAATTCTGGGACACCTTGGACTTCCCTCTTGGAGAGAGGAGACACTCGCTCCCTTAGAAACGCTCTACTGACAACACTCGTTGCCTGAGAGACTCGACTGACGAGGCTGGATCCCTGTGAAATATCCTTTAGAAGAAGCTATGGGGACCTACCCTGATGTGACCAGAAACCTGGACCTAGATAAGCCATGTGGATACTCCTGCCAGTGCCGAGATGCTTACAATACTGCTGGATCCAAAGACTTTCTACCCACTGGCTTGTGATCTTTCTGCATTTGGCATCATTGCATGTCTTTCATGAGTCCGAAGAGGACTTTGTACATCGGTATTGGGTATATGGGCTAATATTGGACTTAAGACCTTGGACTGGACTGGGTTGGGAAGTATTTTTTCATGCATAATTACCCTTTATATAAAGCACTCTCTCTCTCTCTCTCTCTCTCTCTCTATATATATATATATATATATATATATATATAGATATAGATATAGATATATAGATATATATATGAATTTTTTTCTCTAGTCTATCAGGACTAGGACAGCTTGGGACCCTTTCCTGCCAAAGTGACTCAGAGTACCGCTTGTCTTCAGTCACTTGACTCCTTTGCAGTTCAGGAGGTGAAGCCTTGGGGGAGTCTATTGTTTTTAGGAATCAGGATAAATTGGAGTGGAACTTCACAGAACTAGGCTCTTGGAAGAACGAAGGGCAAACTGAAGGCTGGGAAAGAGAGAGCTATTCCTTACTGGGCCACTGTGAATGGGAAAGAGACTTCTTCAGGGGCAGAGGAGGGTGCGGCGAGCCCATGCCCGGGAGCTGCGGCAGGTAACAGAGGCAGAAGAAACCCGGGGTGAGGCGGTCTGGGAGGAGGAGGCAGAAGCCACTGGCGGTGACCCAGATACTGGGGAGACCCTCACCAAGATGGATTGGTGCCATGGCCCAAGCGGGGCATGGGAACACACCGGGAATGACCACGCTGGAGCAGAGCCGGGCAGGACTTCCTTCTGCTACCCACAGAGCCACCAGGGCACAGCACCAGCCCTCCTGCAAACCGCAACCCACACAGGAGACCCAATCTGTGAAAGGCCAGGGTGTGCTTGTGTAGCAAGGATCCCTGCTGACACCGGAGGTGAAGTGTGGGGGCAGGGCTAGTGCGCTTCCCTGGAATGTCTTGCTCATCCACTCACCTGGGTCCCGACTCCGAGGCCTCTCAGCCCCTCCTCGGCAACAGCTCCAGGCTCGGCACCTGGTACAGGCTCCATAGGCACTTGCTGGATCCTATGTCACACAGCCCAGGCGTTGGGATGGTTGAAGTAATAGCCTACTAATGGAATGATCGCCGGTTCGAGTCTACCCAGATGCACTAAGAAAGGACCGTTGATCAATCTCAGAAAATTTACAGTACTGTTCCTGGGCACACATGAGTTGAACTCGACTGGACAGCGACTCTGGTTTATTGCAAACAGCAGCCATCACTGCAAACAGAGGGTTTCACCCCACACTCAGACCTGACTCTGAGATGGTAAAGAGTGACAGTCCCAGAAATTGACAAGGTCATTTCTACCCTGTCCTCTAGAGTCACTCACTGTGCCTTGAAGTCAACTCAGCAGGGAATGTCAATGCTTCAAGGAACCCTGCGGGCATATTAGGTTACATGTTGGGCTGCTAAGTGCAAGGCCATCAGTTCAAATCCTGCACTTACTCTGAGGGAGGAAGATGAGGCTGGCTGTCCCAGGAAAGATTTAGTCTCAGAAACCCACAGGGGCTGTTAGATCTCTCTTGTGGGAGAAATGTACTCGGTCCTTGGCTCTGTGCGAGAAAGAATTCATGCCCAAGCCTGGTTTGTGATCCAAGTGAGTTTTATTTGTTTGTTTGTTTGTTTTTTGGGCATCCCTGCCCTCTGGTGGTGGGAGTAGGAGGCCCAGCCTTTGCTCCTGTGGAGCTGGAATTGAACCTCCATCCCAGTGGACTTCAGTCCCATGCACTACCACTATGCCAACGGGGTCAACCCCCCAAGTGAGCTTTATGAAAGGTAAAAAGCAGCTTCAGGCTTACACAGGCACCTCAGGGTTCTTCACCCCGCCGGTGGTGTTCTGAGGCCAGAAGAGATAGTTGCACGACCTCTGAGAACAGCTTGAGAGGCAGAAGAAGCTGCCAGGCTCTGGATTCTACCTTTTCAGGTCTTCCACTGGGAGACCTGCCGATGATCCTGGTTGATCCCATTGGCTAAACCGAATTTACCTGGCCCAGATGGGCCAATCCAACTGTAACAATGTCCACCTAGATGCACCACCCCTTCCTGGCCGGAAGCCTGAACCTCTGAGCATGTGCAATGGACGCCCCAGTCCCTATGCTAGTTACCTAACAGGGCCATGCTACTCGGTCGCATGGGGTTTGGCTATGAATCTGAATTGAGTTGATGGCAGTAAGTGGTTTGAGATCTTCGGGGGCTTTCTGAGGTTCACCAGCCTCTCTGTCCAGCCTTCTTTTTCAGCCCTCTGGCCCCTCTCCTCCTGACCTACAACCATATTGACATGTCTTAATGAGCTAGGACTCCCCAGTTTTATGCATACTGGATCCTCTGCCTGGATTGCCCTTCTCTTCCCTCTGGTCAAATTGTAAGAGCTTTTGGATTAAACTTGAGACATCAGGTTCCCCACAAAGGATTCCAATGACCTCCACCAGATTGTGGGGCCAGCGGTCCCTTCTCTAGCTCCAGCAAGTTGCCTCCGTGGGAGCGGGAATGCTATCCGTGTCGTCCTCCTCTTCTCAGACCCCCACCCCCACGCCCCTTCCTGAAGGACAGGGAGTCACTGGAGACAACAGGGAGTGACTTGTGTACACTTGGATTCCTACCACAGGACTTGGCAGGACGAGCCAGTGCCCTGGACCCTCCCACTGGCCAGTCAATCCTTCTGTCCCCTGGGAAGAGGCCAAATCAGGAGGCAAAGCTTGTTCCATAAGGGCAAGTCCCAGCAAAGACGGGTGGATGATCTTAAGGGACCTTGTCAAAGGCTGATGAGTCACCTCGCGTCCTGTTGCCAAGTCACCTGAAGCTGGCATGGATGGGCCAGGCCTTTTCCACCCAGGCAGGGTGGGGCCAAAGCACGCCTTTTGTCTCTATCCCCCAAGAGCATCTTCTGTCTGCACCTGCTCTCACAGCTTCCCACAATTTCTCTCTCCTCACCTCTCACCATCGCTAAGGCAACATCTTGTCTTCTGGCGATCACTCCTTGGGAGATGGGGCTTCCTTCCCAGCAGTCCCAAGTCCCAAGTCATGTTCACCTCAGGAGTACCTCTTCTCACATTAATCTCACACACTCATCCTGGCCTTCCAGGGTATAAGTCCCTTTCAAATTCCTCCCTATGTGGAATGAGCCAGGTGTAACATGGATGTCCAGTATAAGAGACTTTCTCAGGGAAGGACATTGAATATCTTGGTTTGGTTTCTCCAGAACCAGTGCCTGGGGCATGACCTGGGGAAGTAGCAGAAAGGAATGTGGAGATAAAGATGCTGAAGGAGAAAAAGACCATAAAAGGGAGATTATTGGAAGAATTTCACTGTGGGCACCTGGCACTCGCACCCGCTGAGGAACTGCTGAGGAATCTGTACAATCGGCCTCACTTGACCATTGAAGGTCAGGGGACTTCTGCATTTACCCACCAACTGCCATGCGGATTGGCCCAGGATAGCCATAGATATGTAACACCCCTTCCTCCTACACAAGAGAGCCCTAGTGGCATATTGATCAACACATTGAGCTGTGATCCTCAAGGTAGGGAGTTTGAAACCACCAACTGCTTCATGGAAGAAAGATGAGGCCTTCTCCTCCCATAAATAGTTATAATCATTGAAACAGATAGGGGTAGTTCTACCCTGTCCTATAGTTGGCATGGCATTTGAGTTTTTCCTCCTATGCATCATAATTGTGGAAAGCGTGTATTTCCAAAGATGGCACACTAAGAACTCTTCCACCCCCCCATTCTCTTCTACAGTATGACTGCTACTTCCCCAGCAAAAGCCAATCTTCCTTTTGCTCCACAGAATATGATGAAAGTGACCTTGTTTCTGAATGCCTATATGAAGAGGGCTTCACAGCTTCTGCATTCGTGCACTCTAGGAGAAGCCGGTTGCAACGTAGGGACTCCAAGTTCTTGGAGACCCACGTTATGAAGAAGGCCAAAGTAACCCCACGAAGAAGCTACATGCTCATCTGAGGCGCCATCTTGAATCTGTCAGCTTCAGTTGACGTCATGTTGAACACAGACTAACCAGATTGCAGAATTGTGAGCAACTAAATGATTATGTTTGGTTTAAGTCTCTGGGTTCGAGGGTAGGTTGTTACACGGCAATGAATAATCAGAACACTGGCTGAGCTTTCCCTGAGCTAACTGATCTTTCTGTGGGGCTTTCGAGATAATTCTGGGGTAGAAAAGCTCAGAGGCACCTAGGGACCCCGGGGTGGGCTCAGGACATGGGACTGATGGCTATGTTGTGGTTAGGAACCATGGAATCATTTCAGACTCATAGCAATCCAATGTATATAAAGACCCTGTGTGCTTGGAGCATGAACCCCTTCCCAGTCCTGGACCATGCTCACCATTGTTCTGATGTTTAGCCCATGGTTGCAGCCACTGTATCCATCCATCTCATTGAGGGCCTTCATTCTACCAAGCATGATATCCTTCTTCTCCAGAGGCTGGTCTCTCCTGAGAGCGTGCCCAATGTATGGAAGATGAAGTCTCATTCTCCTCGCTTCTAAGGAGCATTCTGGCGATAGTTCTTCTAAGACAGGTTTCTTCGTTCTTTTGGCAGTGTATAGTACTTTCAATATTTTTCTCCGTGACTCACATGCGTAGATTCTTCTTCAGTCTTCCTTCCTTGATGTCTAACTTTCACATGCATATGAGATGATTGTAAAAAACTATGAAATGATTGGGTCAAGGGCACCTTAATCCTCAAAGTAGCATCCTTGCTTTTTAATACTTTGAAGAGGTCTTGTGCAGAATACTTATGTCATGCAGTGTCTTGAATGCTGCTTCCAAGAATATTGATTGCGTATCCAAGGAAGACAAAATCCTTGACAATCGACTCCAGTAGGTCCACTGAAATCAGAGATGAGCTGAGCGATTAGGACATGGGGTACAGTATCTACCCACCTAGCACTAAAAGTCCTTGCGGCCCCAGGCAAAATAAGTAGCATTGTCGAGACCAAATGGCACACAGTTATTCCAATTCTTCATCTGGACTCTTTTTTCATCTAAGAGCAGAGTGTCCTAACTGGCGGCCCAGTGGTTATGTGTTGGGCTGTCAACCTTAAGGTAGACAATTCAAAACCACCAACCCCTCCAAGAGAGAATGATGAGACTTTCTGGAAAAAAAGATGAAAAATAAAAAATGAGGCTTTCTACTCCCACAAAGAATTACAGTCTTGGAAATTCATAAGGGCAATGCTACACCTGTTCTATAAGGTCACCATGAGTCCGCTTAGACTAAATGGCTGTGAGTTTCTTGGTTTGGCCATACCTTCAAGAAATGCAGGTTCCTTTTCCTTTGGCTAACTCTAGACTTCAGTTCTCTTTGTGATATTTCAAAACTACTGGAAGAAGACCTGGGACTTCTACAATCTAGCTGTGTAGCCTTTAATAGCCACGGCTGTCACTTCCTGGATGATCCCTTGAACAGGTACTGACCAAGATACTTTACGTCCAAGATATCATTTAACTCCCAGAACACTTTTATTGTTGTCGGTCATTGATGAGAAGTTGATTATGATTCCTGGTGACCCTGTGTGTGCAGAATAGAATAGCTACCTAGGGTTTCCAAGGTTACGGCTTTTCAGAAGCCAATGGCCAGGACTTACTTCCAATGTGCTGCTGGGTGAGGTGCACCACCCACTTAAGCCAAGCCCCTAACCATTGTGCCATCCAGGAGCTCTTCCCCCAACTGCTATTGTTGTTACTGTGTACATGGGGCGAAGTCTTACCCTTCTCACTTCCAAGGAGAATTTGGCTGCCCTTCTTCCAGGACAGATGTGTTGCTTCTTCTAGTAGTTTACAGTATATTTTATACACTGCATCAACAACATCATTCAAAGGCATTGAAACATTTTCCTTATTCGTTGTCCAGATTTCACCTGTATACTAGAGTATCCACAGCTTGAGTCAGGTGTACCTTAGTTCTCAAGATGATGTCTTCAATTTTGAGCATTTTAAACAGATCTTTTGCAGCAAAATTGCCTAGTGCATTATGCCCTTCTTAACTGCTGTTTCCATGGATGTTGATGGTAGGTCTAAGTAACATGAAATCCTTAATAATGTCAGACTTGCTCCATTTATCCTGCTACTGCTCATCGGTCCAGTCATAAGGGTTTTGGTTTTCCTTATGATGAGGTGCAATCTATGCTGAAGGCTGCTGTCTCTGATCTTCATCAGAAATTACTTCAATTCCTCTTCATGGTCAGCAGGCAAGATTCGGTTATCTGCAGATCAGAATTGATCTGCAGTCTTCTTCCAATTCTGATGCCATGCTCTCTGTCTCTTTTTTTAATGATTTTATTGGGGGCTCTTATAGCTCTTATACAATTCTGTACATCATTTGTACACATGTTTCCATCTTCATTTCCAAAGCTTTTCTACTTGAGCCCGCTGTGCTCTTTATATCGATCGTCCAGCTCCTCAGATTACTTGCGAACAGTAAATGTTGTGGAAAACAACTACCCCGCTGCACAATTTTTCTTGATTTCAAGCCACTCGGGGTCCTCTTGTTCAGTTCAAACAGCTGCCCCTTTTCTGGAATTTCTGTTCTCTGAAATTTTTTTTTTTTTGCATCGCCGCCCTCTGGTAGTTGTAGGAACTGCCCAGCCTTGCTCCTGGAGAGCAGCTGCTGGATTTGAACTGCCAAGCCCGTGGGCCGCAGTCCCACACTCAACCACTTATGCCACCGGGGCTCAGTCCGTTCTCTGAAATTTTATCTATAGCCTCTTATGTTTATGTTCTGCACAAATACCATTGCGCCATCAATAAGACATAGGTAAATATTGTTCTTGTATTACTTGCTTTCAGTCAGGATCCACCTGACGTCAGCGATGGTATTCTTGATTCCATAACCGCTTTAAACCAGATTAAATTTCTGGCAGTTCCCTATCTATGTACTGCTGCAGCTGGTTTTAAATTGTCCTCCCTGGAGTGGGAGTATTTGTGTGTTGGACTTTGTTATGCATGGGTGGCAGTTCAAAATCACCAGCTGTCTGCTGCTTTTCGGCCATACTATTCTTTATATTAACTTTTTCATTTTTGAGAGAGGCATGCTATTTTACAGCCCCTGTAAACAAGTCAGTGAGGTAGAGTACGCTAAGATTCTCTACACTTTTTTTGAATGTCAGGATACTACAACATTAACTGCATTATTATACAGCAGTCATAAGACAAGGGTAAAAATGTCTGGCTGAAAATATTCACAGCAGCGACTTTTAAAAGATAATTTTATTAAACCAAGTCATTCCACCTGGTCATTTTATTGCTACAGCAAAACAGCCTATTAAATTACAACACACCTTATTTCTTCTTTGAGCTGATTGTCGCATTCTGCTCATAAATTCCAAGTTTCAATGCAAGGATATAGTATGATGCTTACCAAAAATTCCCTCAGGAGAAAGACTGGTCTTTCTACTCCTGTAAAAAGTGAGGATTTTGTAAATCCACAAGGGGGTCATTATGAATTGGCATCGACTCGATGGTGGCGAGAGCGTCGCAAAAAATTTACTTGCATGTGATAGTAATGATTTTATTTGATAACTTCCACTTTTTATTGGGCAACTCTTCTCTGCATGGGACCAAGTCAGGGATTTCCTCTATGTAGTTGGCCGGGTAACTGCAATACAATTCTCTTGGCATCAATGAGTGAGCGTTTCCAATATTGCATCCATTGACTGAAACTTTTGCATTAGAATTCAATCAATTCTTGGAGTCTTATTTTTCATTAGTGCCTTCAGGGTAACTTGAACTTTTTTCTTAAAAAGATCTTTTTCTAATTAATTTTTTTTAATTTAAATTAATTTTTGAACTCCTTTCAATAAGTAAGCTCCCCAAACGGTCGAACGGCTGATCCTTTCTTTCACAGTGACTTCGTGTGTTTGCTCCATCTTCCTTTCATGCTTCCCGTGTCCTTCAATACTTTGCCAATTGAATCCTTCAATACTGCCACTCGAGGCTTGAGCTTTTCTTTAGTCCTTTCAGCCTGAGCTATGCCAAGTGTGCTCTGCCCTTTGGCTCTCCCCTAACTCCAGGTCTTTGCACATTTCATTATATTACCTTACGTTGGCTTCCACAGCCACCCTTGGAGATCGTCTGCCTGCCTCTTTGACTTCATCATTGAGCGAAGGGGTGGTGGAGTCTAGTTTGTCAATCAGGTCCTAGCCAGCAATGCCTCTGTGTGGGCACGGCCTTCCCCTGAGGATTCTGGGAACTCCTGTCTTCCTCCCTGGAAGTGAGACACACACACACACACACACACTCACTCTCTGCTTTGTCTTCCGGTTGACAATGACAAACCCTTCCAGCCAGAACCCTGGAGATGGAGGAGCCACATGGAGACGCATGCCAACTGAGATGCTTCCACCAACACTGGAGCCACAAGATTTTCCACCCACAGCCCCGTGATCTTCCTGGACTCGGCACCATTGCATGTGTTGCTTGAATCTGAAGAGGAATTTAGAGACTGATATTGGGTATAGACGCTAATATAGGACTTATGGACTTATGAACTCTCTCTTATACACATGTGGTCTCTCTGTATTTATTTCTCTAGTCAACCAGAATAACACAATCATTTCTTCCTCTCACTTTCGCTTTTCTGATGTTCAAGAGCAAGTTTCAGAGTTTTTGACATCCATTTTATTTTTTTCTTCCTTTCTCGCTTAAATTTTTTTTTTTTTTGCTTTCTTCACATGTGATGTGTTTGGCTACTAATGTTTGGTGCTTCAAATCTCTTCTTGAGATGTTCTCTTAATTTCATGTGGGATATTCTTAAGGTCATACTTTGACTTTTTTGGACCTGTTTTTTTTTTAATATAAATCATTTTATTGGGGGCTCATACAACTCATATCATGATCAATACGTACGGCAGGACAGTTGTATGCAGACCACATTTGCACATTTGTTACCGTCATCATTCTCAAAGCATCCTCCTTCCACATAGGCCCCTGGTTGTGGACATGTTTTAATTTCCTTCACCTTCAATTGGAACACGCTTAGGGACAATTGTTTACCTGCTTTGAAGTTGGCCCCTGACCTCATTTCGACTGATGCTATTAAAGGCTTCCATGATTTCTCTCTACAGATGTAGTCAATTTGACTCTTGTGTAATTCCATCTGGACAAGTTCAGGTGTATAACTGCCTTTAGGTTGTCAAGAAAATGTATTTGCAACAAGTACGTCATTGGCCGTGTTCATTTTTTTCGTGAGATCTTGGCACCACTTTTTATCACCAAGGTCATATTTTCCAACTACTGACCCTTCTTTGTTTCCAACTTCCACATTCCAATCACTAGGCATCATAGGTGCATTTTCATTGCATGTGTGATCTATTTCAGACTGCAGAAGTTTGGGTGGGAAACCCTTTAATGTATTCATTTTGAGATTTCGTGACTGTGGCATGAATTTGAATATGAACTAGTTTCCCTTGTGAACCTACGGATATCATCCTACCACCGACAAAGTTATATTTCAGGAAACATTATTTGTGAGGATTAATTCAATGTCGTTTTCAACTTTTCATTCCTGGCATAATAGACCATAATTATCTGATTCAAAATGGCCAATAATAGTCATTCCAGTTCACTAATGCATAGTACCTGACTCTGTATA
Source organism: Nesogale talazaci (assembly GCA_004026705.1). NCBI lineage: Eukaryota > Metazoa > Chordata > Mammalia > Afrosoricida > Tenrecidae > Nesogale > Nesogale talazaci. The sequence continues at coordinate 128,000 of PVJH01000295.1, read as the reverse complement.
AGCTCCATTTTATATTTAACGATTTCTAATTTTCCTAGATTCATTGTGTGTATGTTCCACATTCCAATTATTAGTGGGTGTGGGCAGGTGCTTCTTTTAGGTCTCCTGTTTGTGTCCCCTTTGACAGCTGAACTTCAGTGTGGTTCTGTAACTTGTCCAAGGTCACACAGCCAGCAGTAGAACCTTGGTTCAGACCTGGCTGAGATCCTGTGCTCTGTAAATGCAAGGGCACCCCACGAGGAAATGCCCTATCCCCTCCACGCCCCAAAGTCTCATCCAGGAGATGTGTGAAATGGGTCAATCGGTGGATTCCACTCTTCATTGGAAGAATCCTCAGGGGATTTCTGAGCTTGACCTTTAAAATTCTGATTCAGACAGTCTCAAGCAAAGTCAAGAAATACCCAGGGTTCCAAGAATGCTTGCTGGAGGTCCCCGAGGTCGAGTCACGGCTGGTGTTCTGCTACTCCCAGCCAGTCCATCCCATCCTGTGTTTTCACTCTGCGTGGGGAGACGTGGGTTTACCTCCAATGGTATCAATTACGTCCACCTCCTTCCTTGATTCCTCCACCTGCGGCTTGGCCCAGCGGAGCTGCTGTTTAGAGTGCTGACCTCACACTCTTTTCAATCCAAGTGACCTGTATTTGCTGGGCCTTTCCCAGGGTGCCTAGCACACCTGATGCTGGCATCTGAGGAGGAAGGAGAAGGAGGAACCGAGAATCAGTCCACAGGAGGTGGGGCCCTAGCCGTTCGATGCCCTTTCAGCCACTCAGAATCCAACCTCAGCAGTCCATGGCAAAGGAAAGATTTCCACCGCCGTGGTGTACGGTCCGTTCCTACTGACCTTTGAGAGCCCATGGTCAGAATTCCAGCAAGTTTGCGTGCCATCGTTAAACACAGTCTATGTGAAAACTTTAATCACACAGTTATAGAATATGTGATCTTTATATAATTAAGGTATATTAGAGGGGATCCCGACTTACAACAGAGTTCTGCTCCGAAAACTCCATCACAAATCAGTTCTCTCTACCCTCTCCCATCATGATTGCCTTTTATTATCAGTATCTTTATGGATTTGAGTTTGATGTGTCTTTGCGAGCTGGAAACGTTACATGTAAGTATGACAGGTAGTATGACACCCACCCGCCGAGGAGACACTGCCACATTGTATGTCACCCATATGACTAATGACAGAAGAACAGTCATAAGTGAGACAGAGCCATGGTAACTTGAATACATCGTACATTGGAGACTGCCTGTGCAAGCAAAGGTGTGAAAAACCATTCATTTCTAAGTCTTTTACTATTATCTGGGCTCTTGAGGTAAGCTCTGTCTGTTGTCAGTCTGTGGAGGAAGTACTTCATCAGGGGTCAACAGGCATTTGATTTTGGTGTTGTTGTTGTTTGTGGCATCACTGCCCTGGTGGTGGTAGGAAGCCCAGCCTTGCTCCTGGCGAGCTGCTGCTGGATTTGAACCGTCAACCCTGTGGGCTGCAGTCCCGCACACAACCACTACGCCACCAGGGCTCAGCCCGGTCAACAGGCATTTGAGGCAGAAGAACCAATTCTGTCCCTCACCACAATTCATCAATTCTTTGAGATATATATATATATGTATATGTGTATATGTACATATATATATACACACCCAAAACACCATCATCTGAATACTGTCCTTTCATTTCTCTCGTTTACTTTGGAACCACATATGTATACATGGTACCGAAAGAGCTGCATGTGGCTTGAGAGTCACAGCGCACGGCAGGGTACCTCTTAACTCAGCACTCAACGGGCATCATGTTGGTAACCTGAAACCGGCCATAGTGGAAATCCACACACCACAGAAACCCACCCGGGCTGCAAATTAAGACCTTCCTCTTCCCACAGAAAATCCCTGGGTGGCTCAGATCTTTAACGTGACCAGCTGCTAATGGAAAGATTGTAGTTTTGAGTCTACCCAGAGGCATGTCGGTAGGAAGTCTTCCTACTTGGAGTTCTGCTTCCAAAAAAAGCAGCCATTGAAAGCGCTAGGAAAACTCTGCTCTGCCGTGACACACGTGGGCTACCATGACTTGCAATTGACTCGCTGATAACTGGTTTTCCCCAGAGAGACAGATGTTAAACATTACCAACACACCCGCCGTTCTGACTGGCCGAACTGGCTGGGCTGGCTAGCTGGGTTGCGGGGGGGCCGAGAGGTCTCGGTAGGCATGTGCTCACCCTGCAGTCTCTGGTTTGTGGAAGAACGAATACCTAAAAGTTGTCGCTTGCATCCTGTGGTGCCCCCACACCACCTCGGAGCAGGGGTAAAGGTTTCCAGTCTTGTGAGAGCCGACTGAGGGTAAGGAGTGGGCAGCTTGTATAAAGGGCACCTGCCCATATATGTGCACGGAGGCTCTGGGTCATGACCAAACTGAGGGCAGAGAGGGAACACAGGCTTCCTGTTGAAGGCATTTCCTCCTCCACCGCCGGCGTTCTGAGATGCTGGACACAGGCACAGAAGCTGTCTCATGTGCTGCGGAGCTGAGGCTTCAACCCAAGCCTTGCCCCTTGGGTGACCTTCTTGGCGAAGACTCCTCCTGGCAACTGGATGGAGGCAGTTGGGTGGGTTGGGATCCTTTGATGGGATTGTATTCCTGAGCGAAAACAAGAGGTTGACACACAGGATCCTGTGTCTGACATAAGTCTAGGAAGGAGGGAGTCTGAGGCTCCCCAGCAGGCAGAGGGGGGGATGCCCATGGTCTCAGTCAGTTGTGGAGGCTCCTGAGTCCAGGGCCCTTGAGTCCCAACCCAGAAGTGTCAGAGCAGCTGTCCACCACGAGCAGCCATAGGGAGGCCCCACTCACAGAGAGCAAGCATGGTCCTGCCTGCCACTGGCGTCTCCCAGACTGATGGTCAGTAAAGGGCAGAGTTGGTGGAATGCAAAAGAAAGAGGGGGGAAAAGAGTCTTCGTTCATCTAGCGCTGCGAGAGATGCAGAAATACCACAAGCGGCTGACTTTCACAAACAAATCTATTCTCTCGCAGGTGGGGGAGCTTGATGTGAAAATTCAGGATGCCCATGTGAGGGGGAGGCTTTCTCTTTCTGTCAGCTCTGGGAAAAAGCCCTCATCACCTCCCAGCCTTTGTGAGCTGGGCAGCTCTTGAAGATCTCTACGTGTCTCGGCAGCCATCTTCCCCCAGGTCTGGGAGGTTTGCACGTCCCAAGGATGCACTTGGTCACCAGCTCTTCTTTCTTGGTGTCATTTTTTCTGTGTTAGTCCAGGGAGACTAGAGGAACAAATCCAGAGAGACTCATATGTATATAAGAAAGAGCTACATATACCAGAGCAATGGACTATAGAAAAAACACCCCAGCCCAGTCCAGATCAAGTCCATCGGTCCGATATTAGCCCATACGTCTGATACCAGTCTATAAAGTCTTCTTAGACTCACAAAACACATGCAATGTTGCGAGATGCAGGAAGATTACAGGCCAGAGGTTAGAAAGTCTTGTGGATCCAGTGGCGGTAGGAGCATCTCAGTGCTGGCAGGAGCCTCCCTGTGGCTTCTCCAGCTCCAGAGTTCTGGGGACATCAGCATATCTCTATCAGGCTCATCGTCAGTCATGTCTCTCAAGGAGTGAGTGTGTGTCCTGTCTCCAGCGAGCTATTTATCTCCTTAGCACCTCCCAATGAGGTCATCAAGCTGCGACCTGATTGGCAGGCTACACTCCACTCTTAGGTCTCAAATTTTCAACAGATTATACAACCACCACACCCCGTGTCTCTATCCTTCCATCTCTCCTAAGATAATAGGGGTTGCAAGCCACACCCCAGTAGACAAAGGCCTCTGACATCATATCCGGGCTATCCCCTGAGTATGGGTATTATATCCCACGCTAAGCCCTGACCCCATCCTGGAGAGGCGGGGGCATCATTACATAACTGCCAAACCACTGAGCATCATGGCCCCCGCACCTTGACACATAGTTTTTGGGGGAGCACATAGAAATCTGTGATAGCTGGAGTGTTTCACCAGCGCACACGAAGAAAAGATTGCTCTTTCTCTGTCCTCTTCCTCATTTACTTTATTTTTAAGAGATGGAGGAAGAGGTCATGTGAACTCAAGCGGGGAAAATAGTTCAATTTACTCAAAGGATTTGGCCTTTGTTCTTGGTTCTTCTGAAACCTTGGAACATCGCCAAAGATTGAAAAGTCTTTGATGAGAACTCCAGACCAAACCTGTTGGGTGGAGACTGACTATACTAAAAAAAAAACAAAAAAAACTATCATGTAATAGGCACCTTCTGATAAGAGCCTCCCAAGGTTAACCTCGGGATATCACACCAGCTCACGGGAGGAGGGCTGGAGTTTAAATTAAGTAGTGAGACTTCAAATAAAAGCTCTGGACATTAAATTTCCCTGAGCTTTCTGGTCAATAAAAGATATCTGCTCCTTTAAGATGGTGACAAGTGTCTTTGGGACACAGAAGTTCTACGTTGTAAACCCTTCTAGACCTCCCCCTATAAGTCTCTTCTTTATACTGATCCTGATTTGCATCTTTTATCAATCTGCTGCAAAGGACATCTTTAAAGTGATCCACAGTCAAGATGCCACATTGAGAGCTAAAATGCCTGACTCAAGACAAGATACTTTCTATTGCCTCATATGCACGTGGACACTATACAATGAATACGAAAAACGAAAGCACAATTGATGCCTCTGAATTATGGAGCTGAAGAATATTGACTATATCATGGACTGTGCGAAACAAATAAATCGGTCTTCAAAGGACTTCAAATTTGTCTACAGCCGGACTGTTCTTTCAAAGCAAGAATGGCGAGACTTTGTCTCAAATACGTTGGATCTCATCTTAGGCTGGGTTCTCCAGAGAAGCATAACCAGTGAATATTATTTATGCATAGGCACAGAAAGGTTTAGATGAGGAAATGACTCACACAGGGTACAGGTGGACAAGTGCCAAAGCTCTGGGTCAAATGTCAGGCTAGATGTTTCTCCATAGCTACAGGGGCTGATGCACCCCAGATCAACAGGCTGTAAAGGCAAATGAACTCAAGATTGGCGGGTAAGATAGTGAGCTGTTGCTGACTCCAAAGTTAATATACCTGTCACTGACTCAACTTCAAAATACTGGAGGTTAGGCCAGATGGAGAATCTAGACCCCCCCCCCCCCCCCAAAAAAAAAAAAAGCAAGCACGCTTTCCCACAGTGTCCATACAGGAAGCAGGCCACACCCCCAAAGAGATCTCATCATGGGAGGGTTATGAGGACTTACCTGACAAATCACTGGGAATCCTGGCCCAGTTAAGTTGACCAAAAAGCCCTTCGATTATTACAATCTACCCTTCATCAACTTGACAGCTGTGCACATTTCTTTAAACCTCAAGTCATATTTAAATAAAGATAAATCTTGGGCTTACCATGGTACAGTTAACATGGACACAATAGAGAATACATTAACTCCATTTATAACTCATATTCTATAAATGAGCAAAGCAGAAAACATTTGATGCATACTGCTGTTGAGTCAATTTCAACTCATGGAATCTCCACAGGACAAAGTAGACCAGCCCTGTGAGTTTTCTGAGACTAAATCTTTACGGAGGCAGATAGCTTCACCACTCTCCCTTGAAGTGGTTGGTGAGTTTGAACTGCCCACCTTGTGGTTAGCCGTCCAGTGTGTAACCCACCACGCCATCCACATAGTCCCATTCATGCATATGTACAAAGAGAAAATTCTCATAACAATCATTGTTCTCATTTTGGCAATTAATCTCATGGCTGAAGCTTGTATTTAGAACTACCTCTTCCACCACTCATTCTGTACTCCTTTTCTCCTCAGCAAGCACTTCAGCTTCTTTGCTTCTTTGCCTGGTTGTGCGACCCAAACCTTTATTCCTAATAGCTGTGAGCCATTAGCAGCCAGGTCAAAATGGGATTGTTATTGCTTACCATGAACTTAAAAAATCATATTATTGGGGGTTCATTCACTTCTTATCACAATCCATACATCCATCCATTGTATATCAAGCACATCTGTACATTTGTTCCCCTCATCATTCTCAAAACATTTGCTTTCTACTTAAGCCCTTGGTATCAGCTCCTCATTTTTCCCCCTCCATCCCCCCATGAATTTTATTCACAGGCCATGTTCGTACTGAGAGATAGCCTAAGGGATTTCCCTGATTTCACATAAATTTTTTCTTTGCCTCCTTTATGTAAGATCAATCTAATTTCTACTTGGTTCAAATAGGATTGATCATAGCACCCAATACAGGAACTCACTTTTTTGCTTGTTGGTCCACAGGCATGAGGAGCCCAAAGTGGTCCAGTGGCATATGTAACTTCCAGTGTTGTGGCTCCAGGTAGAAGTCTTCTTTTCTTTGGAATGACAACCTCCGAGTTGAAGAGTGTAGGGTCACAGGGACAAACAAAAATACTGTGCATTGGGTCATTAGGAATGAGTGATGACACTCCCATTTCCACCCCTTGTTCCTCAGACAGATAAATCCTGGCTATTAAAGACATAGCATCATATATGCTAGGCTTGTTTAGAACATATACAACTCCTGAAGAAAATTGTTCCAACTCTGTAAGGTGTCGCCACCTAGTTGAACCCACAGTTGTGTCTTTAGAAGGCCATTTTATCATTCTATCAATCCAGGTGCTTCAGGAAGATGGGTAAGGCCCATTTTATTTGCTGTCAAGTGAGTCCCTTGAGCCAAGCAGATGAGGTGTGGGATAACATGGCAGTTAACAAGGAACTCTTTAGGTGTATGAATGGCAGTTTGGGCAGAAGCATCATGTGCAGGGAAGGTTACTCAGTATCCTGAGTAACTCTCTATTCCAGTGAGAACAAAATGCTGCCCTGTCCATGGTCTGATGTCATCAACCTGCCACCAAGCTTGATGCTTGATCTCCCTGAAGAAAGTCTCATATCTACCCTCTAATTTCTTCTTCCCACCTTCTTATCACATTTTTCCAGTTATGCTCTTATCAAGTCTCTAAAACAGCTAAATTATTGGCCACAGTTCATGAGTTAGTCTGCAGGTGGACACTCTGGCCACTTCTCCTTACAAACAGAATAAAGAGTTAGGTGTCTTGCTCAAAGTTTTGCTTACTAGGAATGTTTATCTTCACTGTTGTTCTTCAGGAAGGTCCCAGGAAGTGATATTGAGTTGCTGCTATCCACTTTCACTTGGTGCCTGAATGTTGTGCAGAACCATCTCTAAAGCAAGTCTGAGCTTTTTCCTCCTCAGCCAAACTGATCATAAGAAAGTACCCATGAGAACAAAAAAGAGAAAGTACCCATGAGATCATGGGTGCAGACTGGGGAAGGAAGGTAATGTGGCAGGAGACAATGGGTCACTTCATCATGCAACTTACTTGTGCCTTCAGATACTTTTAGAGCCCAATCTCATAGAATCCATTGCCATTGACTGATGGAGTGCTGCTGTGAGTGTCCAACTGCATGACTCTGTGAATCAGACAGCACTTAGATCATGATGAGCAACTTGGGCAGCATAGTGACTTGGTGTCCCATGGTTAGGTTTTCAGTCTTTACTGAGGTCCAGTGGGAAGCTAAAAACTATTTCTGGAAGAGAACATAGTTTTCTGTAGAGAATGGCAGGGTCTTGCTCCCAAATCCTAATGCTCTGTACTCTGATTCACCAATAGAAGCCTGCCAAATATTTCAGATTTCATTGACCCTCCATTGACCATTGGATCATCTGCATCAAGACTCAAGTGACAGAGTGACTCACACGGCAGTCTGATCCTGATCAAGGGATATATTAGTCTGGGTAGACTAGAGAAACAAATTCATAAGTACATATATGTATATAAGGAAGAGGTTTATATATAAGAGGAATGGAATATTGAGAAAGCGTCCCAACCCAGTCCAGTCCAAGCCCACAAGTCTTATATTAGTCCATGTGTCCAATAACAGTCTATAACGTCTCCTTTAGGTTCAAGAGGCACATGCAATGACATCAAATGCAGGACAATCACAGGCCAGTGGGTGCAGAGTCTTTGTATATTCAGTGGTGGTAGAAGCATCTCAGCGTTGGCAAGAGCCTCTCTGTGGCTTCTCAAGCATCTCAGCACTGGGAGGAGTCTCTACATGACTCTTTAAAAAATAATTTTATTGGGGGCTCTGACAGCTATTATAACATTCAATACATCATCTACATCAAGCACATTTGCACACATGTTGCCACATTCATTTCCAAACATTTTCCAATTGAACCCTTGGTATAAGCTCCTCCTTCTCCCTCCCTCCTTTTTTTTAATGAGTCATTTTATTGGGTACTCACTCTACACAACTTTTATTGCTTCAGAGCTCTGGTTCCATTAGGGTAAGCCCATGTGGCTTCTCCTCCGGGAGGTCTCATGGGGAGTCAGCTTTGTGTCTTGTCAGTAGAGCATCTTCAAGGGACTGAATAGTGAGTCTCTCACCGCCACAGGGGAAATATGGCCAGATTTCCCAGAATTCTCAGGAGAAAACCATGCACACACAGAGGCCTCATTTGGCTATCTCCAGATTGACAGGCTAGACTCCACCCTTACACTCTTAATCCTCAAATTGGCACCAGATTTGGTGACTTGCCACAAGGGCCTTCTCTTGTTCTGGGCCCCACTCACAACTATCAGCTTTTCAAGTCACTTGATGAAGAGGAGCTCAAAAAGCTAGACTTACTGCCAGACAGTTAGTTCTGACTCATAGCAAACTTATAGGCAGGGTACAGCTACCCTTGTGGATCTCTGAGACAGCACATCTGTACAGGAGTAGAACGTTTCCTCTCTCTCCTACAGGGTAGCTGGTGGCTTCAAAGGACTGACCTTTCTGTTTGCAACCCAAAAAGTAACCCACTATGCCATGACTTAATCCTTTCTAGGTTCCATCAGTATGATGTCATCTATGTAATGGACACCAGAGTGGAATCTTATGGAAAGGAAAAGTGATCACAATCCCTGTGGACTAGATTATGACATACTGTTGGGGAGTTGATGTGCCCCTCCTGTACAAAGGAGATGGTATATTGTTGACTCTATTAGCGGAAGAAAAACTGTTTCTAGTGATCCTTCAAAATTGGAATTGAGGAAAGGACATTGGCCAGACCAGGTATTTAGTATAAGAAGAGGTGTTAAGGTGCTTAATCAATGAAGCCACATCTGGAACAGCAACCGTAACTAGAATTACCGCCCGGTTGAGTTTGTAATAATCCACTGGCATTCTCCAAGATCCAGGTGTTTATGCACAGGTCAAACAGGAGAGTTCAATGGGATGTCGAAGGATTCACCACCCTGCATCTTTCAAATCCTTGATGGTGCCACTAATACCAAGGAAAGGATCCACACAGTTGTAGACATGACCAGGTCCCCAGTTCGTGGGTCAGCTGTCAAGCTGAAGGTTTCCCCTGACTCATGTAATTGGAGAGCAGCGGTTCTCAACTTGTACATCATGACACTGTTGGGGTTAAATGACCCTTTCACAAGGATCGTCTGATTCATAACAGTAGCAAAATTATAGTGACGAAGTAGCAACGAGAATAATTGTATGGTTGGGGGTCACCTCAACATGAGGAACTGTACTAAGGGGTTGTGGCATTAGGAAGGTTGAGAACCACTGACATTTCTAAGGGCAAGTGAGGTGAGGCATGTGCTATCAAAGTGAAGGCTATTGGTCTGGGGCACTCCCACCTCTAAAAAGAAGGCTTGGTGGAGGGAGCTTTAAAAAGGAAGCCTTGGCTGAGCTCCGGTGGCGTAGTGGTTGTGCGCGGGACTGCAGCCCACTGGGACGGAGGTTCAATTCCGGCTCCCAGGAGCAAAGGCTGGGCCTCCTACTCCCACCACCTGAGGGCAGTGATGCCTAAAAAAAAAAATAAATAAATAAAAAGGAAACCTTGATAGCAAGGGCTCAATAGAAATTAAATGTCTAGAAAATAATGATGGCAACATATGTATAAGTACGCTTGATACAATTAATGTATGGTTTGTTATAAAAGTTGTAAGAGCCCCCAATAAAATGATCTTTTAATAAAATAAAAAGAAGGCTTTTGGAGATAATAGAGTAGAGGCCGAGGAATTCAAGATCAACAGGTCATACTATAGACTTCTAGTTCAGAGGTAAATGAACCCAAGGTTGTCGGGGAAGATGGCAGGCTGCTGACAAGTTCTAGGACCAGCGGGCAATAAATACTGCAGGCTGCTGGCTCAAGTTCAAAGAACCAGAGGTTAGTTAAGGAGCCAGATACAGGACCCAGACCCAGGAAAGCAACAAGGATTTGGCAGGAAGCCACATTCCCCATGGAGATCTAACTATGAGGGAGTACTACTGCTAATGTCAAACCACTCCACGGTGAATAACCCTGCCCCAGCTAAGTTGACACAAAGCCTTCACGATGCTAGCAGGAGGGAATGGCCCCTGGAGACTGTCAACATGCTTGGTGAAATAGTCGCTGAAAAAGAGGAAGCCCACCAACAAGATGAACTGAGGGAGTGCCTACAAGAATGGGCTCAAACATACATGTGATTGTGAGGATGGTGAGGACCAGGCAGTGTTTCATTCTAGTGAGCTTTGGGTTATGATGAGTCAGAACCAGCTCAAGCGCATCAACAATAACCACAATAATCCACAAGCCGTAAAAGCAAATATAATTGGAGGCCTTGAAAGGAAGGCCTAGTGATCTGCTTCTGAAAAATAAGCTATGAAAATTCTGTGGGTCAGACAATTCACAGCCATGGTTGGCTTGTGGAAGGTCTCTGGTGCACATGTTCCTGGCAGTCACCGACTGTCACACAGTCGGTGAAGCAGAAAGTGTACTCGCACAGAAGAAGCTAGCCCATAGACAGAAGAGAATAGAATACACAGACAAAGGCAGAGGGTGTGAGTATATTTACCTGTGTTCTAGCAACACGAACACAGAAAGATAGGGAGAGATTGCGGTACACAGAAAGAGAGAGGGGGTGGGGTGTAAAGAAGGCACTTTCCTATCCTAAAAGGTGAGGTAGTTCCCACCTCTGAATTTTCTTGCGCTCAAGTGCAAGGAATATCTGATGTTCACCACAGAAGGATGCCTCATTATGACCTCAATTCTCAACCTCAAAGACCCTGACTTGCTATTCCCTGAGAGACACCCAAGACTTGAGTTAGTGAGAGGTCAGAACTAATGATATGTCCTTCTTCAACTGAATGGCTAACCTTCTCATGAGATGAGTTTTCTAGTACCTGACACTTTCAGGTCATTGTTGTTCTTACACACCTGACAGGTACATTTCTATGTGCTGACTGCAGTCTTGTCCTCTAGTGTTTCATGGTATGTGTCTCATCTTCCATCCAGACTGTAATCTTTAGGAGGAAAGGGTCTCTTCTTGGACTGCTTCAAATGCCAAGATTGGTCTCTCCTAGCGGCATGACTGTACACAAATTATTTAGCTGTATCTTCTACTTCTCCATGGGAACAAGGAGACTATAACCTAGCCTGAAGAGTTAGCACGGAAGGCTCCTGGCATTATTCCATGTAACTATTTGTAGGAGTTGTAGGTAGTAGTATATTGTCATTTCTCTCACCCCAGGAAATGCTTAACAATGACTCATGGATGTTCTGGGTAGAACTAGGGCTGGACAGTGGGTATTTTCCAGGTCAGACTCCAAGAACTTCCTGTCCTCCCCTCCTGTTCCCTCAGGAACCAACTAACCAGCTAGCAGTTGTCACTGAATCCATCCCGACTCATGTGGCCTGTGTGTGGGGGGGGGGGGGTGAGAGTAGAGCCATGTTTCATTGGTCTTTCAATAGATGATTTTTCAGAAGGAGATCAGCACCTCCTTCTTCCATGATGTCTCTGATGGGACTTGAAGTTCCAACCTTGAAATCTTCAACCAAGTGCATTAACTGCACCACTAAGGGACCTCCCAAGAATTTAGTTAAGTGCACACATGGGACATCCTTGGGATTAGGTCTAATATGAATAATTCCCTAGATCCAGTTGATAAGGGGAGGATCTGGGGACCAGACTTTGGGCTCTCAGGATCTCATCCACCCTGCAAGAGAGTTTCCAGAATTCAGGTCCCACAGAAGTAGCAGATAGTGAGAATCCAGATTTGTCCAACTCCACAGAAGAACCATTCTAAGGTTCTGCTCCCCTTTTACTGGCAGTACCCACCACCTCCACCACAATGTCTTTCAACCCCTAGTACTGAGAAAACCAATTTTTAAAAGTCCAGTTGAATAGCCCAAATTCTAACTCTCAGCTCTGAACAGTTTGTTACAACTGGAGGGAATTAATTATTTCAAGGAGCATATTGAGCACGTAATGCAAGCCAGACTTCATTTTAGCCCTTGGATACTTGACATAATCTGTTAGATTCTAATTCAGTGATTCTCAATTTCATATTTGAATCATCTGTGGATTTTCATGTTACCTTGACTCCACTAGAACTGATTAAATCAGAATCTTGGGAGTGATGGGAGCCAGCTATCAGAATTTTACTTTAAACACTCCATAGGTGATTCCGATATACTGTCAGGTGGTTAAGAACCATTAATCCAGTGGAAGGGAGACCTGCCTCCTATTACAGAGGAGGAGGCTGAAGCCCAGAGAGGAGGTGTGCCTTATCCAATGCCATAAATCTGGAACTGGTTCCTTGGCCTTCAAATTCCCAGTCTCCTTTCCTATACATCCCTGGAAAAATGATTGTGCAGGGCATTGATGAATGAATGTGAAGAGAGAGGAAATTGCTGAGCATGGCCAATACATTTGAGATGGCTTCTCCATCCCAGACTTTGGGCACCCTAACCCCTGCAGAAGAGGTGGAAGTCTAGGTAGCCATCTTTGAACCATGTGACCCACCTTAACAGAGCTGAATGGACAAGAAAACCGCGTCAAGAAAATCCAATGAGATGATCCACATAGGTACTGAAACATGGGTTGATGAGACTTGGAACCGAATCCATGAGCTATGAGTCACTGAACAGTGAGGTCAGGGGGATTTGGAAGTGATGCCAGTTAATTGGGATCCTGTGCAAAGAGAGTAGTAAAAGGAGGAGGATGGAGAAGACTCTAGATAAGAGAGGCAGAGACAAAGGTGAAGCAGGCCTCGGTCTCCTTTCTGCCTTGCTCTGCATCCTTGGGTCCCCAGAGATTTTCACCCTCACTCAGATCCTCACCTTTGAATAACTAGGTTACTTGTGACTCGAAGGACCTTGAGGAAATGTCATGTTCCCAATGAGAAGAATATGCAAAAGGCCACTGGGATGCAAGACCTGTAAGTAGGTGCCCCCAACTCCGAACTCTATTCCCCAGAGGACATGAGTTCCCGGTCACTGAAAGGACTTGAGCACAAGGTGTCCATCTCTTGGAGATGTTGGCAAGGTGATCGTAAAGGTTCCGCTCAGCCCCGTGATTCCGAATTTCCACAAGGGGTGGAGGTAGGGGTATTTTAAGATTGTTTGTTCCTTTTCTCGGCACTAGATGCCCATGCCTGACTCCTGGTCCCCGGGAAGGAAGCTTGTAACACTAGAGGTGGGAGGAGGGGAGCAAAGTAAACAAAGAACACAAGAAAGTTCTATCTGCCTGCTCCCCTCCTCAGCATACACATACCATGGAGGTGGTGAGACTGGGGTACCGAAACAATGGGGAGCTATGAGTCACGGGGGTAGGAAGGATTCTGTTTCTTTAAAAAGACTCCCTCCCCATGTCCGGAGGAGCTGACGTAGGCAGCTGACAGGCAATGACACCCGAAATGACCGCTCACTCTGGGCACTCATTTGCCCTGCCCTGGGTGACATAGGCTTTCTGTTAAACTTTTCATTTTTGCAAATGTATATGTGTGTATGTATGTGTGTAGAGCATGTACACACACTTTTTCATATGTCTATACACACACACACACACGCACGCACTTTTTGAAAAGTCAGAGATTTGTGACACAGATTGCAAAAGAAAACAGCAGTCCACTGCCTCACCCTTCCCCAGCCCCCATTCTCAGAGGTGACCTCTTTTATTCTCACAAGTCATTTGTTCCTAATTTTTGTGGGCATCACTGCCCTCCTGGGAGCAGTAGGAGACCCAGCCTTGCTCCTAGAGAGCTGCTGCTGGATTTGAATCACCAACCCTGTGGGTCGCAGTCCCGCACACAACCACTATACAACCAGGACTCAACCATTTCTTCCTAATTTTTAAAGTAACATACACCTACTTCTGTTCTTGTTACTTCGGGGTTGTTTTTGTCATCCCATTTTAAGGTGATTACCTTTCTCTTACAAAAGTCAATACCCATCTTTCCTTTTCCTCCCAATATAATTAGATTTCAATTTATGGTTCAGCCTTCTACATTGTTGATGAGTGCATGAATATTACATCACGTGCATTGGTTGTCTTTTTTTTTTTTCTGGTAAGATTTTTAAAATTTTCAGGCTCTCTGGTAACTTGGTTTTAGTTCATCCCATGATGAAGTCACACTTAAACCTGCTGCCATAACTGTACAAATTCTTCAGAGGTGTAGCCTATCCATCTCATTTGCTTCTTCTTGGTAATATCCCTTCCAAAGCCAATAATTTTCCAGATCCTGGCCAGCTGATGGCTCTTGAAGCCTGTGACCCAGTCACCATCCTGGAGTGTCCCTGGGTCCTAAATTAGGATTTTCTTGCCATTTTTTCATGCATTGGAGTTCATTTCCCTAGCCCAATGCCTTTTTTCTCGATGTCCTTGTTTCGATAAATCACTTTCTCCAGTAGCTTTCTGAGAAATGGCAGAAGGAAGGTACAATTTGTGAAACCCAGTTTATGGGAAAAGGTATTTTAACTTCAAGCTTGATTGATAGTTTGGCTGGGTATTCAATTGTAAGTGTGTTGGAGTTTTTTCCCCCTTTCAGAATTTTTTAAGTGTTTTCCTTTGTCTTCTAACTTCCTGTGTAGCTGCAAAAGCATTCAATGACATTTTAATTCTTGGGCCTCCTTATGTTTTTCCTTCCTCAAAATCCTTAAAAAGCAGTTGCTGTACAGCAGACACATAACAAACAAAGACATATTGTTGAGAATGAGGGAAGCTGGAGCAGAGGTCCAAAGCCCGTCTGTAGACAGTGGAACAATCTCCCCACAAAGGGGCCACAGGGAGGGGATGAATCAATCAGGGTATAGTCAAGCATCAATAAAATACTCTCTATTTCTTTGACTCCTTAAGGCTTCCTCACACCCCACTGCCATGACCCCAGGGCCATTTCTCAATTCAGACTAGACTGGAACATGTACATAGGTATATAGATAAGAGATGGGAGCTCATGACACACAGAATTCAAGAACAGAAGTAGGAATGGTGATACCAGAAGGATAGGGGGAAGTGGGGGAGAGGAAGGGAGAAAGGGGAACTGATCGCAATGATTGACACATAACCATGCATCCTTCTCCAGGAGTAAGAATAACAGGAAACATAGGGAAAGGGAGACAGTGGTCAGTGTGAAAGATCAAAATAATCACAATGTATAATCTACCAGGGGGTTATGGGGAGGGGAAGGGTGGGGGGGGGGGAGAGAAGATGATAACCAAGGGCTCAATAGAAATAAATGTCTAGAAAAGAATGAAGGCAACGTATGTACAAACATGCCTGATTCAATGGGTGTGTGGATTGTAATAAGAATTGTATGAGCCCCCAATAAAATTATTTTTTAAAAGTATTTTTTTTAAAGTATGATGTAAAGTCTAGTTCAATTCATGATGATGTCCCGTGCATCAGAATAGAAATGTACCCCATAGGGTTTCCCACATCTGGCTTTTTTTCTTCTCCTCAGGGTTGTCCTTGTATGGAGAAGCTAATAATACCCTTTGGCTTCTTTTTCTGATGATTACATTCTCTCTTTCCTGCTTGTGCCTCTTGGGCTGCACCTGCAAAGCTCTAATCTTGATTATTTATCATACCCTACTTTCTGGAGGCATGTCTAAACTTTGTCTTTCAACTCCCCTATTGATGGGGGGAAAAATCTATCTAATTTTCACGTTACCAATGAGAGGTGAAAAGGGAGATGCAGAATGAAGATAGACAACCAATCAATCCAACTTTTTATTAAGAAAATGGTAGATAGACCCAAAAATCTTTAAAATAGTTGCCCTTCTGGTGACATAGTACCTACCTGCGCATTGGACTGTCAGCTCCCTGCCAGCAGTTCAAGCTACCAGCCACTCCTCAGGAAGGGGGAGGTTTGATATTATTCATGAGGGAGGGGAAATATGGGGAGCTGATACTGGGGGCCTAAGTGGAAGGAGGACGTTTCAAGACGTTTCGTTGGCAACAAATGTGCAAACATGGACTGCATACAGTGGATGTATGGATTGATCATAATTGATCATAATACATGTTGGATGAGCCCCCAATAGAATGATTTAAAAATTAAAAAGAAAAAACAATAGAATCCACATCCTGCGCCTCTCCGTTCAGAGAAGTGTTGTCCATAACTGAAGGTATGATAGAAGATTCTGTAGAAGAATCCTGATCTCAGGGAACAAATGTGGAACAGAATTCCAACCTCCCCTGGAAGTTGAAATGTCTGGAACCCCCGAGGATGGGAGAACCCCTCAAAGAGCTGCCTGAGGATATAACCTTCAAGCCTTCAACCAAATATATCCCCCCAAGTCTTTTTTAAGCCAAGCCGTTAAAACAACAATAACAACAGTCCATTGCCACCTGTTCAATTCTGACTCATGTCAAACCTACGGGGTTGAGTCAATCTGCCCCGTAAGTGCCCAGGATTGTATGTCTTTACAGAAACCGAATGGCACGTTTTGTCTGCCTCAGAGCCCCTGGCGGGTTCTACTTGCAGATCTTTAACTTAGCAGCCTGGTGCTTAACAAGCACCCAGGAGGGTTCATCACCAAATAGTAGTCTAGCTTCATTAGAAGAAAACAATGTTTGGCTTGATCAGGATGCTTTCTCCCTGTCTCTAGGGATTCACATGGAACCTATGAACTGTCTAGATAGACTCGAATGGACACCAGCAACTTGAGAGGTCAGCTGGGAGGTGTCCTTGGAGGAATCATCTGGAAAAGGAAAGTGGAAATGGTCACACAGCTTGAAGAAAATAGTTCCACCGAGTTGCATATGTAGAAATGGGTGGATTGGAGGATGTTTTGCAGTGGCTCTTTTCAGCCTCAATAAATACAAGCAAAGGTAGCATCCTTTTCCCTCCGTCGAGAGCAGCATTGTCTAATAGGAATAAAATCTGAGCCACATACATACTGTTAAACTTTCAGGCAGAGGCATTCAGATGTCAAAAGAAAGGAGTCCGGCCTGAACCCCGGTGGCGTAGTGGTTGAGTGTAGGACTGCGGCCCACTGGCTTGGCAGTTCAAATCCAGCAGTGGCAAGGCTGGGTAGCTCCCACGACCAACAGAGGGTAGTGATGCCCCCCCCCCCCCCACAACAACAACAAGAAAGGAGTCTGATTAATTTTGTTGGTACTACAAGATGCTAGTATACCTAAATGCAATTACTCTAGAAATCTTAACGAGGTGGTGCTATGGGTTAGATTGAGCCCTCCCAGAACATGTGCCCTCCACAATAAGGTCAGAAATTTGAACCCATCAGTTGACTCCTTCAGAGAAAGATGTGGCTCTCTGGTCCTATAAAGCAACGCTTCTCCACCTTCCTCAGGCCGCGACCCTGTCATCCAGCCCCTCATGTGGTAGTGACCCCCCTCATCCATGACGTTATTCTTGTTGCAACGTCATCACTCTCATTTTGCTACTGTTCTGAATCGGGTCGTGGGATCCCCAAAGGGGTCACGACCCACAGGTTGAGAACCGCTGCCACAAGGGCGTAGCCCTTCATAAACCCAGTGGGACAGTTCTACTCTATCCTATAGGGTCGTTCTCGGTCCTAACGGACTCCGTGGCAGTGAGTCATGGTTTTATACTTGTGAAGAGACTCTCCTTTGGGAACGGGGCTTTCTTTGCGATGTTAATGAACCCAGGCCAGTGTATGGTGGTGTTTTGTCCTTATAGGTTCAGTCACCCTTGAAATATAAAAAAGAGCAGATTAGGTCCAGGTACAAAGGTCCCAGGCCACAGGAAGAGCATCAAGGAATTCAGCAACAAGAGCAGGGCCTCCCAGCAGAGGGACAGATGGAAGGAAAAAGGCCTGAGTCAGCGCCTTGACTTTGGACTTCAGAACTCTGAGAGCATAGATGTCTGGTAAGTCACTCCCCTTTGTGGTGTTTCTGTGGCAGCAGTATTAGATAACTCAACCAGATATCTTCCCTTGGTTCTCTTGCAAAAAGTCTTTGCTACTCACACGCCTACAGACAGACACACACGTAAGCAAACGCATGGTCATGGAGATGGTCTCCAATCATAGCCACCCTCTACGGCTGAGCGACGCATCTCTCTCCCTCGGGTGGTTTCCAACCTCTGACCTTCAGTTGGCAGCACGCCATGTCGACACCGTGTCACCAGGGCACCCTTTCAATCTCACAGCATCCCTTCATTCAGAGAGCTGGGATTGGCCACACTTGATGGTGCAGCTCTGAAATGAACCACTGCTCACTCTGGATCTGTCATGGGCTGCCTGTTTGGGCAGAACCGTGGGAGAACAGAAATTCACAGGCCTTATATTTGATTTCTAAATACTTTAGCACCTAGTTCGTAACACATTCTTTTACATAATCACCCACACACCTAAGAAAATGGACAGTAATCCCACAATACCTTTACTAGCCTGTGCACCTTCAAAAGTGACCCGTTGTTCCCCTCAAGGCTTTTCATAGCGGATTGGTTTCAGCCAGGATCCCATCTCATTTCCTTCAGTGATTGTGTCAGCTTAGGCTTCCTAAAATCTATCCTGGTCCTCCTATCCACTGGAAACAAAGCAAGGACACCTCCCGCTGCACCCCAAGTCCCCCACCTCCCAGCAGAGAGGCACTTGGAGAAGGGACGCGGCAAGTTGTCCTTTAAGATGTCCCACTTTGTGGATCTAACTGAAGGCATCCCTCCATGGCCTTTCAGTTGTTCTTCTGCCCCATGTTTCCTGGAGGTGAGATGTTCGCTGGACAACCACAGGCTACTGATTTGGGCCAAGCACACCATTACCTAGACTGCTATCACACGTTTCCTTTCCAAGCGTCATCTCTCATTCTGTGGAAGCTGCTGCTGGGGTTGTTGTGAATAAGATCATGGTTTCTCTTATCTCTGAGGGCAGAACCACAAGAAGACACAAAGAGAGAGAGAGAGAGAGTCATCCCAATATTAGTCCCTATTATTCCCCTATCTGCCCGTTATTTGGGTATTCTTGTTTCTCTTTTTCAGAGTGAAGCATCTCCCCAGATGCCCAGAGATCCTGGGTCTGTCTCTCCACATTTACGGTGGAGGCTCTGATCATCTGGACAGGACTTGTGCCTGGTGAATTTCACTCAAGGGCCTGAGGAACCCCTCAATGGTTAATATTTGAGCATTTTTTCTCTTGAAACAGTATTCTCAGAGAGAAGCCCAACCCCAAATGGGTGCAAAGACTGTCCTCACTAAGATAGGCGGACTCAGTGGCTATGACAAGGAACTCACATGCAGCAACAAGTGTGGGGATGACCCAGGCCTGACTGTGTGGGCTGTTTTGATTTTGCACTGACTCGAAGGCCCCTGTGGCGTGCAAGTGCTCATGTTAATTTCAAGATTGAGATGTAGGGATGAGTCTCCTGTTAATCTGGAGATAGCCATTGAGTAGTCAATGAGGCCTCCGTGTGGGCATGGCTTTCTCCTGAGAATTCTGGGAAATCGCGCGATATTTCCCTCATGGAGATGAGAAGCTATCTCCCCAGTTGTTGGGAGTTAGTTTCAGAGATGACGAACTACAGACAAGACAAGATGGCAGCATCCGAGGAGCTGAGGGAGCTGGAGGAGAAGCCACACGGCCTTACCCTGATGGAACCAGACCTCTGAAGCTGGAGAAGCCACATGGAGAGCCCTGTCAGCGCTGAGTTGCTTCTACCACCACTGGATGCTGTTTATGGACCCTGAGTCTTGGAAGCGAGGACCCATGAGGAGACCCCCACCAGTGCCAGTACTCTGCACCCACTGACTTGTGACTTCGTGAGTCGGAAGGAGACGTTATAGACTGGTATTGGGCATTTGGGCTAATATCGGACTGATGACTTTGAACTGGACTGGGTTGGGATGCTTTCTCAATGTCCCATTCCTCTTGTATATAAACCTCTCCCTTATATCCATATGCATGTCTGTGGATTTGTTTCTCCAGTCTACCCTGACTAACACAACTCCTAACAATCACAACACAAACTGGCTTCCAATGGCCTAAAGTGCTGGAAGGACCAGGGGTGGGGGACACTTAGTGGGGTGTGGACTTTCGCATACCTTCCTCGCCTCAGCCGTGCCTGATTTGGGCAAGTAAAACCATCCATTTAGCTGCAGGAGTAGGGGTGGTGGGCTCCAGCTACCCGAAAATTGGGAGGAGACTTGGGGCTATGGCTGCTCTTTGACCAGCCCCCCTCAACCCTACCCGGTGCCTCACCTCACCTTAATCTGCATCTGTTTTTCCCAAGACCTGAGCCTTTGAGGGATCTATGGCTAATTATCATCCATCAGAGCAATCTTTACCCCCTACCTGAGGCAGGTAGATGTTGCCTCCTTCTGTTGGGCGACATAATTCATCCATTCACTTTTCAGCTTCCAAATGGTTGATGATGAATCTCCAACATCACGGTTGTGTCGACCCTCTATGAAAACCCTATGGATCACAGCAGGTTCAATCCCCAGTGGGTCCTGGGCCTGACCCGGGACCAGGCGGAGTTCCAGTGCCACAAATCAGGGCCAGTGTGCCAACAGTAAGCAATAACACTGGTATCGTGGGGGGGGGGGTTCTTTAGGGGGTGAGCAGAGATAAAATGTAGTTCATTCCCCATGTCTTCAGCCACTCCCATTCTCTGGAGGAGAAGATGGGGGCCTAGATGAAATGTTGAGGGGAGGGGTCCCACATCCAAATTCTAGTCAAGCATGACAACATGACCCTGTCAGGGTCTCGAAGAGTCTTGGCCCATTGACCCTCTTTCAGGAATGAGTCCTAAAAGCCCTGCCCTGTGGCCTGGCATCTTGAGAAGCAAGACGCCTGACCGTGACCTTGGAATTGAGAGATGGCTCCTGTGTTAACAGAATCATCACATTTCCTTGGACTCTACCTGTCTCCTTTCCCCCTTTCTCTCCTTCCTTTTCTATCCATCCCACTTCTTTTTTCTTTCTTTCTTTCTTTCCTTTTTTTTTTTTTTTTTTGCATCACTGTCCTGGTGGGAGTAGGAAGCCCAGCCTTGCTCCCGAGGAACTACTGCTGAATTTGAACCGTCAACCTTGTGGACTGCAGTCCCGCACACAACTATTGTGCCACCGGGGCTCAGCTCCCACTTCTCTTTTCAAACTCTCATTTCTCTCTCTCTCTTTCTACCTCCCCAAATCCTCTTTCTTTTTTAAAAAATACCATGTTTTAAAAAAAAAACTAATGTCCAATACATATATATGTAAAAAAATAAAAATAATAACAATATAAAAACCTGTAAATAGTTCAGGGTCTGTTCACTGCCCTCCAGGAGTGTTCCCTGGTTGAGTTGGATGGGGTGTCTCACCTTGGCCCCAAAGTATATCCTTGGCACTCCCTTGAGAACTCCATGCTCTGTTACACACCCTTAGTGTTTTGCCATGGTGTGGTTGGGTCAGACAGGGTATAATCCTGACCCTGTTTCTCCATTGTTGACCCCAAAGGGCCTTGGCTCAGCAAGGAAGCCGTGTTTCATAGTGGGGCTGGCCATATGATCCTCTATGTGCATGGCCTGGTCTGAGTGGGAACATCGTCCTGAAGGCTCGGTGGGCCACGATGCACTCCATTCTCTCTTCCTCCCCCTTCATCTGTTCTCATGTGCTCTGGTCAGGCACATCTTACTCCCCAAGCTGCAGCTTTAGTGCTGACCTCCAAAGCAAACTTCCCTGGGGGGAAAGGTGGCTGCCCCCATAGTTGGGATTGTGGTTGAGTGCTTAGACCCTTCCACTGATTCTCCATTCCATGCCGTCACGCTGCATTCACATCCTGGAACACCGGGTTTAAGTTTGGTCCCTTTTTCCCCGTGGAGATATAAACAATACACTCCCCTTGGGTGGGTTAGTAACCCACTCCCCAAAGTACCCTGTTTTATTGACACACAATACACACAGGATACAAATCAATAGTTGAACTATATCCAAAGAGAGTTAGTTGCACAATCGTCACCACCATCAATTTTGGAAAGTTTTCTTCAGTCCTTTATTCTCAGCCCATGTTACTTGACCCCCCTTTTCCTTCCTCTCCCTACTCCTGCCGGACTTCTTCCTTCTGTAAGCCAGGCTCTTTTTCCTCTGTACCAGGCGCCTTCCACTGGTAGAAGGTATTTGGCCGTGTCTGGAGACATGGCGGAGTGGGGGTGAGAGTATTTCTGGCAACCAGTGGGTAGATTTACAGTCAGGATCCCAGAATGTCAACAGTGCCGAGGCTGAGAGGCCATGGTCTCTTGTAAGCCCTGGTTCACACCCCAGCGGAGGAGGCCCAGAGCAGGAGCCGCTGCCAGCACTTGGCTGGGATGAGTAGCCCAGACAGTGGGCGGGAGGCGGCCTCCGGAATCTGTTGCTGTTGGTTTTGGCCTTCTCAGGGTCAGACAATCTGGTGGGAAAGAGCTCCTTGACGACACCAGACGGCTGCTGCCAGCTGTTTACCTGGCTGGTGCCTGCACAGGGGGCAGATGGCAGAAAACACAGCCAGCCCACATCCCACCCCAGACTAGCCTCTCTGACCACTGTGAGGATGGAAGCCGGAGCTGCCCAGGAAACCTACTCCTCTCCAACCTGTGCTCCCAGGAAGGAGGCCAGGGCAGCCCAGCCCAGCCCAGAGCAGAACACTGGTGAGACCTGGCTGGGTTCTCTGGGCTTGGATTAGAAGCAGCCACCCTACAAAAGAACTCCAGCTCTACCTGCAGACCTTGGATCACAGAGGCTGCTTCTTGTTCCCTGACATCTACTCTCCCATTCTGACCCAGTTATAGCATTTTCAGCCGGGTAGGGGTGGCTCAGCTAAAGACTACATTTCCCAGCCTCCCTTGCATACAGATATGGTCACGTGACTAAGTTCTGGCCAAGGAGATCAGCACGTCTGGGTTGAGGCTCTTCAAGGAAGGAGGGTGCCCATGCCATGGCAGATGCGAGCCATGGAAGCTCCGGGTTGAGAATGGCGGAGCACAACAGTCAAAGGCAGTCACCTGCTTGCCCGCCATATTGATTTTCAGTTTTGCTTCTTTTTTTTTTTTTTTGTAAACCAGAAACCTGTTTAACCCAGTGAACAGAACAGAAGCCTATGTAATCTAGCCCCAATACCTTCTTGGTGAAGGCTAGCCTGCCATTCTCCCAACGTAGACATCTTTGGGGGGCTGAGGCTTGAGACCAGGCTCAGATCACCGGGCTGGATGAAGTCCTCTAGTGTGATGTGCACGTGTCCCCCGAAACTTGTTCCCTGAGGGCTTTGGCAGGCGCCAGAGCACCCGACTTCTGGGAGACCTTCACGCCCAACCACATGTGAGACGGCGCCCCACTCAGTAAGACTCGTCATGCTCCAGTCACCTCGACTTTTCTTTTATTCAAAGACACCACGGGCCCTCTTGCTGCAGGGCCGGTGCAGACACTTCTCTCTCAGTCTGGGGGACGGTCAAGGGGACGTCAGCCAATTCATGGAAAGAGGGGTGGACAGGTCATGGACTGTATAAAGGCCCCTTCTAGGACTCTCATCCCTTCTCACTGAGGTACCGGCTTTCAAAGGCAGTCACGTGGTTCCTTTCCCAAGAAAACCTGCCCCAGCCATCAGTCATTCCACAAGCCAAAAGACAGGGCCCAGGCCCGGGTTTGTTCCCACAAGGCCCATGCCCGCGTCTGTTCCCCAGCTTATTACTAGATCCCTAATGTAGATCCAGTAATGGCTAGGGATCAGTTTCTAATCCAGTGGATCTCAACCTTCCTCGTGCCTCGGCCCTTAATCCAGTTCCTCATGTTGTGGTGACGGGCTCCTCCCCACCCATAAAATTATTTCGTTGCTACTTCATAACTGTCATTTTGCTACTGTTATGAATCGGCTGACCCCTGTGAAAGGGTTGTTCGACCCCCCCCCCCCCAAGGGTTGTGACCCACAGGTTGAGAACCGCTGTTCTACTCTGAAGGTTGGGTGGTCAAAACCACCCAGTGACGCCTGTGGGGCAAAGTCCAGTCTACCTAGAGAATACCACCACTGAATGCCGGATGCAACACACACACGCAGACATGTGAGTTCCTCCGTGAGCCTGCAAACAAATAAACAAACATAAAAAGACATTGTTTTCTTGTTTGAGGACTGACTGCTTATCATGATGCATCCATAAACAGGGATGAGGTGAATCAGTGAATCAATCCGGAGGCAGGGCCCTGGCTGGTGTGCTCTCACCAGGTGTCTTTCTGACTGCAGAGTGGAGCCTGTCCACGGTGAGGAAACCCCAGCCAGAGTCCAGGAAGCTGCCTGCACATGGCAGCGCTGTGGTGAGCCGTCAATAACCAGGCTCAGGGCAGTGGGGCTGGGCTGGACACAGGAGTCTGACTTTCTAACCGAGCTCCATCGCCGTCGTGGCAAGACGAGCCCAGGGGCCACTCTCTGAGTAGCTAGGCCTCAACTTCTCCTCCGGGAGTCCATCTGTCCCCTTTCCAGTTGTTGTCTGCGTCTAGCCAGGACTCCAGAGTTTAGCCTCTTAGCGCAGGGAAACTAGTCCTTTGTCTTTTCTGCCTCGGCAAACAGTGTGCCGGAGGGAGGCCCAGCCTACCCAGCACAGAGGCAGCAGTACAAACCTGGCATCTGCTCCCTGTTGTGCCCTGCCTTTCCCACCAGCAACGCCTCCTCTACTTCCAGGCCAATCCTCCACCTTGGCATTGGTGGTTGCTATGACACCCTTGGGCCAGAGCTCCCCCCCATACCTTTCTTTTCCCCTGTCAGAGTTACTTGCCTCTAAAGCACAAAGGGTAGATGTGTGGGTCTAGCAAGTTTACTTAGATCAGAAACATGAGCGTGGGCTTGTCCCTGGTTATGTGGCATACATGGCTGTGGGTGTGAATCCCTGGGCCTCTCTGGCTGGTGCCCTGAGCTCAGGGTTAGGGGGAGGTGTGTGTGGGGGGGGTAGGGATGCCAAGCAGGAAGGAACTCCCTGGGCACCAGCAGTTCATCCTCCTTGCACCTGTGTCCTGGATGAATGAACACCTTGTTTGCCCGAGAAGGAGAGTCGTGGGGGGCATGTTCTCTTCTCTGCCCTGTTGACTGAAGCTGCACAGGAAGTCTGAACCATTCTCTGAGTGGGAGGATGCCAAGGCAGAGGGGCTCTGTGCCAGGCCTGGGTGCCCACCCCGAGCCCATTGACAGGACAGGCAGTGTGGAGGCCTTCATCTTGCTGCTGCTCAGAATTTAGCCCCTTCTCTATCCTTTACCTCCCCAGGGTCCCCTGGGAGCATAGAGGTCCTTTCCAGGCCAAAGTTCCATCTGAGAAACAAAGTTCCACCTGCCGTATTCCATGGAAAAGCCTTTGCTGGAGATGTGGCTTTCGGGGGTCGAGTGTGTGTGTGCAGTGACCTTGTCACTAGCAGATTCAGGGGTTAGCATGTCAGGAAAGTCAATATCAAGGCGTCTCTCCATTCCTAGAGCACCCAAGATGTCTTCCTTCCCATCGCCCTGCTCTTCCTTCCATGCCAGGTCACGCCCCCTGGTCTCAGGAACGCCCACCAGGGAGTTGTTGCTGTCCAGCCAGCAAAATGCATGGGGGCCAAGGAATGCAGGGCAGCCTGGGCCCAGGTCATCTCTGTGATCGGTTGCGGAGCCATCAACGGATTTTAGAAGTTGATGGCCAGGCCCGTTTCCCTCGTGTGTCTCAGTCGGGAGGCTTGAGTGGACCGGGTTCACTTCCATAGCAATCCACGAGCTTCTGTTCATTGGTGGGGGGTAGCTGCCTACCAAGTGCACTGGCCTGGTGGATCCCAGGTCCACTGCATGGACATTGGGGACTCCACCACTGAACAGACACCGTCCATGTTAGGGAAAAACCAGAGTGTCCCTTTTTGCTGGATGTCACAGAGGCCCATCCTGGTCCCTCCCTGCACCCCTCCTTGACCAGCCCCCTAGCATGGAGGCACAAGGAAGGGCGGTGAATCATATCCTTGACAGATGTCCAGTCCCACTCTCTTCTCTTGGAATCTGGAAATCAAGAGAGGGAGAAATAGAAAAAAGAGGGGCTTTTCTGCTCCTTGGCCTGGCCATGGCTAGGACGTTTGGACAGCTGGGCGTGTCCCCTCCCCGCACCCCATT
Source organism: Nesogale talazaci (assembly GCA_004026705.1). NCBI lineage: Eukaryota > Metazoa > Chordata > Mammalia > Afrosoricida > Tenrecidae > Nesogale > Nesogale talazaci. The sequence continues at coordinate 101,634 of PVJH01000295.1, read as the reverse complement.
CTCATTCCTCCACGCCCTTCCAGGGTGTCCTCACGGTCCATGATTCTAGTTCTTCCATGTCCTGCTTCCTCAGCGCCCAGACCATGTGGCAGGGAGCAGGTCCACGGGGTGGGGCTCTCACCTCCCCCGGTTACCATGGAGATGGGGGCGCTCATCAGCCTGTGATAACTGTCACCCTCGCACCCCCTCCACGGAGGGCACCGTGGCACTCCAAGTCCTTGAGTTCATGTGAGGCCTTGAGGCCTCACCGCGGGCAGCTCGGCCCCAAGGTCCGCCTGACTCAGCGCCCCGTCTGGGTCTCCACGGTCCTTGGAGCCTGCGCTGTGTGCTTTGGCACCGGGGGAGGCTGGATCGGCACGGCCTTTCAGACGTCGTCCGGAGCGTGTGTGTGTGTGTGTGTGTGTGTGTGTGTGTGTGTGTGTGTGTGTACGCGTCCGTCCGTTTGCAAGAAGGGAGAGAGTAGCCAGGAACGTGACACAGGGAGGCGGAGGGCTAGAGGATCTTTCAGGGCTCCTCGGAAGCCAGAATCTTCCACCCCCCAGGATGGGGCTGTGTGTGTCCCCCTCGGACTGGGGATCTCGGAAGCCAGGGGGAGGGACCCGTTGTCCTTCCCTCTCAGATCAGGCCATCTCCGAGAAGCTGCTCTGCCTAGGTACGCACGAAGAAGACTTTCTAACCACGCCCAGGTGGCACAATTGCGAAAGCGCCTCACCCGTGGTTCACACCGGTGGCCGAGTGGGAAGGAGAGCACCGCGGGTCCAGCGTCCGGCAGCTTGCCCCTCGGCCCATTCCCCGCGCCTGGGACGCACTTTGTTGGTGCTGAGGGCCAAGGAGAGGACTCTGCTCTCAGCAATTGGTCCCAGATGCCCCCTCTCCGCCTCCCCCTCCTCCCCCCAACGAAGGAAGGGACAGCAGTGAAAGGGGCAGAGAGGTAGAGAGGTAGGCTAGCAGCGAGGCTTGGGGAGTCCCACGGAACGTCCTGGGTCTACAAGCCCACTCCGATCATTACAAGTGTCATGGGACAGAGGCATGTTCCTCCCATGCCTGTGAAGGAATCAGAGCATGAAATACCTACGAGGATTCCTTAACGGGGCGCCGCTCCAATTCAAGCCCTCAAGCCAGGTGGGCGGTACATCAGGCTCATGACCCCACCCGAGTGGGCTTAACGCAGCCAGAGGGGTCAATGCAAGCCATTAACCACGCCTCCCTAAACAGGGGTTTGAAATACCCTGGTGGGGGAAGGCCATTTTCTCTCTTACCCAGCACCTGGTCAGAGGCAGGTAGAGGGCAGAGAGACCCACGCCGGGGCTGGTCTGGGCGCACAACCTCTCAGCCTCTAGGGTTCTCAGGCTTCTGGCCTTTCCAGATCCCTCCAAGATCAGCACGAGGTTGCCAGTGTCCAGTTGTGAACCCCAGCGCGGCTTCCACAAGGTTTGGCACACTTCCCTGTAGTCACGCGTACCTTTTTGAGGCTGTCAAACCCGAAACTTGCCTCGCCCTTGAACAAAACCCACTTGGGTTACAAACGCACTTTGGTGTGAATGCTTCCTGGCGGCCTTATCCACCCGAGAAACCTGACACGAGGAAGACCCACGGGGCGCTCCCGGCCCAGAATTGGAGTGCTGTTGGTTGGGTGTTCTTGCTCTAAGTCCCTGAAGACTCAAGGAGGGAGGCGTTTGGATTCCTCACACACTCACAGCATCAGCTTGGTCTGTGGTTCAGGTTCAAAACACCCCCAGTCTTCGGGTGGATTATGACCCCTAGCGAGTCTATTAAGCCAGTTTCCAGGTCTGTCACCTTTGTCACAGCACCACCACCCAGAGTCATAGGTGGGGCTTTTTTTGTTTTTAAGTCATTTAATTGGGGGCTTGTCCAACTCATCAGAATCCATACATCTATCCATTGTGCCAAGCACATTTGTAACCATCATCATTCTCAAAACATATTCTTTCTACTTGAGTCCTTGGTATCAGCTCCTCAGTTCTTCCTCTCCCTCCTCACAAACCCCTGATAGTTTATATCTTGTTATTTTTTCACATCTTACACTGCCCGATGTTTCCCTTCACTCACTTTTCTGTTGTCGATCCCCCCAGGAAGGGGGGTTATATGTAGATCATTGTGATCAGTTACCCCTTTTTCCCCCACCTTCCCTTTAACCTCTTGGTATTGCTATTCTCATTATTGGTCCTAGGGGGTTATCTATCCTGGATTTTCTGTGTTTCCAGCTCCGATCTGTACCAGTGTACATCCTCTGGTCTAGTTGGATTTGTAAGGTAGAATTGGGATCATGAAAGTGCGGGGGAGGAGGCATTAAAGAATTAGGGGAAAGTTGTATGTTTCATCATTGCTATACTGCACTCTGACTGGCTCTCTCCTCCCTGGGACCCTTCTGTAAGGGGATGTCCAATTGCCTACTGATGGGCTCTGGGCCTCCACTCCGCACTCCCCTTCATTCACGGTGATAGGATTTTTTGATCTGTGATGCCTGATCCCGTCGACACCTCGTGATCTCACAGGTTAGTGGGCTTTGTTGTTTCTCAGCCAGTTGGCTGCTTGTTTACCTTCAAGCCTTTAAGGCCCCAAACACTTTTTCTTTTGATAGTGGGGCACTTTGTCTTCAGCGATCATGCTGGGAAGGTGAGTATCAATAAATGGTAGTGTAATAGAACAGTGTTCTTGCATTGAGGAAGTATTTGAGTAGAGACCCAACGTCCATCTGCTACTTTAGTACTAAACATAAGTATATGCACATGAATCTACCCATCATCCTATAAATGCATTTACATATGTACATGCCTGTATTTAGACCTCTATAAATACCCTTTGCCCTCTAGTTCCTTCCTCTGTTTCCTTTTACTTTCCTCTTGTCCCACTGTCATGTTCAGTCTTCATTTGGATTTCGGGAATTCCTCTTGGTTACATTGCCCTTGATTAAGCCCTACCAGGCCTCCTACACCCTCCTTGCCATCGGTTTTGGATCATTTGTTCCATTGTCCCTGGGTTTGTTAATACCCACTACCTTTCCCCTGCCTCCCCTCTCGCATGTACCCCCCTCCCCCACTGCTGGCCTCCTTGTTTTCTCCTCCAGATTGTTTATCCAGCCTATCTTATCTAGATAGACCTACAGAGATAATAATATGCACACACACACACAATTGAGACATGGCAAAACAAAGCAACAAAAGGAAACAAAACAAAACAAAAAAGAAAAACCTGTAAATAGTTCAAGGTCTGTTTGTTGACTTTTAGGGGTGTTTTCTGGTCAAGTACGATGGGGTGCTACGTCCTGATCTCAAGGTTTATTTTTAGGATTCCCTGGGGACTTCTTGATCTGTTCCCCTGGCTGTTCTGCTGCACATCCTTAGTCTTTCACCTCAGAGTGTAGTGGGCATCATTCCTGCTCGGTGTCTCCAGTATGGTCCTCCGTAGTGAGAGATGTCAGGTCTCCTAGTGGGGCTGGCCCCAGGGTCTTCTGTGCTTTGGCCGCTCTGAGCAGGAATACCATCCTCAGGGCTTGGTGGGTCAGGATGTGCTCCACTCTCATTTCCTCTCGCTTCATTTGCTCCTGTGTGCTCTGGTCAGACAGGTCCCTCTCTCAGCTGTCGCTTCAGCGCTGTCCTCTAAAGTGAATTCTTCTGCGGGGAGGGGGTCTGTCCACGTAGTTGGGATTGGGGCCAGCCCCTCAAACCTCTCTATTGGTTCCCTGCTTTGTGCCGGTATGTTGCATTCATGTCTTGGAGCAGAGTAAGAGGGACCAGGCTTCAGCCTGGTGCTTTAAGATGTTAATGGCGGGGGGGGGGGGGGGGGGGGGGGGGGGGGGGGGGGGGGGGGGGTTGTTGAGAGAAGGCAGGAGTGGGAGTAAGGACAAGTCAGGAGGAGCCTGAGCAGAGGCAGAGGGCAGAACGAGGCAGGAGGGGCTCATCTCCCTTATTGTTTCCATGCGGCCGCAGGACTAGATGGACTTGCTGCCACATTGGGTTCTCGAAGCCTGGGACCTGCACGGTGTGCCCGTTGTCTAGATGCCTGCGATACGCACTAGGCGCCCGGTCTTTGTGGAATGACTCCCTGGGTTCCCGCGAGACTTCTGATCTCTAGTCCTTTTATGGCATTCTCCAGTCTTCTGGGAGGGTGCAAAGGGCTGGACAATCAATGGCGCAAAGCAGCAGCTCAAGGCAGCTCAGAAGAAAGGCCTGGTGCTCGGGTCCTGCAAGATTCACAGCCTGGAAAACCCCGGGGAGCACAGTTGGGAGACGGAGCTCCAGTTCTGTCTACTTCCTCCTCACCCCATCTCGAAGAAATAGGTCTGGCTCCATCTTCTTCTGCTCCCTTCTTAATTGGACCTTAGAATTCTGGGAGAACTCCCCCCCCCCCCCACACACACACACCAACCCCACTGGGTTCTCAGGCTGAGCTCCACAGAGCCCAGCAGACCTCTGGGTGGGGGGTGGGGGGGAATGTTCTCAGGAGCCCCTGCAGGCGCTTGTTCTCCTAGAGTGCTAAGGTCCCAAGGATTGAGAGAGAAGGCTGCAGAGACAGAAGAGGAAGCAGGCTCCATGGCCCCGTGGAGGGGATAAACAGTGTGGGTTTTATCACAACTGGGTCCCCCAAGGGGCTAGAAAGTGGGCGCGTGTAGTAGGGGTAGGGGGAGGCTCCTCTAGCACCAAAGCCAGCCCCCCAGCCCCAGCGTCTTTATGCCAAAATGTTCCTCTGCTGTCAAGGAAAGGTCTGTCTGTGCCTAGGAAGGGTCCTGGTTAGCTGAGGATTTCCCTGGGCTGCGCACAGATCTTGCCCATCATACGGGGCGCTACTGCCCCCGTGTGGTCATGTCAGCAGCAGTGCTGCAGCTTCCATGCTGAGCAGGTATGCTGGGTGGGGTGGGGGTGGCAGGGGAGAGGGGCACGTGTCAGAGATGACCAAGCCGAATCCACTGCCATTCCCGCTGATTCCTGCCAACCTGTCACCTCCTGCACCCCCAGCACTCCTTGACCAGGATGAAGACCTCCCAGAAGCCAGAGGCTCTCTTACATGGGCCAGAGCTGGGGGCACCAGGGTATCCGGGCTTCTAGTTTTCCTTTTTCCTTTAGGCCAAGTGTCTCCAATCAAGGACCACGGAGTGCCGCGTGGCCGACTCCAGGCTAGGAACCAAGAGATGAGGACTGCAGTCCTGGTGCCTCTGGTAGTCTGTGTGTCCTGAACGTGACACGTGGCCTCTCTGAGCCTCAGTGTCCACGTTGACAAAGGGGGACTTGCAGCTGCTGCCCTGCTGAGGTCAGGAGCCGCTGGGAGGGCTGGCTGGGCATCTGCATGAAGCCTTGGCAATGACAGTGACTCATAATGTAGACTCACTGCCAGAGGGAGCAGAAGGGGGTTGGGTGGGAAGGCCCAGACCTGCAGAAAGTCACGTGGGGAGCCCACAGGTCATAAAACATGAGGAGGCGGACCCCATGGCTCTAGACTCCAAGAAGGCTTCTGGGTTTCCTCCGCCCTTGCTGTGAAGAAGCCCATCTTGTGTGCCAGGTGCCTCATCCATCTCCCCCTGACCCTATTGTGGGATACTGGGAACAGATATTCGAGTCTTCCGATCTTCTGAACCCACGATCAACACAGGAACCACTGTGTTTTTCTGTGCCCCCGCAGCCCTGAGGTGCTGGAGACAGGAGTGGAGTCCTTTCTAGACCAGCTGAGAACATCAAGCAGTCCCTCTTCCCCTGGAGGCCCCGGGGCAACCCCTCGGCACAGGCTCTGCACCCACCCTGTTCTTCAACCTTCCCTGTTGCCCTCACCCCCACCCATCCCCATCCTGGTGATGTCCATCCTTGCATCTCTGCCCTGAACCCAAACCGGGGTCTCAGGGCCCTCTGACTTCATGTCTCTCTTTACAAGGGCCACAGCCCACAGTTAGTCTGTGCATATCTTCTCTCCTTGACTACTCGCACAGGGTCAAGGCGAACACGATTCTTTCATTTGTATTTTTTTGGACAATTTGTATTTTATTGGCCCTTCTTCTCCACGACGCCATATACTTCAATAGCTCAGTCGCATCCAAGAAGAGTTGTACGCTCATTACCGCAATCAATTTTAGGACACTTTCTTCTTCCTTGTACTCACGGTTATTCGTGTGAGCATTATTGCTGTGAATTGTGGCAACACTATGCACAACAAAGCAGTCTCCAATCCAACAGCTTCCCTGTGTACCATTCCAGGACATTGATTATGCCCTTCGTGTTGGGCAACCATTATTGACATCCTTTTCCAAATTATTCTGCCATCTTTAACATAAACTCAGGGCTCTCATTCACTATGTTAGCCCCGGTTGACTAGAGAAACAAATCCATAGATACGCATACATGTGCAAGAGATAGTTTTGGGTTTTTGGGGGCTTTTTTTGTGGTCATCACTGCCTCTGGTGGTCGTGGGCGCTACCCAGTGCTGCTCCTGAGAGCCGCCGCTGGATTTGAACCACCAAGCCCGCAGGTTGCTGTTCCGCATTCAACCACTGACGCCACCCGGGCTCAGCCCAAGAGATAGTTTTACATCAAAGAGTAGTTGTATATTGAGAAAACATCTCAGCCCCATACAGATCAAATCCATAAGTTTGATGTTAGCCCATATGTCCAATGCCAGTCTATAAACTCTTCTTCAGACTCAGGAAATACATGCAATGATGGTGAATGTAGGAAGATCACAGGCCCTTGGGTGGAAAATCCAGTGACAGTGGAACCATGCCAGCGCTGGTTTGTGTCTCCACATGACTTCTCCAGCTCCAGGGCTCTGGCTGCCATCAGCATCGCTCCATGTGGATTATCAACAGGAAAGTCTCACAGGGAGGATGTGTGTGTGTCCTGAGTCCAGCGGGCTATTTATCTTCTTGGCGCCTCTAAATGAGGTCATCAAGCTATGACCAGATTGACAGGCGAATTTCCACCCCATTCACTCTTAATAGTCTCAAGTTGACACCAGATTATATAAAGATTACCTGGCCTTTAAAATATTCACAATAATTGCTTCTTGGCCTTTTGGCTAAGATCAAGTGTAAAATATTCACATGGTCTTTCTTATTCATTATTTGTATTTTTATCTTATATATTATTATTTTATCCTTATTGCCTCATTTCATTTTTGTTTTTTTTATTGCTTCTGTTGATTTTTCTAGTTTGTGAAACACAGAAGGAGTAGATGCATAGAGATAATAACTGAGGCATGGGTTTAAAGGTAGGTAGGGGTGTGGGGTGGGAGATAGGGAGGGTGAGGGGGTTGGGGAAACAGATGATGATCATACCACTCATTTTAAAGGCCATTTAACCAGGGGGGCAGGGGTGGGCTGAGATAAAAAGAAAATGTTCTAAAATTGATTGTGGTAATAATGATTGTACAACTCTTCTTGATGTGATTGGACTATTGAATTGTGTGAAATGTGGATGAAGTGCCTGAAAAATAATAGTAATAATAATAAGATCACTAGCTAGCTGTTTTCTGACCTGTATTAGTTCCCTGCAGCTGCTGTAACAAGTGACCCACAAATCTAGCCAGTGAATATAGCAGAGATGGTTTAAGTTTTGGAGGGCAGAACTCTGAAATCAGTACTACTGGGATGAAGTCAAGCTCTGGCTGGAGACCCCAAGGAAGTCTCTTTCCTCTGCCAGAGTCTGGGGGCTGCCAGCATTCCTTGATTTATGGCCCCATGACTTCCAGTCTTCGGGGTCAGAATCTTTAAATAGGAGTTCCATCAGTGCCTTGTCACAGTGCCTTCTCCTCTGTAAACTCGCCCCCTGCTGTCCCCTTATAACGATGTTTGTGTCTGACCCGAATAACCCAAGATAATTTCCCCAACTCAAGATCCTGTACCTTAATTGCAATCTGCAAAGTTCTCTTTTGAGCCTCAAAGAAAAATAACCGCTGGCTCCAGGAGGGGGATAGCTTTTGGGAGGCCTTTTACTCAGCCTGACACGTGTTCCTATCACCGTCTTCCGGTAACATACAATAGGTCATCCTTGGAGACTGTTTCCCACCCCCACCCCCATTCTGCACAAAGCCTTTGAGGCTCATCCAGGTCATTTCATTCCTCGAAACTCGGCCCCTTCCCCAAAGAAAGGATTCACACATGGACGATTCGCTTGGGGAAAGAAGCTCAACACCCTCCGACATTCAGGAAATGCAAACCCAAAGCACACTGAGACACGACTTCACAAGCACTAACCTGGCGGTGTGGAGGTTTTGCGTTGGGCTGAGGTCCTCAACAGCAGCAGTTCGAAATCACCAGCTGCTCCTAGCGAGAAGATGAGGCTTCCTACTCCTGTCAAGAGTTAGAGTCTCAGGAACCCAGTGGGGTCGTTCTACCCTGCCCTGCGGGATCATTATAAATCGGCATCCACTCAGTGGCAGTGAGAACCTGACTCTTACTAGAGCAAACAGAAAATGGGTGTTGGTGATGGCATCCATCTGGCGAGACTAGAGAAATCAATTCCTAGACACTCCTCTGTATGCAAGAAAGAGCTTTCTAGACAAGAGTAATTGACTATTGAGAAAACATCCCAGCCCAGTTCAGATCAAGTCCATATTAGCCCATATGTCTTATACCCATGGATAAATTCCTCTTCAGACTCATGCAACACATGCAATGGCGCCGAATGCGGGATGATCACAGGCTGGTGGGCGGAAAGTCTGTGGATCCAGTGGCAGTGGAAGCATCTCGGCACTGGTGTGGTTCTCCATGTGGCTCCACCAGTTCCTGGGCTTTGACTCCACCAGCATAGCTCCATGAGTCTTGTCAGCAGGAATATCTTGCAGGGAGAGAGTGTGTGTCTGACCTCCTGGCAACTGGTTTTCTCCTTAGCGCCTCTAAATGATGTCATTAAGCTGTGACTTGATTGACAAACTAACCTCCACCCCTTCACTCTGAAGTCTCAAGTTGACACCAGATTATGTAATTACCACGGTGACGATGCAGAGAAGTTGGAATCCTCATCCGCTGCTGATGGGGACGTTAAATGGTACAGTCACTGTGGAAAACAGCTTGGAGAGTCCTCAAAAAGTTAAATATAAACCTTTCATTAAAAACAAAAACCCAAGCCCAGAAAAAAACTAACTGCTATTGAGTAGATTTCAATACAGACTGACCACATAGGTCAGGGTGGAACTGCCCTTGTCAGTTCCCAAGACTGTAACCGTTGACAGGAGAAGAGAGTCTCGATTTTCTAGCTTGGAGGTGAATGGTGGTTTCAAACTCCTGACCTTGAGGTTAGCCACTCAATCTGTAACCCCTGCGCCACTAGGGCTTCTGAAAACCGTCCTGCAACCCACCAGGTTCGTTTTGAATAAAAGCACAAAATAATGGGCACAAGGGACTCCAAGAGATACTGGGACACTGATGGGCACTGCAGCACTAGTCATGACACAAGAATAGTCCAAAGTCCAAAGGTGGAAACAGCCCAAGTGTCTATAATTCAGGGGTCCTCAAACTTTGTAAACAGGGGACCAGTTCACGCTCCCTTTGACTGTTGGAGGGCCTGACTAAAGTTTTAAAAACTATGAACAAATTCACTGCAGGCCCAGGATGAGTCAGTTGCTAAACAGGACAGGCAGTGGCAGCAAAAACACCTGGCGGACTGGATAAATGTCGTCGGCGGGCTGCATGTGACCCTCGGGCTGTGGTTTGAGGATCCCTGGTCTTTATCAAGTGTCTGTATCACATAAACAACACGTAGCATGTCCAGATGGTGACATACTACTCAGTCACAAAGGGAAATAAAGTTCTTGCGGAGGAAGCCATGGATGAACCTGGAAGACCACAGGTAGAGTGAACTGAGTCAGACCAAGAGGACAGATAAGGTGTAAACCACTTATACAAAAGGTTTATTGATAATACATGGGGACAAGTGCTTATTTGTAGTTATCAGGGGCTGCAGGGAAAAGAGATGGAGAGTCTTTGCTTAAGAGGTCCTGAATTGCTGTTTAGGGCAATAAAAAATTTGGAAACGTTAGAGATGATAGTTGTATCACACAGTGAATGCTATGTCTTTTTAAAGGCTGGTGTGGAAATGCTTTGTAATGGGTACTTCTGCCATCACAAGGATCTGAAGGTGTTCCTTTCTTTTTATGGCTGGGTGGTTTCCATCTCAGTGACCTCTTGGGGCAGTGGGCCAGGTGAGAGGCTTAGAGTTTACACAAACGCCAGCTGCTCCATGAGAGAAGGATGAGGCAGTCTGCTTTCAAAGAATTGCAAAATCCCGGGGGTCAGTGCTAGTCTGTTCCACAGGGGTGTTGGGAGTCAGAACCCGCGGGTTTTTGTGTTTTACTGCATGGACCTATTACTCATCGTCTATCCACTTCGCAGTTTAAAAGCATTTGTTTCTTTCCAATGCTGGGTGATGATACATAGTGCTTCTACAAATAGTTGGTTGGGTACATGTTTTTGGGTGAATGTAGGCTTTTGTTTCTCTAGATGACATATAAATAGGATTGTTTGGCTGGGTGGTGAAGACTAAGCTTAGCTTTTAAGGCTCAGCACGACAGCACCACCTCCTCGTGGCAGCACTGATGAATTACAGGCTGAACTTCCAAAGGGATCTGATCTCTTCAATGTTGAAGGGCCCATTTCCTGATTGTCTGGTCTCCTCTTTCACCTGAAGAGTCACAACGAGCTGGGTCCCCAGTAAGGCCTCCAAGAGTGGCTGTTTCCAAGCAGCTTCTTCTGATGCATTGCCTTCAAATGTCTTCAAAATAAAGAAAAACATGAGTTAGGAGTTATTTTTTTAAATCTTCCAGGATGTCCAACAAAACGACTTCCTGTACAGGTTCTAGAATACATGTCTTCACTTGAGACCAAGGATGGCTTTGGGGAGGGGGGGGGGCGGCGGGTGAAGGTGGAGGATATTGAGTCCCTTGGAGTCGTTTGGTGGAGGCCTGGTGGCATAACGGATACCTGGTGGGCTGTGCTGCTAACTGAAAGGTTACCAGTTCAAAACTACCACCTTGGGAGAAAGAGGAGGCTTTCTCCTCCTGAAAAGAGTCAACCATCATGGAACGCCCCCCCAGCCCCCCGCGAAGTCATTCTAACCAGTCCTATAGGGTCACTGGGAATCAGCATCAACTGGGGACAGTGAGTTTGATTTGGGTTTTAGGAGCTTATGCACAGGTGCGCTCCCCCACCCCCCCTGTGGTGAGAGAGTCCCTATAGCCATTGGTCAGGTTCTCAAAGGGATCTGTGACTGAGTCAGTGCTCTGGGATGACACTCCGCAGGGACAACTGTCTCCAAATGGCTGTTGTCTAAAGGAATGAGTCAGAGAAACAGAAAAGGCATTCCTTAGCTTTGGGACGTGATGAACATATTTGCTCTCTCTCCCTCTCCTCTCCAACTCTGCTCCTGCCCCCCACCTCTCTGAAGCCCCCCCCTCTTTACAAATCCCTCCCGCCCACCCCTTCCATGGAGAGAGAGGAGCCAGTTCATACCTCCTTGGCAGATGAGTGACCATCTGTCCTTCTCGAAGTTTATGGAGGAAAGGAGGATTTTATAGCCTCCTGGGGAGGTAGATTAATCCCAATTAGCCCGCGGCAAAGGAATCGGGCTCTTCAAGACAACACCATTAAAAAAAAAATTTATCCACCCTGATTAGTGTTCAGGTCAGGTGCCTGAGCGCTGGGTGAGAAGTTGATCGATGATTTAGTTGTGCTTTTCCGTTTGGAGAAAGGCTGGCTTTTATCTCTGTGATTGCTTCTTTATTTGGCAACTCCGCAAACTTATCTGTTTTCCCTAATATAATTGCCTGGCCCCTCTCCGCCTCTGGAGTAATGTCAACCGGGCGATCTTTGCCTTTTCCTCTGGAGTTTCGTATTGCTTAAACAAACAAATTGGACTCTATTTCATGCTGCTTTACTTCCTGAGGCAAGTCTCTTCCCAAAGTTTCACGTACGGAGTTCCCAAGGAGATGGCCCCTTTCTGCCTTCTTTCCCTCTCCCTTCTTTTTCACGCAAGCATTTACCTTGCTTCACACACACACACACACACACACACACACACACACAAACAGGGAACCCAGGTGCCAGGTCTGTTGGGACAGGGCTGTGTTCCCTGGGAGGAAGGGGGTTCTCTTCCTTACTTGCGAAGCTTTTTGAAAGAATTGTCCTTGAAGCCCTCTCTGGAGGCAGCACCGATCATGGGGCTTGTGGGTGATCTCGACCTTGGATTCACGCTCACTGTCCCCCCTGGTCTCTGTTCAATGCCCTGTACCTCCTATGATTTCAACGCTAGCACCAGCAACCGGGGTGGAGGAGGTCTGGTCAGTTTGTGCAGAATCTCCCGGAGGCCAGCAGAGGACCTGAAGCAGCCAGCCCTTGTTGTGTGCAGCGTGTGGGGTGGGAGAATCTGAACCTTGGGACCATTCCATTACGGCGTGCTGTCATGGGTTGGGAGGGGGGGCATCGAGTCGGTTCTGACTCACAGTGACCCTGGCACAGCAGAACCAACCCCTGCCCAGTCAGGTGCCGGCCTCACACGGGCTGTGGGAGCCCGCCTGTTCACCACCACTGTGCCAATCCATCAGGCCGGGGACCAGCCTCATGTCTGCCGCGCCTCGACATGGGTCAAGCACCATGTCCTTCTCCGAGGACTCCAACCGCCCCCCCCCTCCGCCCACGTCACTGAAGGCATTCCTCGAACCCACCCACTTCCCCAAGAGCATGGGCCACTGAGGGGAAAGGGGAGGGTTAGGGCATTGGGGAGGGGTGCCGTGGGATGGAGCTTCAAAGAGTTTGTGGGGAGGGGTGGGGGGAAGCGGAATGAAAAAAGAGTGGGATTTTTCTCAGGAACTTTTGGAAGCCTCCAATCAGTACTCTCATAGCCTCAGAGGAGAGATTGCTGCCTTTGACAAAGACCCTTCCCCCACACCGGTAGTCAGGGTATTCCATTTACATGTGCCCTTTCAGAGGGCCACCATCACCTTGTAACAGACGCCACCAATGTCTGCGGCCGCCAGGACAGACATCCACCCATTGTCTCGACACGCAATATCACGCTGGCCGTAGAAAGGAATGAACATCTCCCTCCCAGCCCCCAGCCCCAGGAGAAAGGCCCAGGGTTTTTAAAATGGAAGCACCAGAGATAGGGGCCAATTCTCAACATTGGTTCTGATTGCCCTTGGAAGAGTGGGGTGGGCTGGGAGCCGCAACAGCGGGGTTAAAACCTGGAGGGTGGAGGAGGAGGGCAGAAGAAGGGCGCTTTGCTGGGAAGTCACTTTTGGGGGTCCTTGTCAGGGACTGATTTGTGTCCCTCCAAAAAGAAACAAAGCCTTCCTAACCTCTGCACCCACAAATGCTCGCCTTTGCTTCCTCCGTGGTGGGATTGGACAATGGTGCCCGCCCACACCTACAGTCACTGGGGTCTGAAGCGTGCCTGGTGTTTGAAACCTCACTTGTCCCTCCCCGGCAGCTGGCTTCCATCTCTAACAGCACCAGTGGTGTGTCTGTGGCTATCAACTTTCTGATCATGACAAGTCATCTAGGCCTTAGGAGATTTCCTCTGGCCAGTCCCCACCTTGCATGTAAATTCATCCTCCAGCCCTTACCTTCCCTACCTATACATTTGCACGCTCTCGGCAACTGACAGCTCGCTCTCTCCCGGCCTCTGCGCCCAGCCAGAGGTTAACCATTCCCGCTCCAGCTGTAAGGCTGTGCATGCATTTTGCAGGTGAGCTTTGATACTGTGCTACCGCCAAGGAGTCCTTTGCAGGTTCTCCTTGCTCCCAGTGCACGCCCAGCCAACGGCAGGCACGGCACCCCGTTTCGCTGAAAATGGACGCTATCTTTTTCCACCGAAGAGCTGGCCTCCGCCCGTCCTCTCTGATTTTTTTCCCCCCAAAGAACTTTTTTTTGGTCATCACTGCCCTCTGGTGGGAGTGGGAGGCCCAGCCTTGCTCCTGGAGGGCTGCTGCTGGATTTGAATCGCCAAGCCAGAGGGCTGCAGTCCCGCACACAACCACTATGCCCCAGGGGCTCAGCCCTCCCACCCCCATAGAACTTTTTAATTGTAGTGAATGTATGCACACATTTGCCACTATAACATTATCTTACATGGTGTTAAACTATAACAGGCTTCCACAAATTTTCGAAGAGCCTTGGTGTTGTTCAATAACATCCAAATAACATTTTTAATAGCTTTATTGGCGCATAATCCATGTATCATATGATGCAGTAGTTCAATCATATCAAGAAAAATTGTGCAGTCATCACCCCAATCAATTTTAGAACATTTTCTTCACGGCTAATTTGCTTTACAAATGAGTTGTTTCAGTTCTAATGCCCCCTCCCAGATACATTGTTTGCTCCCCTAACTGCCTTGTTATTTTGTTTTTTTTTGGGGGGGGGGCATCATTGCCCTCTGGTGGCCATGGGAGCTACCCAGCGCTGCCCCTGAGAGCCACCGCTGGATTTGAGCCCCCAAGCCCGTGGGCTGCAGTCCTGCACTCAACCACTTACGCCACCAGGCCTCAGCCCCTAACTACCTTGTTTTTCCTGTCTTTCACACTCCGCCACTACTTCCCCTATAAACCAGTTCTTATGTGCATGTAGCTGCTCCTTCTCTGATCTCTTCATCTTCTCCGCTGGCCATCAGGTGGTTCCAGCCGGCTTCGGCCATCCCTCAAAACGCAGGCTTCGTCCTCTTTGTGCCCTAGAGCATGTTTGATTCATTTGCGGAGTCCGGTCGTATCTCACTCCTCCCGGTCTCCTTTGAGTGATGGCTTCATGCTCAGCTTCAGTCCGCCGGAACTCTCTGGAACTGAACGGTGTTCAGGCTTGATGGTCTCATTACTTAACCTATCCTCATCAGGGCCATTTTCCCCGCTGAAAGTTTTGGGAAAAAAAGATCACCAGGAAAAATGTGTAACCTTTTCATAGAGGGCTAGATTTCCAACATCTTATTTATGTTCTCTGCTCTTCCGCCCAGCGCACCTTCTCATGCGTTTGAGCCATTTCTTCTAGCTGCCTGATTGTATCTTTAAGACCAGCCGCTTCCTCAGAGAGATGTTTATTTTGGTCCCGATTTCTGTGAAAGATACCATCGCTGATTTGTTGTTCTGTTCTTAATTGGACTGCTTTTTATTTCAGAAATTTCAAGCCTAAAGATAATTTGAAAGATTACTATAATGAACACTCCATAGACCAGAGTCACTAATTATGAGCATTTTCTTTGGCTTTATATAATTTTTCTTTTTTTTTTTTTTTTAATTTTTTTTAGGCATCACTGCCCTGGTGGTGGGTAGGAGGCCCAGCCTTTGCTCCTGGGAGCCGGAATCGAACCTCCATCCCAGTGGGCCGCAGTCCCGCGCACAATCACTACGCCACCGGGGCTCAGCCCTCTTTTTTTCTTTTTTGCTGAACACCTTGGAAGCCAATGGTAGATAGGGACACTCCACCCCTAAATACTTCATCACCAACCTCTGACAAAAATGTTCTCCTCTATAACCAGGATGCCAAGATCGCCCCCTCAGGAAATGGGAAAAATGATTTAAAAATCAAAAGGCTAATCCATAGCAAAATGCCCATTTTTGTCCCACCCCTCTCTCCCAAATGAGTGGGACAGCATCTAAAGCTTTTAATTCTGTTTAGACCAATCCTGTGTCATTTCTTATTTAGACACTTTATGGAAGGGACTGCTTCCTAGCCAGGGGCGGGGGGGGGGGGGGGGGGGAAACAACAACGGGGACAGGCACTCCACCCAAGCTGGCAGGAAGAATGTCGTATTTCCAGGGCAGGTT
This sequence comes from Nesogale talazaci, assembly GCA_004026705.1. Lineage (NCBI taxonomy): Eukaryota > Metazoa > Chordata > Mammalia > Afrosoricida > Tenrecidae > Nesogale > Nesogale talazaci. The sequence goes on along the minus strand of PVJH01000295.1, from coordinate 85,884 downwards.
ATGAGGCTCTGTCTCTGTCTAGAGCCCACAGCCAATATACCTCAGGACAACCACTTAGGGATTATTACTCTTCATGGCTTTCAGACACAACTGCTGGTCAGAAATTCTTTTGGACACATGCTGAGGCACTGATGGTATCCAGAGCAGCTCCCATGACTGTCCCAGATTCTCTCCATGTATCTACAAACTACAAGGCCTTTCAGTTCCAACAGTGGACTTTGTGGATGTGAGGACTTTCTGGCTGCGACATCTGTCACCTCATGGATCACCAGGGTTGATTTGGTTGCTCTGACTGGCTAGACATTGAAGGACCCTCCTTCAATCAAGTCTATGTTTTTGTTTGTTTGTTTTTTGGCACCACTGCCCTCTGGTGGTGGGAGTAGGAGGCCCAACTTTTGCTCCTGGGAAGCCACTGCTGGAATTGAACCTCCATCCCAGTGGGCCACAGTTCCGTGCACAACCACTACGCCACCAGGGCTCAGCCCAATCAAGGGTCTATGAGCAGCTGTGCTCCCCAGTTGGAACCTCCAAATAATGCTGTAACATCGTAACATTGTAACAATGTTACACCATTGTTGTAACAACATTGTAACATTTTCTATATTTGTAGATATAAACGTACCATTTTCTATATTTTAAATTAAAAAGTCTGCCACAGAAATTGTAGGCTATTCTGCTTTTCCCCAAGGTGTTCTTAGAATGTGTTCTATTGTCTTCAGGTCCTTAGTGTTGAGTTTCTAGAAGCTTGATGTGAGCAAGTTCCATCTCATGGTCTTTTTGTCTGGTGTGGTGGCCATGTATTTGTGATGTCAATTTCATGATTGGAATGCAGGGGTGGAGTCTAGCCTGTTAATCTGGAGATAGCCAATGAGGCCTCTGTATGGGCATGGCTTTCTCCTGAGACTTCTGGGAAATCTCGCAGTATTTCCCAATTGGAGAAGAAAGACTTGATCCTCAGTCTCTGGGAGTCAGTCTCCGAGACGACGAACTACTGACAAGACAAGATGGCAGTGTCTGAGGAACTGGAGGAGCTGAAGGAGGAGCCACATGGCCTGATGAAACCAGACCTCTGAAGCTGGAGAAGCCACATGGAGAGTCCTGCCAGCGCTGAGATGCTTCTACCACCACTGGATGCTGTTGATGGACCCTGAGCCCTAGAAATGAGGTGCCATGAGGGGACCCCTGCCAGAGCTGGGACTCTGCACCTACTGTGACTTCATGAGTTGGAAGGAGACTTTATAGACTGGTAGCGGACATAGGGGCTAATATTGGACTTATGACTTTGAACTGGAATGGGTTGGGATGCTTTCTCAATGTTCCATTCCTCTTGTATATAAACCTTTCTCTTATATCCATATGCATGTCTAGTCTACCTGGACAAGTAATTTTGGGGCATAGCTTGGTAGTGAGGGTCTCTATTTCATCTTCAAAAAGGATTTATTTGGAGAGCATCTGTGCCTTTGTAATAGATTAATCTAGGGCTTCTTCCCTGGTTTCTGAAAAATATTGATTTAAAGTTTAAAAATTTTTGAATGCTACTTTGCTGTTGTTGAGAATGTACACAGGCAACCATTTCTACATGTGCAACTCAGCGATGCTGATGGCCTTCTGTGAGTTGTGCTGTTTCTCACCGACCTCTGTAGAGTTGGTCCTGGCCGTTAAACTCACGGTCTGCTGTTTCCTATCTCATCATCCCAATTGCTGCTGTCATGTTGACCTCCTTCAGATGGCTCTTAAAAGAGCAGAGTGCTCAAGGCGCCCTGTTCAGCTGTCAGAAGACTTCAGAGAGTATTTTGGGTTTAAGTTTTACAATTTTGGCACCATAGTTTCAGGGATCCATGAACATGTGAATGCTCTACATTTCCTTCTCTTTGACCAGCATTCTTCTATAGAATCTTTGCTCAAAATATCCAGCAATGATAAGCAGGAGGCCCTCCAGTTCTCCTGGCTTCCTAGTTCAGGGAATCCATGTACATTTTCGTTTGACTTTTGACTCAGTTGGGTTGAGATTCATCTGTGTAAGAGTCCATATCAGTACTGTCATATGTCTTGCATTCAGCACATCCACAGAAATGGTGTGCACACACACATAAGCACACAGCACACACACAGCTAACTCAAGAGGGGCTGGAAGAGGGATGGCAAATTCATAGAGCAACATGTGTGTTCTGCATAAAATATGATAAATCACAGCTAAGTCTATGAATATACCACACTTTGTCTGTTTCTCTGTAGATGGACATTGAGTGGCTTCCACCTTTTAGCTAACAAATAAAACTGCTATAAACATTGTGTGCAAGCCTTTATGGTAAAGTAACCAGATTTTAACATTGGTAAAGCGGGGTACCGTTGACAGAAGTGGGGGGTAGAGGGGGTATTTCCCTTCCCATTCTCCCACCGTTCCCTAGCTTGTGGTGCATTCTTTCCAAAAATCGGAACTTTTTAAAAATGCCACAGGACATGGGAAAAATTGTTTAAAACCGGGGCTGTACCGCCAAAAGCAGGACATTTTATCCTAAATGATTGTATTGTTTCACACTCTTACCTAAAATGTATAAAAATTCAATTACTCCACATTCCCCCGCCCCCAATAATTATATTGGGGGCTCTTACAGCTCTTAAAACATTCAATACATAATCCATATCAAGAATATTTGTACACATGTTGCCATCTTCGTTTCCAAATATTTTCTGTTTGAGCCCTTGGTATAAGTTCCTCTTTCCCCTGCTTTTTTTTTTTTTAATAAATCATTTCATTGGGGCATTACTCCACATTTTTGCCAACACATGTTAATAAGCCTTATTTAGTCATTAGACCACATGTGCAGCAGTATCTCCAAACACTGGTTGAACACTGCCTGAAGTCTGTCTTCCAATGCATAGGCCTTTGAATTTGACTGACCTGAGTTTGAATCTCAACCACATACCTTACTCTGTATTGAACCTTGAGTGATTTATTTAACCACAATGATCTTCAGTTTTCTCATCTGTAAAGTGGACTTGTTGTCATACCTTCTTCAGAGGATTGTACTGAGACTCAACCTGGATGCATATGTAAACTGCCTGTGGTAGTCATGTGTTTATGTTAATTTCATGATTGAAATGTAGGGGTGGAGTCTAGCCTGTTAATCTGGAGATAGCCATTGAGTAGCCGATGAAGCCTCTGTGTGGGCATGGCTTTCTCCTGAGACTCCTGGGAAATCTCACGATATTTCCCTCGTGAAGATGAGAAGCTATCTCCCCCAGTTGTGGGGAATTAGTTTCAGAGACGATGAATCATGGACAAGACAAGCTGGCAGTGTTCGAGAAGTTGGAGGAGCCGGTGGGGGGGGGGGGGGGGGGGGGGGGGGGGGGGGAGGGGTGGAGGAGACCACACAGCTTTGTCCTGATGGAGCCAGACCTCTGAAGCTGGGGTGGCCAGATGGAGACCTCTGCCAGCGATGAATTGCTTCTGCTGTTGATGGACCCTGAGCTCTGGAGGTAAGGTACCCTGCCAGCACCGGGATTCTGCACCCACTGATCTGTGACTTCGTGAGTCGGAAGAAGATTTTACAGACTGATTTCAGGCATATGGGTTAATTTCGGACTTATGACTTTGAACTGGACTGGGCTGGGATGCTTTCTCCACGTCCCATTCCTTTTGTATATAAACCCTTTCCTTATATCGATGTGTGTGTCTTTGAATTTGTTCCTCTAGTCTACCCAGACTAACACACTGCCTAACACATATTTGACAGAGCACACACACTTCATCACAGACAGTTGCCCTGGTTTTGATCTTTAGCTAGAAGATAATGCTGGATTCAGTCTTCTCGACTCCAGCCTATTCTTTTCCACATCCCGGGAAGTTTGCAATCTACTTTTCCAGATCATATTCCTGCGAGGGAGATTGAGCCTGTCATAAACTCAGGCAGTATTGGTGTGGCAGTTACATAAGCTACTGCCAACTTAAGAAAAGGGTGGAGTCTAGCCTGTCAACCAGGTCACAGCTTGATGACCTCATTAGAAGGTGCTAAGGAGATAAATAGCTCCCAGGAGATCAGACATTCTCTCTCTCTCTCTCTCTCTCTCTCTCTCTCTGGGAGACATTCCTTTTGACAAGCCATATGAAGCTCTGCTGATGGAGCCAGAGCCCTGGATCTGGAGGAGCCACGTGGAGACCCACACCAGTGTTGAGATGCTTCTACCACCACTGGATCCACAAGACTTTCCACCAACGGGCCTGTGATCTTCCTGCATTTGGATTGCATGTTTTGTGCAAGTCTGAAGAGGAACTTATAGATTGGTATCAGACATGTGGTCTAATATCAGACTTATGGACTTGATACAGGCTGGGATGTTTTCTTAATATGCAATTTACTTTTTTATACAGAGCTCTTTCTTGTACACATATGAGGGTCTATGGATTTGTTTCTCTAGTCTCCCCAGACTAACACAATTGGGAAGGGGGAAGCAAGGATAAGCTGTCTTTTCACTATTGCGCTGCCTATAAAACCAGATGGGGCTGATGTGCTGATAGCAACCAGGTGCCAAACACTATGAGTACTTACTGGTAAATAGTGTCAGGGGTCCAAACTGACTTGTGGTATGCACCCAAGGAGAGCCCTGGATTCGGTTCTGTTTGTAAACTCTGAGTTCCTTGTGTTAAGCGCCTTTGGGCTCGGAGTATCTAAAGAGGCTACAGTCCTGCCCTGAACCCTGCCAGTTACAGGAAGTGTCACTAGAGATGGCTCTATGACTCTCACCTCTGTGTATTCTGTTTTTTTTTTTTTTTTTGGGGGGGGGGGCATCATTGCCCTCTCCTGGGAGTAAGACCTCTGTGTATTCTGAAGGGAAGGCTGGCAGGTCTGGGAAAGTTCTCATGACCTCCCCACCTTACACATGCCACTCCACCCCAACTGGCCATTCTAGAGAGAGACAATGCTCTGTGATCAGAGTTGCTGTGCTGATACAAGAAACAGCGTCCACAATATCCAGCTTCACACAGAGCATTCTATGAACTGCGCTGGTGCTCTGGCTTTGGATTAAAATCTCAATTTACAGCAGACAGTTCCACTAACTGGAGTTTTCAATTAACAGGATGTTCTGCCCCTGGATGTTGTTCAGTCCAGGGCTGGCCGTCTGCCTCTCAGGAGCCAGAGGGGCCAGCCAGATTTTATTGCATTATAATATGGATAGCTGTAAACACTTGAATGCATTTAAAGGAACAGCTATCTTCCTTTGAACACAAACCCTCACGCCCTCTCCTCTTCAATGAGAATATGAGAACTCAGCTTTATCCTCCCCCGCCTCAAAGACTCCCCAGAGCACTCCCATTTGAAGAGGGTGATATGGAAAGATGATTCAGAAAACAACTCCAAGAAATGATGGGTGAGGACCACCGATACAAGTGACCAGACTGGTGGGTGCTGATGTCACAAAGAACCTGAGGTAGAGGAGTGGTTACTTTAAGAAAAGTGGGAATGGTGAATGGTGTGGGATGCACAGGCAGACAGACAGGATATGACTGATGAAGGCAGGGGTGCGCTCATGCCAGGAAAGCACATCCTCAGGGTTTTAAGAACACCATCAACCTCTTCTCAGTGCTTCCTGTGTCCCTTTTGCATCTGACCTTATTTAATCCTCACACCAGCCCTGCTGTATTGTTGGGCACTGTTGAGTTGACTTGGACTCAGAGGAATCTTACAGGACAAAGCTGAACTCTCCCCACAGGGTTTCTTAGGCTGGGTTGGACCACGAATTACAGAGTCAGATATTGGAAGCCCTCAATCAATAGCTCCCTGGGAGAAAGAGGAGGTTTCCTGTCCGAAGAAAGATTGACAGTATGGAAACCCAGAGGGGCTATTTTACTCTGGCCTAGAAGGGATGAGATAAGTTAGAATCAACCAGTGATAGTGGGTTTCATTTGGTTTTAGTCATTATAGAAGCAGATCACTAGGTTTTTTCTCTCACAGAATGACGAGTAGGCTTGAACTGCTGCCCTCTTGATTAGCAACTGGGTGCCTAACCACCACACTACCAGAGCCTCGCACAAGATCGTTTTCTGTTTATTTTTATTTTATTTTATTTTATTTAGGCATCACTGCCCTTAGGTGGTGGGAGTAGGAGGCCCAGCCTTTGCTCCTGGGAGCCGGAATTGAACCTCCATCCCAGTGGGCCACAGTCCCACGCACAACCACTACGCCACCGGGGCTCAGCCCTGTTTTCTGTTTAGATTGATTGTTTTTGTTGTTTGTTTTAATTATTGTGATGGAAACATAGGTAAGGAAGTCAGGAAGTCTGCATCACACCGACAACTTCGCCCTGGACACTTCAGTAAGCACGATGGCATTCTTCAGGACGGATGTATGAAACTCATTTTATTTGTGAGACTATTGTGGCGTTCATGTGCTTATGTTAATTTCATGATGGAGATGTAGGTGTGGAGTCTAGCCTATTAATCTGGAGAGAGCCATTGAGTAGCCAATGAGGCCTCCGTGTGAAGCATAGCTTTCTCCTGAGACTTCTGGGAAATCTCGAGATTTTTTTCCTTCTTGAAGATGAGACACTATCTCCCCATTTGTTGGGAGTCAGTCTCAGAGATGATGAATTATGGACAAGACAAGATGGCAGCACCCGAGGAGCTGAAGGAGAGAAGGAGGAGAAGCCACACGGCCTTGCCCTGATGGAACCAGACCTCTGAAGCTGGAGAGGCCATGTGGAGACCCCTGCCAGCACTGAGTTGTTTCTACCACCACTGGATGCTGTTGATGGACCCTGAGCTCTGGAAGCGAGGAGCCATGGGAGACTCCTGCCAGTGCCGGGACTCTGCACCCACTGACCTGTGACTTCGTGACTTGGAAGGAGACGTTATAGACTGGTATCAGGCATATGGGCTGATATTGGACTTACGACTTTGAACTGGACTGGGTTGGAATGTTTTCTTAATGTCCTATTTCTCTTGTATATAAACCGTACCCTTATATCCATACATGTGTCTATGAATTTGTTTCTCTAGTCTACCTGGACTAACCCAACCACTGATGCTTACAGAGGTTGAGAGGGACTCTCTCCTGATCTTGTGACTTGAGATCTGAATTCTGAGCACACCCAGAAGAGGAGTTATAACAAAAAAGAATCGGTACCACACAAATCTGAATGAAAGCAGGTTGGATGCATTGTTCATTTTTGGTGTGGGGCTTCTTGGAGTTTTTGACACACAACCGTGCTTCGGGAGGTCTTGAGGGTGGGTCTTGAGCATTTTCGATCTCGTTGAGCATGGAGTGCATTTCTCGTGGTGCTTCTCCCAGGCTCAGAATCCATCAGGACACACTTGAGGGAAATGTACTGAAATCTTCCCAGTGAGCATAACTCGGGCCAAATTGTGGTCCACAGCTGTGGAGGCTTAATCAAAGGGGGCAGCCACTGCTTGCTTTCCTGTACCAAGATTCTAGAGGCGCACCAGGTGATGTCTCCGGATTCTGGGCCAGGGTCTCTCAGGGATGCCCAAGGAGGCAGGAGAAGCAGCTGCAGTAAGAAAGGAGAGGGAGGTGACACAGAGAGAGACCTGTGGAGAGACAGACCCACTGAGAGACAGCCAAAGAGGAAGAGAAAAAGCCTCTGTGTTCACAAGGCTTCGTATGACTGCAGTCGCCCCAAAGAACTCTTCTACATTCAATCGCTGACAAAATACATAACTGACATGAAAAGAGAGATTGTCTAGCCATTGGGAGGCTCTTCAATGTTGTGTGAGTCAGTAATTTTCCCCATGTCCTGCAGTGTTTGAAGAAGTCCCGATTTTTGGAAAGAATGCACAACAAGCTAGGGAATGGCAGGAGAATGGGAAGGGGGTATAGGCCCCCCTCTATTCTCCACCCCCCGTCAATGGTGTCCCACTTTACCAATGTTAAAATCTGGTGACTTACGTGCTCAGGGTGAGCCAAAGGGCAGCTAAGCACAAGGAGAATGATGAGATTGTCTGCTGGGTTTCATTTTGGGCTTTGGGATCCTTATGAGAGGGGCCTACCTATGGGTTAGGCATGGGGCCACCAATTGCAAGGTTGATAGTTCAAACCCAGCAGCAGTTCCCACAAAGAGGTACAGTCCCGGTAGCCCTAGAGAGGGGCTGCTGGGAATTGCCATCTATTTGATGGGAAGGGGTACCCTTAGGGTGGAAACAGCTTTTTTGTTTGTTTGTTTGCTTGCTTTTTAAGTGCCCCGCAGACAGGGCCGGGCATGTAATCAGCAGGGCCCAGTGCAGAAAGCAAGCTCAGGGCTTCTTTCTTCAATGAACTGTGGTGGGTCGGGTGAGCAAGAAAGTTTTTTCCTCCTGTGTCCTCTCTCTCATTCACTCCCTCGCTCAACTCCTGACGTCTGCAATCTGTTCCAGTGCTTTCTGTTTTCTATTGAACATTGTTCTGAGTAAAGAGAAAGGTGAAAGTTTTTAATGTTTGCATTTCCCCGTTCATCTTTACAGTGTGCAAGGCTCCTTTCGAATGCAGATGACTGGCCCCGAGACCAGATTCTTCTGGGCATGGGTGTGATCCTGCCCTGGTTACAAAACCAGGAGAAATGCCAACTTTTGTTTACAACTTTCAAGGGGCTGGGTTTTACGCACTCTGGACAATACAGTCAGGCTTCTGGCATTTACTGTGTGTGTCCTAGGGGACCCACAGGATTCACCGTTTAAACACTATCATGACCGCTTCATTAGAGAGAGGTAGGGAAAGGGGCGGGAGGGAGAAGAGTCAGCAAGAAAAATAATGTCCCCAGTACTTCTTGCAGCTGTAAATGTCACTGATCATTGCAAGGAAATGTCCCCAGGACCAGAGGCTGATAAACCACAGGTGAAGGCATTAAAAAAAAAAAAAAAGAACCAAACTGTTTTCAACTAGCTTGGCAGCTTCAACGCTGAATGGACGGGAGCCCCTGAGAGGATGAGAAATGGTTTCCTTGGGAGGGAACAAAAACATCACTCTCCCGCCTGGGAGATGAAGGAAGGGCAGAGGAACCTGACCTCACCAGACAGGGTTGTTTTCTTTCTGCAGGCAGTGCTGCGATAGTAAAGGCTGCTCCTTCCTTCCCCGCCTTCCCAAGACTGACCTCATCCCACCCCTATCACTTCCTGCTAGTTGGGGAAAGAGCACAGGGACCTCTGTAGGTTGGCTTCCAAAGCCAAGCCCAGCTTGGTGGAACCCACACTCCCATCCACCACCACCTCTCCCTAGCTTGGCCTTCCTGGTCCTCCTGACAACTTCATAAGGCTTCTCTCCCCATCTGATGGATAAACTGAGTCCTGGGAGATGCTGTGATGGTCAGAAGGCTTGCAGCCACAGAGGGAGCGGTCTCCCAGCCTGTAGGTCAGGTCCCTCCTTGTCCCAGGTTTCACCCCAGCCCTCAGTATTATCATCTGTGTGTCATTCTGAGTCTTTGCTTCCTAAAGTCAGGGGCCAGGGTGGCTTCCCAGCACTGGTTGCAGACCCACCTGCTGGTGTCACAAAGGGTAAGGGTTTTACTTACTCACTAAATGCTTTTCAATCCAAACACAATTCCTTGACATGTCTTTTGGGCTAGCAAACCTTCCCTATACTTTACTGAACGTGTATTTGACTTGTGGAAATGGACCCAAATCATTAGCTTGAGCAGAGTGGGTAAGCATGTTGGGGGGAAAATGACCAAATGAGGGTCCTACATTATTGACTGGCATGCTTATTTGTCTGCCTCCTCTGGACCAAACTTCCCGCTTAGCACCGCTGCTCTTGCCCCTTGTGTTCTCTGTGACCCCACAGCTCCTCTGTAGAGAGGACGACTTCCATTTACCAAGGTCTGAAGAAATGAAGTGCAATGCTCCTTCAACTAGTTGCCTGTGTTATTCTGGGCAGACTAGAGGAACAAATTTCATAGACACGCATATGGATATAAGGAAAAGGTTTATATACAAAAGGAACAGGACACTGAGCCCAGTCCAGTTCAAAGTCATAAGTCCGATATTAACCCATCTGCCCGAAATCAATCTATAATGTCTCCTTCCAACTTACGAAGTCATAGGTCAGTGGGTGCAGAATCCCAGCACTGGCAGGGGTCTCCACATGGCTCCTCACTTCCAGGCCTCAGGGTCCATCAACAGCAGAAGTAACTTGTCACTGGCAGAGGTCTCCATGTGGCTGACCCAGCTTCAGAGGTCTGGCTCCATAAGGGCAAAGCCATGTGATCTCTCTGCCAGTTCCTCCAGCTTCTCGGACGCTGCCATCTTGTCTTGTCCATGATTCATCGTCTCTGAGACTAACTCCCAACCACTGGGGAAGATAGCTTCTCATCTTCACGAGGGAAATAGCATGAGATTTCCCAGATGTCTCAGGAGAAAGCCACGCCCACACAGAGGCCTCATTGGCTACTCAATGGCTATCTTCAGATTAACAGGCTAGACTCCACCCCTATACTCCAATCATAAAATTAACATAAGCACATGACTACCACATGGCCTGAGATAGCTAAGGCTTATTGTGCCAACCTGGCCAATGAACATATATGGGATTAATTGAAGGGTGGAGCAATAAATGACTTGGTGAACCTCACCTTGTTAATTCTTGGGTCTCTTACTCTCTGATGGTTGGACCAGGGTGCAGCTCCCTTAGTCAGTTCCCTGCTTCAGCTGGCAAGGCTCACTTCCTGTAAGACATCCCTGAGGAGAAGCCACATGGACATACCCTGATACAGCCCTGGGTACTGGAGCAGGTGTGTGGAGACCCCTGCCAGTGTGAGATGCTTACACGCTTACTGATTCAGCTTTCCTCCTATAATTGGCATCAGTGTGTGTGCTATGTGAGATTGAGGAGGACTTTGTAGATTGGTGTCAGACATAAGGGCCAAAGTCGGACTTATGGACTTGGACATCACTAGGTTGGGATGCTTTCTTAATGTACACTTACCCTTGATATAAAACTCTCTCTTATAAATATGAGTTTCTGTGAATTTGTTTCCCTAGTTTACTCAGACTAACACATTATGGTACAAGGAGTGGGGTGCTGGAGAAACAAATCATAAGATGGAGAGTAGATGTTTGACCGCTCCCTTGTGGTAGTTTTTCTTTCTTGGCTAGCCAGAGGCCAGATAAAGCCACACTATTTATTTGGTTGTTTTTCTGGAAAGAATAAGGGGAAGTATGAAAATAGCAAGCCTGTAAGCCTAATTGTTTTCAGCCACTAAAATTTGATCTTTAGATGCGTTTAGGCCACACCTGCAAAGAAAGCTTTGAAAAGATAAACCCCACCCAGTGCTTTGGAATACTCAGGAACCAGTACTTTGTCAGAAGGTGGAAAAAAATCTGGAACCATGAAGAAAACTCCTCTGGAGTGAACATGAAAGGGAGCCTGTGGACAGGCTGAAAGGCTTGCTAGGTGACCACCTGGGGCTACTTGTTGAGTGGAAGTGGGAGAAATGCAGCAATAAAGAAACTGGTTGAGTTTGGACACTGACACCTGTGGACTTGGTTTACAGGAAAAAGAGAAGATGAGAGTGGGTTGACTGGTGAAACTAGAGTCTAATTTGCCTGAAGGAAATAAGAGGGCCCTCTCCCCTTTTTTGGTGGCAGTGGATATCAAAAACTATAAAGCAGTTTGTGGTTATAAACAATGAGAAGATTTTTTTTCCCTTTGGCTGTGAAGTCTGACTCAAGGTAACTTAAAGCCACGGAATCTGGAGACGCTTTGGGAAATGGCAGCATCTTTACGAAGAGTCAAGATCCTGTCCTGCTGAGGACAGCAGGGGAATGCTGAGTGGCCGTTTTGATTGAAGCCAGAGCATTTCCCAGCCACCTCTTGGAGATGTTTGTTTTTGACTTGTGGATGAAAATAGATACAGCAAAACATGCAGCAGTTCAATCGCTTCCACATGTACAATGACAGTCTTCAAACTGCGAGGCCCTTTAAGGTTCCCTGCTCTGAGGGGCTCCTCCCCGACTCTCATCAAGTTCCTGTGCCCGACACATTCCTGTCTGTTCTTTCCCATTGCTGATGCCCCTTGGATTCCATGCTGAAAAATCTGACCAGGACATAACTCTTAGGGCAATCTCTCTCTCTCTCTCTCTCTCTCTCTCTCTCTCTCTCTCTCTCTCTCTCTCTCGTGTGTGTGTGTGCATGCATTCATTTTTCCTTTTTTGCTTAAATTAAAAGATTTTATTGGCTCTTTCAGCACTTATAACAATCCAGGCATCAATTATCATCAAGTGTATTTGTACATTATGTTGCCATCATTATTGTCTAGACATTTACGTTCTATGGAGCCCATGGTTTTAGCTCCTTTCCACCCGCTCCCACTCCCCTAGCCACCCCTTGATATAAATTATTATTATTATTTTCATATCATATAAGATAGACATTATTTACCAGTTTAAGCCAAACTACTGTTTGACTTTAAGGAGACTTGAGGGAATAACTTTGGTTTAAGGTTTAAAGATGATCTCAGGATAACAGTCTTAAGGTAAAGTGACCAGACAACCTGCTTTTGGCAGGGCAGTTCCGATTTTAAACAATTTTTCCCGCATCCCGCGGCATTTTAAGAAGTCCTGATTTTTTTGGAAAGAATGCATGACAAGCTAGGGAACGGTGGGAGAACAGGAAGGGAATATAGCCCCTCTACCCCTCCACTTCGCCATCAATGGTGTCCTGCTTTACCCATGTTAAGATCTGGTCACTTTATACCTAGGGGCTTATCCAGCATAGGTGGCTCCAGAATGTGTAGATGCTGCGGGAACTTGAAATTCTGTGCTGCATTTCCCCTTGGAGATCAGGGCTCCACTCTGGAAATTTGGACGGCCACGGTCAGTAACAGTGGCTGGGCATCGTGCCCTTCTGGTCTTGGAGCAAGGGAGGCAGTTGTTCAAGGAGGCACGTTGCCACCTGTTCCAACTTCTCCTCTGGTTCCTGGTTCGCTTTCTTCCTCCAGACAAATGTAGACCCATCACTGTGCCTTGTCCAGTTTTCTGTAAACGAACCTGCAGGACAAACACCAAAACTACTGTCATGGCCAACTCCCAGTGACCTGATAGGAAAGGGTATAACTGCTTCTGTGGGTTCCGGAGGCCATAACTCTCCCAACTATCTCCCAAGGAGTGGCTGGTGGTTTCAAACTTCCCACCATTCAGTTAGTAGGCCAACTTGTAACCGCTAACTAGGACACGGGAGCCTCCAAACTACGAGGTAGAACTAAGCGATGTTATTAAGCCAATTAACTGGAATGTCTCACGAAACCTTGACTCCAAACTAAAGATTCTAACCCAATGACATACTTCATTGTAGCATAAGGTGACCAGACATTCTGCTTTTTGTCAATTTGTCCCATGACGTTTTAAAATTAAATAAATACATTACAATACTATTTTTTCATTCTATGAACATTTTTGTTGCTCCATATAGACCAAATTTTTAATCAAGAACCCCCTCTCTCCCCGTCAATGGTGTCCCGCTTAAAATCTGGGCACTTTATTTTTTTTTTGATGTTCTTTTTTTATTTAAATTTTGGGCATCACTGCCCTCTGGTGGTCATGGGAGCTACCCAGCACTGCTCCTGAGAGCTGCTGCTGGATTTGAACCGCCAAGCCCATGGGCCGCAGTCACGCACTCAACTACTTACGTCACCAGGCCTCAGACCCAAATCTGGTCACTTTAAATAGTAGCCTCAGCATCTACACTTAGTATTATTGTTTGGCCATTGTTGTAAATGTATCTTTTTGCCAATTCCACTTTGTACAGGTGTGCAACTTCTTGACAAGCAGTTCCATTCATTGGCTGGACAACTCTGCCCTTAATCAATGCAATTTTTTTCCCCACCACTAGACCCCATATACAATGCCTCACCCCCTCCTTTTCCCTTCTCCCTTTGGTCCCTGGAAACCACCTTAACAAACTTTGGTCTCTATTTGCCAGTTCTTGGATCTGGGGTTTGAACCCAGGTCTGCCCACCTCTGGGTCTCGTGCATCTAAACAATACTCAACACTACCTCCTTTTGTCTCAGCTCCCTCCTTCTCTTCCTCTGGTTTCCCTTAGGATTCAAGTTTGGAGATTTCCAGGATAAAATACATTCCATTGAAACCTACCCTCCCTCCAGCTTCCCTTTTCCCCACGTTTATCAACACAAATAGCCTCTCCTCCTCACACATTTGTTTGGCTGGAGGTCGAACTTATTCCCTGGGAACCCTGAGGAACAATGAGCTGTTACCCAAGCCTTCCAGGGCCCCCCGCCTCCATCCTGGACAGCTTCCTCAGCTTCCTTTCACTCACACTCACCCCCAGCAGAGACCTGAATGAGGGGTAGGGTTGGGGGAGGGGGGCCTCCAGCTTATCCACAAAGTGCGTCAATCCCTTGTTTATTTGCTTTTCCTGCTTGGCCCCATGGGTTCTGGTGGCCTCCAGTGGTTCTCCTGAGATGAGCTTTGATCTTCAGAAGGGAAGGGACAACAGGAAGATGATGAGTGATGCTAGGGCGGGGTCAATGTCCAACACACTCTAGGGTGGGCGTGGGGAGCCCTTTCTGAAAGCAACTTGAGGTGAAAACTGTGCAGTGCCCCACCTCCCCCCTATCTCTGGATACCTCCTTCTCTCAGGGGCCCCTTTGCAAAAGGAATAACAATTCTACAAGCCAGAGGAAAATTCCCCCTCGACCTTTCTACACTGAACTAGTAGTATAATTCACCGAATAATAAACCAAGGGACAGCCTTTCCACAAAGAGCCCAGAGTGGTAGATCCACCCTTGGAGGGAGATGCTTTGGGCTGCATGTCTTTTCCTGGCCAAGGCTGCTTCTAAAAACAGCTCAGCTGCATGGTCTGGCGGGAATGACTCTGGCAAAACAGCTCAGCTGCATGGTCTGGCGGGAATGACTCTGGCAAAGGACCTGAAATACCATCCTGTTCGATGCCCTGCCAATTCTAGCTGAGTTGGTGCTGCCTCGTGGTGACCTTGTGTGCGTCAGGATAGTTGAGTTCTACAGGGTCTCCCAGGTTGGCTTTTCCCATGGGAAGTGGTTGGCCAGGACTTTCTTCTGCATCTCTTTAAGGAGCACTCAATTTTGTTTCCTGAGAGGTTGTTATTTTTTTAAATCACTGTATTGCGACTCTTACAGATATAATATTCCATAGCTCAATCACATCAAGCAATATTGTACGATTGCTACCACATTTGTTAGGTCGCCGGACGCCGGACTAGGGAAAGGGAGCTGTCCCTCTCCTGCCTCTAGTGTACAGGCCCCGAAAAGGGCTTGGGAAGCGATCAGGTGAGCATTTGCTACCCATGAAGACCCCCGAACTGGGCATGCTCCAATTCAGCTTCCCCACCCCTGAGCCAGGTGAGTTACACTTGTGCAGCCCAAACAAAGCCCAGGTGGTCTTAATTTGGCCAGTGGAATCAACCAATACCTTCAACTATGCCTCCCCAGCCAGAGGTTTAAAATATCGTGGCAGTGGGAAGGTCAGTCTCTTTTTACCCTGCTCCTGGTCAGAGGCAGGTGGAGGCAGGAGGCTCACATGTGTCACCTGGGTGGGCCCCCACGGTGCCTGCTCTGGGCCTGTTTGAGACTCACATGGCCCCACACCAGGCCTATTCAGGGCTCACAACCCAGCTCTCTCCTCTCATTTACTCTCCCAGCACCACCCCCCCACCCCCCCACCTCCCCCCGTATCCCCAGCACCGGCCTATGCTGTGCCATGCTCTCTCTGGCCTCAGCTCACCACGAGTGGGCGTGAGGTGGCTGCAGTGCAGCTTCCATGCAGTTTGGCATGCTTCCCTGAAACAGCATGTCCTCTTTTGAGACTACAATCTGAAACTTCGCAAACCAGGTTTCAGTGTGAATTCTTTCTCATGGGAGGCCAAGGTCCCAGGTGTTACCCACTCGCGAAACCTCACACAACCAGTCTCAAAACATTTTCTTTCCTCTTGCATTCCTTGATATCAACCCCCTTTCATCCCCTCTCTCCCCACCCTCCCCACTCCCAGGAACCCTTATTTTACTTATTTGCTGCATTCTACACCATCCATTCGCATACAATTCTTTTTATTTGCTCCTCTCCATATGATACAACTGTTAGCTCTCTGGGGGGGCTTCTCGGTTCTCAAAATCCCTGCTAACATGAAGATGTACTGCAAAACAGTGGCACCTAAATAATAAAACTAGTGTATCCATCAGGGTCCTGGCAGAAGTCAAATAATGTAGTATGGGACTGATTATAGGGATGTGTATGTAGAGTTAAGAGAACCAATACATGGTGAGACAGTAAGGGAGGGAGAAAGAGAGAGAATACCCATGGATATCCCTTAACACATACTCTATACTAAAAGCCGAGGGACAGAGGCGCCTGGGGGATATAGTCTATAGATTAGAAGTCAGCCTTTATGGCAGAGAGCAAGATGGCAAAGCAAGATGGAAGACCAGAAGCAGCCACATTCTGGTATATTTTTACCCAAGGCCACCTTGACTCTGAGCAAATTCAACAGACACTCACAACATGCCACTTGCTCACATCGTTGGGATTGCTTCTGAATTTCTGTTCTCTGCGGAGAAACACAAGTTCTGTTTCTTGCAGAGGATCCAAGTCATTACATGAGGATTCTAGCCATTGTGAACCCCATCTCTTCAAATGGTCTACAAGGCCCTGGGGGCGGTGTTGGTGGTTGAGGGTTTTGGTGTGCTTGGTGCTGCCCCTGCTGGCTCTGAGAAAGGGAGAACTCAAGTTCCTTGTTCAAATCGCCTCCTGTTCAAGGACCGGTCTGTGCATTGAACCACTGGCTTCTTTACTACTCAGAGTGGCTGTGCTTTGATGTGCCTTGAGTTCATAGATCATTATTGTGAAAGGAACATATATATGCATTTGAAATATATGTTGAGTTTAACCCTGCACATTAGAAAATAGAACCATCACCATTATTTAAAAATCGCTCACAAACCCCTCTCTTAAGAAAAACCTCCAACCTCCCACCCAGAGGTAACAGCTACATGACTTTAGTGTGCATTATTCTCTTGGTTTTCTTTTTGTTTTTGCCACCTAGGTCAAAGCCCAAACCCCACTGCCATACAGTTGATTCTGATTCCTAACAACCCTAGATAGACTTTCTGAGGCTGTGTAAGGGGGGGAGCAGACAGCAGCATCCCCACTGCCCTTCTGCAGAGCAGATCACCTGGAGGAAGTTAGCAGTCCAATGCTTACAAAACAGGGCCACCTAGGTAGATCCTCTTAATCTCGAGGAGCAAAAGGAGGGCACCGGATCAGGCAATGCTTATTCTGCCATGCATGGGACTGTCCTGGGCCAGAGCCAAATCAATGGCACCGAAGAGCAACATATCTTCCTACATAATGTAGACGAAGAAGTGCAAACCTGACTGAGAATGAAAGAGGCAGGTGGGCCCTGTTTGGTGAAGGCATGCAGGAGGAGGTTGGGGGTCACAGTCTGCCTTCTGTCTCCCTATGAGATTACAAGAACCTCACCTGGAGAAGTTGGTGCACAGGTCATGAGTGCACTTTGGAAAGTATACATCAGTCAGTGTAATCTCTCTGGCCGTTGTTTCCTCAAATGGAAGTGGGGTGGGGGTGGTGGAGATATCTTTAATAAATCCCCTATCATGAAGGGCTCTGGGGAGATTAAAGGAGCTGTAGTAAATGCATTCACTCAATGCTGGTGTGGCGGTCATGTATTCATGATGCCAATTTCATGATTGGGATGTAGGGGTGGAGTCTAGCCTGTTCATCTGGAGATAGTCATTGAGTAGTCAATGAGGCCTCTGTGTGGGCATGGCTTTCTCCTGAGACTGCTGGAAAATCTCAAGATATTTCCCTCACGGAGAAGAGAGCCCATCTCCCCAGTTGTTGGGAGTTAGTCTCCAAGACGATGAACTACACAAGAAAAGATGGCAGCATCCGATGAGCTGGAAAAGCTGGAGGAGCCACATGGCTTTGCCCTGATGGAACTAGACCTCTGAAGCTGGAGAAGCCATGTTGAGACCCCTGCCAGCACTGAGTTGCTTCTACCACCATTGGATGCTGTTGAGGGACCCTGAACCCTGGAAATGAGGAGCCATGAGGGGACCCCTTCCAGCACCGGGACCCTCCACCCACTGACCTGTGACTTCTTGAGTCGGAAGGAGACTTTATACACTGGTATCAGGCATATGGGCTAATATGAGACTTATGACTTTGAACTGGACTGCGTTGGGATGCTTTCTCAATGTTCCATTCCTTTTCCTTTATATCCATATGCGTGTCCATGAATTTGTTTCTCTAGTCTACCCGGACTAACACAGCTAGCATGCTATTTCTTACCCGATATTTTGTATCCCATCATAAGAGCAAGTCTGCTATATAGCAAGATAGTTATGTGCCTTGCAGCTGTGGACTGATGCTGGCCTTCCCAACTCCCATTCTTGGGAGTCTTATTAGACACAGTACATTGGAATAAGACTGCCTGTGAGGTATAATGTTTCTCTCTGCATTCGACACACAGTACATTAGCATCTAGACTTCTTCTTCTCATGGCAGTCTACAGGAAGACCATTTTCTGAGCCATGCAACTAGCTAAAGAGTAAATGCCTAAGGTATTGTGTATCCTCCAAAAAACAGCTCATACAGATCATCCTACCTTGGCATAGAAAGTTCTTCCTATCTGCTTAGAACTTCTAGGTTGATTCTTTTAAAAAGTCATTTTATTGGAGTATGGTAAAGCTCTTATCACTATCCATATATCCTTCTATTGCGTCAAGCATGTTTGTACGTATGTTGCCATCATAATTTTCAAAACATTTTCTTTCTGCTTGAGCCCTTGGTATCAGTTCCTCAGTCCCCCCTCCCCTCCCCTGCCCCCCCTTTTTTTTTCACGAACGCCTTGTAATTTATAAATTTTATATTTTTCACCAGGCTGATTTTCAGCTCCCCATCCATTCTCATGAGAAGACAGTTTTATATCTAAATCTAACAAAAGGCACTGACTAGCATGGAAAGTAGAGATAAAAAGCAAAATAGAATAAAAGCAATTTGGAGGAGACAAAAGCCATTTAGGAAAAATATCCTGATTAATACCCTTGGAGAAGTAAAAGAACTTCCATGAAATAAGAACAGGATGCCATGAAAGAACAACACTGAAGAAACATAACAAGCTCTAGAAACCAAGAAACCTGACAGAAGAATGTTAAAAAAAAACCCCTCTAACTTGGCAGGAAGATAACATTGAAGACAGGAAGAAATCTCCCTTTAGTCCCCCAATGTGATAGTGTTGAAGTTACATAATCTTGTGTCAATTTGAGAGTTGGGAGAATTAAAAGTGGAGGAGTACAGCCTCGTCTGTCAATCAGGCCATAGCCAATGAGGCCTCTGTGTGGACTTGGCCTTCTCCTGATAATTCTGGGAAACCTTGTTTTGAGCCTGGAGACACCCCTCTCTTGACTCATTCCCTGGGAGACATTGCAGCTGACAAGACACTTAGAACTACAGCAGTGCCCTGAGCTGAAGAAGCCACATGGACCTACCCTGATGCAACTAGGTCTCTGAAGCTGAAGAAGCCACATGAGACCCCTGCCAGCGCTGAGATGCTTACACAATGCCACTGGATCCAAAGGCTTCTACTCACTGGCTTGTGATCATTCTGCATTCAGCATCATTGCATGTGTTCTGTGAGTATTGTACATATGGGCTGATATCAGACTTATGGGCTTGGACTGGATGGGGATGAGATGTTTTCTTTTTTTCTTTTTTTTTTTTTGGCGGCAGCGGGGCGGGGGGTGGGAATCACTGCCTTCTGGTGGTCATGGGAGCTACCCAGACTTGCTTCTGAAGAGCTGTTGCTAGACTTGAAACACCAAGCCCGTGGGCCGCAGTCCTGCACTCAACCACTTACGCCACTGGGGCTCAGCCCAAGATGTTTTTTTGGGGGGGTGGGGTGGGAGGACATCACTGCCTCTGGTGGTCGTGGGAGCTACCCAGACTTACTCCTGGAGAGCTGCTGCTGGATTTAAACCATCAAGCTGGTGGGCCGCAGTCCCGCACTCAACCACTTACGCCACTGGGGCTCAGCCCCCAAGAAGTTTTCTTAATGTGCAATTACCCTTTATATAAAACTCTATCTTATACACATAGGAGTTTCTGTGGATTTGTTTCTCTAGACTACCCAGACTAACAGAGTTAGGTCTTATATTAACGAGGGTAGCCAGCATTCTCTCATGCTGTGACCCAACAAGTCACATGGGCTCTTCTGTGAAGCAGTCAAGCAATTAATCTAGTCATGCTCTTTATACACTTCAGAGTGTGGGCTACTCTTCATATAATAGCATCCCCTTAGTATACTTTTGTGCACACTTCTACTACTGTTGTGTTTGGATACTGTTTTTGATTTGTTGATCTCCTCATTTTGTGTGCCAACCTTGGGATTAATTCCTCAGATCTTGGATTCATCCAGTTCTGCATCCAACATCCTCTGCTCTTTCTGCTCCATTCTCTTGCTTCCTGTTCATTAGCTCCTCTAGCTGCAGGATCCAGGAGCAGCCTTCACCTTAATCTGATCCAGGGACTTGGAGTGGACTAGACTTACCCACTTCTACAACTGTGTGAGTCCTTTCTAGATAGGAGCCTCTACACACAAGCAAAAATACATAGAAGGAAAGTAGAAGAATATGTGTGTAACAGAGGATCAGTTATGAAGGTCCAACATTAGAATAATGTCACATCTATGATGAAAAAAAAAGAGTCAATGGGAATAGGAAGGAAATCATCATGGGACGGATGCAAGGAGTTTCTCAGAACCAGTGGAAAGGGCCCACTGAGTGCTGAGACCCATCAATGAGAAGAGGGAGCGAAGCCTCACAAGTATCATTGTATGTGCAGACCTGTGTGTGTGGGGGGGGAGGGGCACGGAAAACATTCTACACTCTCAATTGTGCTACTAAGTAGCAGAGTTAAGATTCTTCTCCAAGTCTGTTTGATTCCAAAGCCAAAACTCTTTGTTATTGGTTTGAAAGATACTTGCTTCAGAGTGGTTAAAAAAAAATACATGCTTATTGGACTTACCTTAGTAAACATAAAAGGCAGATAAATTAAAACATGGGGTAGTCTTCCTTCATAAGAATATATCACAGTTTAGGCTGAGCCCCGGTGGCATAGTGGTTGAGTGAGGGACTGTGACCCATTTGCTTGGAAGTTCAAATCCAGCAGCAGCTCTCTGGGAGCAAGGCTGGGTAGCTCTCACAACCACCAGAGGACAGTGATGGCAACAAACAAACAAACAAACAAACAAAAAGAATATATCGTAGTTTGGTAAATAGTCTGGAGGAGAGGGCAATGACACCGAGGGTTTGGGGGCAGGGGGATGTGGGAAGGGGGGAGGTGGAAGAAAGGAAGTGGTGTTAAACCTAAGGAGAAGGGAACAACAAGTGATCCAAAATCAGTGGTGAGATGTAAAAGAGCTAGTTGGGCTTGATCAAGGGCATTGTAATTGAGGGGAATCACTGAAATCCAAGTGAAGGCTGAGCATGATAGTGGGATGAGGGAAGTAAAAGGAAATAGAGGAAAGAACTGGGTGACAAAGGGTATTTATAGAGTCTCAATATAGGCATTCACATATGTAAATATATTTTATATGATGGGGATGTCGATCTATATGCATATATTTATAGGTTTAATATTAAGGTAACAGATGGACATTGGTCCTCCACTCAAGTATTCCCTCAATTCAAGAACACTTAGTTCTATTAAACTAGCCTTCCATGATGCTTGCTTTCCCAATACTCACCTTCCTGACACAATCATTGAAGACAAAGTGGGTGGATAAGCAAATGTGGTGAAGAAACCAATGGTGGCTGGGTATCAAAAGATACAGCATCTGGGATCTTAAAGGTTTGAAGATAAGCAAGTCGCCATCTAGCTTAGAAGAAACAAAGCCCACATGAAAGACACAGTCCAGCCTGTGTGATCATGAGGTGTCAAAGGGATCAGGTATCGCGCATCAAAAAGCAAAAAAATCATTTTGTGAATGAGGGGGAGTGTGGAGTGGGGACACGAAGCCCATCTGTAGGCAACTGGACCTCCCCTTACAGAAGGATTCCCGGGAGGAGAAGAGCCAGTCAGGGTGTAGTGTAACAATGGTGAAATATACAATTCTCCTCTTGTTCTTAAATACTTCCTTCCCTGCCCCCTTCCCCACTATATGATCCCAGTTCTAACTTACAAATCCAGCTAGGTTGGAGGATGTAAACTGGTAGACGGACACACAGGGAATCCAGGAGAGATGAACCCTTCGGGACCTGTGATGAGAGTGGCGATAATGGAAGGGTGTAGAGAAGGTGGGGTAAAAAGGGGGAACTTCTTACAAGGATCTACATATAACCCCCTCCCTAGAGAATGATCAACAGAAAAAGCAGGTGAGGGGAGACAGCGGTCAGGGTAAGACATGGAAAAATAAAGATTGATAAATTATCAGGGGGGAATAAGGAGGGGGGGAAATGAGGTGCTGATACCAGGGCCTCAAGTAGAAAGCAAATGTTTTGAGAAGGATGAGGGCAGCAGATGTACAAATGTGCTTGACACAATGGATGGATGTCTGGATTGCGGTAAGAGTTGTACGAGTGGCAGGGAACAAATGAGAGACATGGTTTGGCGAGCCAAGCTCTCCTGGGATAAGTAAGAGTCAGAATCAGGAATGGGCGGGGTCCTAGGAGGTAGGTCCCCATGAGCTGACTGGAGGCGTTCACATGGATCCTATTCAGTACCCTGGAGAGCTACACCGACATGGTCTGTGCAGTTCTACTGTGCAGCAGCAGAACACAAGGCTAGGGGACTTTAAAAAACAAACAAACAATGTCTGAAAATATTTATTTTTGTTTTCCCAACATGGTATAGGTGGGGGCTACTGGCAATATAGTGGCTAGAGACCTTGGGGACTTCTCCACATTCTACAATTCATAGCTCACTCCCTCCCCAAAACAAAGCATCACACGGCTCGAAATGTCATTCGTGGTGGTTAGGAAACACTGTTTTAGAGTAACGAACTGGATTTCGTTTTTAAAAACCAAACAGGAAAAAAACACCGCCAAACCCTTTTCAATCTATTTAAGAATCTCCGGAAAGCATTGGGCCCAGCTGGTAGATGAGAAAACGGAGTTATCTGGAGGTAGGGCTCAGGCAAGGCCTCCTATCTGGCACGTGTTCAATCCAGTTGCACTTCCTAGTGTTATTTTAAAATCACCCAGTCCTTTACGTGGCATAAGAATAGAATGACTTTGGTGGATGTATATAATGCTGGGTTCACAGATCAGCTATGGAGTGGGGAACAGATGAGGATGAGATTGTCCAGACTGGAGATAAAAATGAATCACAAGAATGGATGGGCCCAGCTGGCCAGCAACTCCCTGCCCTCCCCCTTCCCCCAGCCCCCGCCATGCTCCACGTATGGCAGCCTCTGTTTTCTGAAAGGATGTGCCGTAAGCCCAGAGTTGAGTGAGAAGCGGTCTCTCAATGGCTTATTTCTGAAAAATGCAATCTGCTCTGGGAAACTGAAGATTAGCCTGTGGGAGACGGGATTATTTTAAGCCACTCTGCATTAAAACCAATTAAAGCTTTGGAGGACCCCGGCCTGCCATCGGAGGAGAGTTCTGTCTGATTACTGCAGGACAAGGGCACCCAGTGTATGTCTCCTATCAGCAAATATCAGCCGTTGGGGAGAGGAACTCAGTCTCCAGGGGAAGCCTGGAACCTCATGTGAAGGTACGCTCCCCTTCCAGTACCTCAGAGGGAGGATGCGTCTGGATCGCAGAGTGCCCTGCCCAGAACTCTGAGGAGCCAGGCCTGTCATCTTCCCAGCAGTGACCCCATACCTGGACCTCTCCCATTCAGTTCCACTACTAGAAAAGCCAGAGGAGTCAGGCGCAGTGGACAGTGAATCAGCAAAGGAAGGAAATGCAGGGAAAGGAAATCTGTGCGGCATCTTGAATAAAAGTGCTCTCCAATAAATTTGGTAAATTGTCTTCAAGGGAATCGGCGGAATGTGTTAATCATCTGTTATATATCATCGCTGTCTGGCGCCTATGTGATTAGCTGGAAACGGTATTTGTGGGTCCACCGAGGCTCAGAGATGATGCAAGCCGGAGGTTAGTCTCTGCAGAAGGAGCTCAACTTTCGCTGCTAAAGTTTGCCTCAAAGGTGACTTCTTTGTAGGCTGCTACTGGCAGGCGAAGGGGTGGGGAGAGGCTGAGGATAAGCAGCAGACCCCAACAGGGAAATCTCTCTCTCTTGCTCTCTCTCTCAGTTCCTTTCCCTTTCTTCTCACTGCAACCTCCTAGATACAAACACACACGTCCATTATGGGTAGATGAAATAACTCAAACAGAACGAGGCTTGAAATTCGGTTCTCTTCCTTCTCTGAGCATTAACGAATTAGGAATAACAGTGCTGATATCCCCAGTTGCTATGGCGGCTTCCCTGCGACGCTGTATCGAAAACACATTTAATGCCCCACAACGGCACTAAGTAAATACTATTGCCATTGAGCTTAGACCCTGCAGGGCATAATTTTCTAAAGTGGATCTACCTTTCAGCACAGAAGGTTCGTGAGATGGGAATCATGGGAGATGACTGGTTACACCTATGAAGAAAATTCTATCAAGGGCACCCTTGAGTTTTGAGGTCCAATTTTAATTTTTTTTAATTAATTTTTTATTTAAAAAAAATCATTTTATTGGGGCTGAGTCCCGGTGGCGTAGTGGTTGTGTGCGGGACTGCGGCCCACTGGGACGGAGGTTCAATTCCAGCAGTGGGGTTGGGCCTCCTACTCCCACCGCTGGAGAGCAGTGATGCCACCCCCCCAAAAATCATTTTATTGGGGGCTCATCAAACTCTTATTATGATCAATACATACATCAACTGTATGCAGTCCACATTTGCACATACATTGCCCTCATCATTCTCCAAACAGCCTCCTTCCACCTAGGTCCCCAGTATCAGCTTTCTATATTTCCCTTCCCTCCCCACTCCCTCTTTGAGGTCCAATTTTTTTCAAGTCTCTTTACAAGATGTACCATGACTGGGTTTGTAGTAACCAAAGCCTTTCATTATTCAGCTCTGTCTTTGTACAGCAATGCTCTGATACTGCCCTCTGAGGATGCTAGAACAAGCTGTAAAGCAGATACTTGCAATTTAAGCTGGATAGTGGACTGTAGAACACAAGGTTTTTCATTGCCAGGGGGCACTGAGTGATTTCTTTTTTCTGAAAAGGGGTGGAGGAGTGGTAGGCCAGGTAACTTTTAGTAACCTATGTTCAAGAGAATGGATTCATCACTGAGAAAGTCTGGAGAAGGCCCAGAATGCTTTGGACTTTGCAGTAGCTCAGAGCTTAGAGCTGCAGAAAAAATGTCACACAAGAATCACCCTTCCATAGAAAGAAGATTACTCCCACTATGAAAGAAAAGGGTGCTTGGTCGGTGAGTCTACAATTAAAGCAATTATGAGGGCGGGGATGTCTCTCCAAAGTTCAAAGGCACCTGCTCCATTGTGAGAATGAATGGGACAATTCTTCTGATAAAAATTAAGATCCTTGAGTCCTGCCCTAGAGATTCAGGGGCCCGAGAGGAACTCAAGATGCTGTTTTCTTTTGGGTAAGGTGCCCAGGTGAATCTGGTTATCTGCTGGAGGCTGAGCTTCTCTCTCCCCTGTCTCTCTGTAGAGATCTGACCCAGCTTTCTTCAAAAGGAAGTAAGACAGCTTTGATGACTCTAGCAGAGGTGCTTGGAAGAGATTCCCATGTCAGAGGCTGTGATTTGGAAGGACATGCTTCAGAAAGAACACAATCTGACCATGATGGTCAGTGTCATATTCAAAGGTATTCAACGTTATTCAAGTCTTGCATCATCAGGCACAGACTTTAAGGATGTCATCTCCCTCCATCCTACCACTCCTCATAAGGCCCAACCAAATCAGCCCCTGTCTTCAAGTGACCCTCAATATACCTTGCAGGTTCCTAACCTCCTTCACATCTCCCTTTCCAACTTGCAATGGGCTGAGTTTCATTGTGGAGGCAGCATAATCTGGTGTTTAAGAGGCTTTGCCATTCAAGCTGGCTGGAAGGCCAGTTCAGTTGTGAGGCAGACCACAGGTCAAGACCTTCGGGATGGCAGAATGCTAAGATAGAAGGGGCCAAGGTTCTTACGCTATGGCACTCATGATACCCTGGAAAGATTTTTGTTGTTGTTATTTAAGTCACTATTATGTTGGGGGTCTCCAGTCTAAAGCTTGAAAGCACAGCCTACGATTTGCGGACCAATCATTGCCATACAGGTGGATCAGAGCTCTTGTGGGGAAATGTACTAGCTACCAAGAGAGTGTTCCTGAGTGGAGCAAACTCTACCCAGGTTGAGGGGCCTGAGAGACTTCTTAGAAAGGGCAACATGTAAGCCAAGGACATAGGTTGTGAAGCAGACCTGGTGGCACAGTGGGCCATGAGTCGGGCGGCTAACTTAGCAGGTGGGAGCCGCCAGCAGTTGTGCGGGAGGAAGATGGGGCTTTCTGCTTCCATGGAGACTTAGTTCTGGAAACACACAGGGGCTGCTCTAATCTGTCCTAATGGGATAACTGAGTGAAAGCTGAACTGGTTGGCAGTCCGGCTTGGGGTTTGGCCTATAGATCGCAAATTCGGGTGAAGAAAGAGGGAACGTGTGTACCAAGGTACAGAGGCAGGAAGTAGCCAGGGTGCTTAAGAAATGATCATTGGCCATAAGTAGAGAGTCACGTATGAACAGGACAGTGGGAAGGAATGGGACTGGGGAGCATGCGTAGGGTTTGGGTGGAAAAGAGAATGCAGTGAAATTATGAAAACCCATCAGAATCTGCACCATAGACTCCATCTGGGTCATTAGGTACTCTTGGCTAGGGAGGCTGAGAGCCATAGTGATAGTTGGTTTTCCCCTCCTAGTTTCTGACATAGCAGGGCTCAGACCATTGTTCCTAAGAACTGGATGTCTTTTCAGGCTTTTAGCAATTCATAACCGCTCCCACAGTCTGTGGAAGACTGGATGATTGATAGGATTATCAATGCCACAAAGAAATCTCAAAACGAGGCCAAACTTATTTTATTAATGAGAGAAAGATGTCTGTTTTGGTTCAGAAGGTATTGGAGATGCAATGGAAATTGGGGAAGGTGGCAGGTGCAAGAGACATCTTGTCAGTTTTATGGTATGGAGACAACTTCAACTCAACCATTTCAGACTAATGGGAATGGCATCTTCCTTCATCTAAAATCCCACCAGGGTACTAATCCTTCACATGCATTTAAATCTTTCTGTATCAGAAACAGCTTTTTTGTCCTGTTTCTTCCTTGGCCTCCAGTCAACCCGCTGGGTTTGGACCAGGCTGGTTTCATGTGGCTGCCCATGCAAACCCACTGCCTACAACGAGTCAAATACTGATAAGCATGGAGTATCAACATGCCATCCTGACATGTCATTCTGACAACCCTCCTGTGAGTTGTTATCCCCATCTAGGAAGTAAGAGAGGGACCAATGAGTATGTTGCCAAAGACAAAGTAGAGTAGAAGTTAGATTTTTAAAAAATGATTCTTACAAGGTAACATGTTATCACAAAATAATTCTTCATGGAACCACCACAGAAGTCAAGAAATACAAGTAGACTTTGTCAACATTTCTAGAAGCCATGTGCTGATCACCTAGGTCTGCCTTGACCCAAATCCACCAGGTGGGTAACTGTAAGGAACAAGATGCATTGTTTCACGGTTCTGGAGGTTAGAAAGTCAAGTAAGGTATCAGTTGTGTTGATTCCTTCCGAGGATGCTGAGAGAAAAAGTTGTTCCATTCCCTCTCCTATCTCCTGGTGGATCCCAGACATCCTTGGCACTCTGGCTTGCATCTGCTTCTGCCATCATGTGACTTACTTTCTTCTGTCTCTCCGTCTGCTCTCTTTTCTGAGACACCACACAGATGAGATTAGGCCCTACTCTACTCCCATGTGACTACATGTTAACCTAACTCATAACATTTCAACTCCTCTGTTGCAAGCAAGGTCACATTCAGAGGTGAAGGTGGAAAAAGACAAATAACACTTGGGCATATCTTTGGTGGGGGCATGCGTAATTTAATCCATAGCATCTCATCAAATCACCACTTTCTCTTTCCCATTCCTTAGAAGCCAATTCCTCTGATCCTTAATATCTGATTTCTTTACCATGTCCTATCACTTGATTCTCACTCCAGAAAAGAACATGGAACAAGAAAGAGAATGAGCCTCTTTTATATGGTAGTACAGATCATGCCAGAGGCAGGACTTGAACACTCATGCTGCAAATTATTCCTTTACCTTGATTAAATTGCTCTATCCAGGTTACCGAAGCCTTCTCATCTTTCAGGGTCAAATACCATATTTTTGTGGAATCATCCAGACCATTCTAATCCTCAAGAATCACTTCCTTCCTAGTAGGTTCCTGTCCTAACCTGTCTCTTCCATTGAGGATACTTTCCAAGCATTATTGTTCGACATTGTGTGTAGGAATTAATGTCAGGCATTATTATTCATCACTTCACATTCTTGTTTCATCTTCCCTATTAGTATAATATTGGCCATCAAGGATCAGAACTTATAGATGTTTGTATCCCCACAACCTTGAAAGCGCCTTGCACATAGGAGACAGAGCAGTAGCTTCATGGACTTTAGAGTTGGATTCCCCAGGGATTCAATTCCTGGCCCTGCTAGTTGCTTGCTGGGTGACTTAATCTCTCTCCAAGTGCCTTTCGGAAGGCTTGTTGATAAAAGTAAAGTACATGACTAGTTTTCAAGTGTGAGTCTGGCATATTTTAAATACCCCACAAAGTGAGCTTTTACTAAGACCTCAACAAGTTTTTGTTGTTGATGACGGATTACATAATTGATCTCCAAGGTGTGAAAAAAAAAGCCCATTTTTTTTAAAGGATGAACTCAGGAAACGGTATTCTGACATGTCATTTCCACAGGAAATGAGTATAGAAAAAGCAACCCACGAGTTGGAAGAAACGTTGGCTAAGCATTGCTTCACTTCTGCTGCATCACGTGATCCTCACTGGGGTGCAATAATGTCTCCCTTGTGTTGTGAGCACTGAAATGACTAGTAACCAAGCAGGAAACGACAGAGGAGAGAATCAGGGGCCAAGGCCATCGGGCAGTGTTCCTGATGCTAAGTCACACAGATGGGACCCGTTTTGCCTCTGAGCTTCAGCAGTAGTTAATACTGTTACGATGAAAGATGGGTCCATTTGGGCCCCACTCCTGGTATTTCAGGCAAGATTCTGGAAGGTCAATGGTTGAGGGGAAAAAATTCAAGAGCTGAAGCAGTTTCCAGAGAGGAAGTTGAGTAGCTGGATTTGTCAGGATTCTGGAAATATACTGCCCCAAGTGCCTATATATGTTTTCTCAGTGAAACGGCCCGTTTCTTCCAAGACTTAAAGGGCAAAAAAAAAAAGGTCATTTCTTTCTTTCTTATTTCCTACATAATGGTAGAGGAGTAGGCTCACCGGAAGCACACAGCATCTATTGTTTTCTTTATTAGTATTCATGACATACAAAGAGATTCCTCTCCAAATACTTTCAGATTGTTTTAAGGAGTGTTTGGGGGATGAGCTTTCCATCTAGATCATTCTTGCTGTGATTCCGCAGACACTGTCTGATTAGCTGCCCCACAAGCCCCAAGAGGCACTTCTTTCAACATCAAAGCCAAGCACAAGAAAACTTGGAAGTGATGGAAGTCAGGTGGACAGAGGGTTGTCACATCTTAAGCTCATCGATGGTGAAGGGAGATAAGGAGACCCGAGGTGCAGAAG